>WBNM01035968.1:0-21623 GCA_013399055.1 Ramphastos sulfuratus | reverse complement strand
TGATTCTATGATTTCTGTGCACCACCATGCCAAGGTTAAGAATTTTCTACCATTTCCTATTTCTGTAAGCATCAAATGCCCCGAGCTGACTGCTGCCCCTGATCCAGTTGTTTGGGTTTTTTTTCCCTAGAGTTTCACTCAATGTCAGTTTTTCAGTTAAAAAAAAAGCAGGATTTATCCCATGTTCACATTACATCACCCGATCTGACTCCTCCAGTGGCTATTTTTGTAGCCTGGAGTCATGTCGCTGAGTTCCTAGAATCAGGATGATAAATTTTGACACTGAGCATTTATTTAGTTACTGAACTTCTGTCTTTTTGACTACAGAGTTCCTCATTTTACTTCTCTTTTGAGCCCAGCTTTTCTGTGAACTCTCTGTTCACTGCATTGGGTGGAGTCTGCTTTACTTTCCAGGACACCTGCACAGGAAAATGTTCTTTCTTTCTTCTTTCCAACCCCTCTTTTGTCTTTTATTTTTGTGTATGTGAGGAGTCTATGATGGGCCAGCAGTGTGCTCAGGTGTCCAAGAAGGCCAACAGCATCTTGGCTTAGATCAGGAACGATGTGGCCAGCAGTTCTACAGCAGTGATTGTCCCCCTCTTCTCAGCACTGGTGAAACCATGCCTTGAGTACTGGATTCAGGTTTAGGTCCTTCATACCAAGCACATTGAGGTGCTGGAGTGTGCCCAAAAATAGCAACTAAGTTTGTGAAGGGCCTTGAGCACAACTCTAATGAGGGAACTGGGGTTGTTTAGTCTTCAGATGAGGAAGCTGAGGGGAGATCTCATCACCCTCTACAACTCCCTGAGGGGAGGTTGGAGTGAGGTGGGGGTTGGTCTCTTCTCGCATGCAGCAAGTGACAGAACAAGAGAAAATGCTCTCAGGTTGTGCTGGAGGAGGTTTAGGTTGGATACTAGAAAAAGTTTCCTCACAGGAAGGGCTCTCAGACACTGGGACAGGCTGCCCAGCGAGGTGGTGGAGCTATTTCAAAGATGTGTGGAGGTGGTGCTGAGGGACATGGTTTAGTGGTGGTGACTTAGCAGTAGTCTTGTGAGCTCTAGGCAAGCAGTTTGACACGATGATCTCTGGGGTCTCTTCCAACCTTGACAGTTCTATGATTTTATGACACTGCTGTGTGCTTTAAACCACCTTTTCTAAAGCATGTTGCACACTTTCTTGTTGCTTTGTGTTTCCAAGGCAAGCACTACGTATAATCAAAATCTCTGACACCACCACCGTTTTAGATCCTTTGGGTTGTCTGTATTCCGAAGGTTAACACCCAGATGGTTCTTTAGGATGCACCTGTCAAAGATTTTCAGGTTATTTAGCAGCCTTCCAGGATTTGAAGGGAGCTACAGGAGAGCTAGAGAAGGACTTTTTACAGAGGCGTGGAGTAACAGCATGAGGGGTGCTGGCTTCAAGCGGAAGGAAACTGGATTTAGATTAGACATTAAAATGAAATTCTTCCCTGGTGGTGAGGCACTGGAACAGGCTGCCTAGAGAATATCTGGAGGTTCCAAGAAGTGTTGCACTC
The DNA here is from genome assembly GCA_013399055.1 of Ramphastos sulfuratus. Lineage (NCBI taxonomy): Eukaryota > Metazoa > Chordata > Aves > Piciformes > Ramphastidae > Ramphastos > Ramphastos sulfuratus. The sequence goes on along the minus strand of WBNM01035968.1, from coordinate 20,089 downwards.
CATGTTGGACAGGGCATTGAGCAACCTGGTCTATTAGATATCCATGCCCATGGTGGGATGGCTGGAACTAGATGATCTTTTAGGTCTCTTCCAACCCAAACCTTTTTGTGACTCTATGATCTGTCGCTGGATGTGTTGTGGTTTGTGAAGTGCTGTGAGATAGGATAGGAAATGCCTACAGCAAGTTCCTGCCCTTGGAGTGTGCCTAATTCTGATTCAAACTTATCTTTGCAGTCCCTTTGAGATTACTTTATAGGCATCTGAGGTGTCTTATTAAAATTATCTCTCTTTGTCACCCATCTATGTTCCCAGCTGAAAAGCCCTGATGTAGTTAGTTGCTTACTATGTAGAAGCTGGTTCACACCTCTAAAATTCCCTGTGGCCCTTTTCTGTTCCTCTTCGTTTTATTAAGGGTATATTCTGGCACAGGTGTGGATCTGCACTCAAAATATGGGAACATCCCTGATCTCCACAATGCAGTGGGTACTCTCTTCTACTTTATTTTGTTTTCAGCTCTCATCCCAAATTTCTAACATTGCTTATTGTCTTAACCACCATTGAGCTGGGATTTTTAGGGAGCTTTCTACAGTAAATCTCACATTTGGTGGCTGTCAGTGTGATGGAATACTGGAGCAGGCTGTCCAGATAGGTTGTAGAATTTCTTTCTCTGAAGACTTTCAAAAGCCACCTGGACATTGTGAACCTGGACAAGCTGCTATGGGTGACCCTGCTTTAGCAGAGGGGCTGGGTTGGATGATGTCCAAGAGATCCCTTCCAAGCTCCACTGTGCTGGAATTCTGTGATTCTGGTATCTGTGTCTGGTTGACATAAGCTACAGCAGAACTCCTTACTCTTTGCACATGATGTAGGCTGTCTTTTCCTAGATTGTTGCTTTGCATTCATTTGCATAAGATTTAATCTGCTCTTTCATCATGTAATACAGTGCATTCTCACAGCATGTGTTGTACCCATCAAGATGTGAGGCTCAAGTATATGTTGCAGTAGTGACCCTGGTAGAATTAGAGAATAGCTGGACTTGATGGTCTGGGAGGTCTTTTCTAACCATGGTGATTCTGTATGATTCTCTATGGTGAGAGCGATGGAGCTGTGGAGCAGGCTGCCCAGAGGGGCTGTGGAGTCTCCTTCTCTGGAGAGATTCCAAAACTGCCTGGATGCTTTCCTGTGTGACCTGCCCTAGGTGATCCTGCTTTGGCAGGGGGGTTGGACTGGATGATCTCTGGAGGTCACTTCCACCCCCTAACCCTCTGTGATTCTGTGATCTTAAAATCATTTATCAGCAAACTCTTGCCTTCCTATTGACTCATGTTGTTTCCGTATGACCTCATGTAGGTGTTTGGTTTTTTTTTTTTTTCCTCAAACCAAACAATATCTATAGTGCAAGAGGTAAATTAACTACAGCACCTGAGGAATTGATGAACACTAGACAAAAACCCTCATTTAGCAGCTTCAGCTCTGATTGTGCATATTAATATTGCTGCTTTACGTGTGGTGAACAGCAGAGTAAGAATAACAGAATCCTGGCATGGTGGGGGTTGGAAAGGACCTCTGGAGATCATCCAGTCCAACTCCACTGCTAAAGTGGTCACCAGAGCAGGTTGCACTGACATGTCCAGGTGAGTTTTGAAAGTCTCCAGAGAAAGAGACTCCACAACCTCTCTGGGCAATGTCCTGCAAGACTTGAGCATCCTTCAAGTAAAGTTATTCCTTAAGCTCAAGTGAAACCTCCTGTGTTCTAAGAAGTTATGGCCTCTGAGAGATGCTTTGTATATGCAAAAGGCACTCTGCCTGGGATCACAGAGTTTCTAACTGCTCAGGCTGCACTTTCACAAAGCAAGTAACTGTAGACTGTGGCCAAGCAGGGATATTCCAGACCCTGCTCACCTCATCCACCAGCTGGGCCTTCCTGCTCCTCTCTGGCATCACTCAAGATGCACTGGGGCCGTGAGATTAGTCATGAAAACAGCAAGCTCTGACTCACAGTGCTGGGTCATGACTGCTAGAGCCAGCCTGAGAGAAGGGGCAGGAACGGGCAGGTGGGGCTGAAAGGGGAACAGGGGACTGTCCCTTTGGCAGCAGTGTTATTAGGGGGTTGTGCAAGGGCAGCTGAGCCCTAGAGCACAGCAGTGCTTTAGGAGAAACCCGAGGGACAGAGAACTTAAAGCCACACTTACTCTTCTAACAGAGTTAGCTCTGTTCTAGCTCACAGCAGGGCATTGTGACAGTCAGGTACAGAGCCCAAATGCCGTGCGAAGGTTCAACCTTCACAAAATCCCAGCATGGTGGGGGTTGGAAGGGGCCTCTGAAGATCATCCAGTCCAACTCGCCTTCTAGAGCAGGAATTACTGCAACATCTTAGATAGTTTTTCTCTCCAGGCCAAACTAAAATATACAGAGGTAATTATGATAAATCTTTTTCTGAGTTTACGAGCCTGAAAACCCCAACCAAGCCCATGAACTGCTTGTCCACAAGCATCATTATTATCAGCAGTGTGACTTGCTTTGAGGACAACATCAGTGATTGCTCTGCAGGTTAGTGCTCGTACCAACTGTGATGGAAATGAGAGAGTCACAGAATCACAGAATCTTAGGGGTTCTAAGTGACCTCTGGAGATCATTGAGTCCAACCCCCCTGCCATAGCAGAACTGTATAGGGCAGGCCACACAGAAACACATACAAATGGGTCTTGAAAGTGTCTAAAGGAGAAGACTCCACAACCTCTCTGGCCAGCCTGCTTCAGGGCTCCAGCACCCTCACACCAAAGAAGTTTCTCCTCATGCTGGGGTGGAACCTCCTGTGTTCGTTTGTATCCATTGCCCCTTGTCCTATCAGAGAACACCACTGAAAAGACACTCATCCCACTGAGAAGATCTTCCCTCAGTCTTCTCCAGGCTAAACAGCTCCAGGTCTCTCAGCTTTTCCTCATCAGATTGATGTTCCAGTCCCTTCATCATCCTCATAGCCTCCACTGGACCCTCTACAGTACTTCCCTGTGCCTCTTGAACTGAGGAGCCCAGAACTGGACACAATACTCAAGATGTGGTCTCATTAGGGCAGAGCAGAGCAGGAGGAGAACCTCATTCAGTCTGCTGACCACACTCTTCTTAATGCACCCCAGGAGACCACTGGCCACAAGGGCACATTGCTGTCCCGTGAATGACTTATTGTCCACCAGGACTGCAAAGTCCTCTTCCATGGAGTGTCAGGAAATGAAGCTCAATAGCGAGAAGTTCTCTAATGAGATGTAATGACAGACTCTGTTAAGCCTGTCTGATGGTGTCTAATTCTACCGAGAACAGCTTGCAACATTGTTTCAGCCTAATTCTCTGACTCCTGTGAATCCCAAAGCCCCCTGCAACCTGGGAATGCCGACCAGACAAAGGCAGCTGGCACTCTGGGTGGGAAAGCACTCTGGGTGGCACACACCTAGCGCAGCCCAGGTGATGCAACGGCCTTGGCACTGCTGGCAGCCGCGAAGGCGGGGGAAGAGAGAGCTGCACGAAGGCAGATCCTGATTAATGCTGCCTGATAACAGCAGCCTTTTGGTCTTTGTTTACCTTTCTAATATCGATGGGAAATCAGAAGAACAAGTTCAAGCAAAGCTTAAAAATAAAGCAGTTCAGGGTGTTTGAAGACAGATGCTGATGTAACTGAGAGAACTGCATCAGCAGCGGCTTCAGTGTGGCATGCTGACTTCATAATGACATTAATTTACTCTAAAATGTTAATGAAGATTGAGGCTGCTATGCCTTGTACTGTGGGGAGAATTGTATTTACATGGCTTACTGCTCTGAAAGCTTTCTACTTCATTAAGTCCATCATGAAAGACAAATTCTATAGCCTCTTCTAGCAGTTCTCTAGTCCCTCCTTCTATTAATTCTGTATTCTCTCCTACGAATTCTATGTTCATTCCTTCTATAAATTCTATATTCATATTCCATAGCTTCTCCTAGGAATTAATATTCTATATTCTCTCCTATGAATTCTATATTCACTCCTTCTATGAATTCTGTATTCATATTCTACAGCCTCTCCTAGGAATTAATATTCTATATCCTCTCCTGCGAATTCTATATTCATTTCTTCTATGAATTCTACATTCATATTCCATAGCCTCTCCTAGGAATTTATATTCTGTATTCTCTCCTATGAATTTTATATTGCCCCCTCCTATTAATTCTGTGTTCTTCCCTCCTATTAATTCTATATTCTCTTCTGATATGAATTTTATATTCTCTTCTGATATGAATTCTTTATTCTGCGCACATTGCTGTCCCGTGAATGATCCTCCTATGAATTCTACAGTCTCCCCTCCTATGAATTCTACAATCTCCCCTTCTATGAATTCTACAGTCTCTCCCTGTCTTAATTCCATATTTTCTCCTCTTAGTTCTACATTCTGTCTTTCTATGATAAAAGCATTGTTGAAACTGCTGTTCTTTCTTCTCCTTGAAGGAGAAATGCCCTATTCAATGTAAACACTACCTCTTGGCATAAGAAAATCATGGTTATTAAAAATAACTACAGAAATGGTTACTTATACTGTTACTCAGCTTTGGCTACTGAGCATTTTATATCCTTGCCTCTATATCCTTATCTTCTTAGACAGAACATTGTCAGTATGTTCGGGTGAGGGGTTGGACTCAATGATTTTGAAGGTCTTTTCCAACCAAAAGGGTTCTCTGGGCTTTAGTTATTTTTTTTTTGGGTTTTTTTGTTTGTTTTTTTTTTAATGTTTCTTTCTAGCCCAGCAGAGCAATCAGATTTACTCAGAATTATCAAATTCTACAGTATTAGCTACTTCCAGGCAGCACTTTCTTACCAAGAACTCAAGTTGCAAAGGAAAGGTAGTTAGAACATCCTGGATTTGTGCCAAATTTCAAGGCAAGTTTCCTTGGCAAAGCATTGGCTCGAGTGTTTCATCTAAGTTGTTCCACAGCAGTTCCACTTTCCTCAAGGAAAAGCTATTTTCTAGAAAGGGAGTCTCGGTGATTTTTCCTTCTTGACTGCTTTATTATTCATTGTTCCATACTGCTGGAGCAGTAGTGTATTTTGGTGCCAGTTCTTTCCATTACTCACAAAGCCACACAAACATTGTGGGGCTTTCCTCAGAGAATTCTGAACTTCCTACAAAAACAAGCAACAAAAAGCTACCAGGAAGAGTTTTAATCACTTAAGTCTATTGTCTCCCCCTAAGAGAAACTAAGATTTTCCAAGTTAAATACTCCAGTGAATCACACAGTCTATAAGAAACTGAATAATCTATGATCTATTTTTTGATATGAGCTATATTGTGTCAAATCTGAGAACAGATCCACACTCAAAGACATCCTAGGATTCCTACAGGAATGGAAATCCTTCTGGAACAGGCCGGGTTTATCTTTTGGTCACTTAGCATACAATCATCAAATCACCTGGCTGGAAAAGATCTTAAGATCACTGAGTCCAGGTGTAACCTAACATCTCCCTGTACACAACTGTTAGACCATGTTCCTAAGCAACCCAACCAGACATCTTTCAAACACTTCATGGCAGTGCATAAAATGATAGAATTATTTTGGTTGGAAAAGATCTCTAAGATCAAGAGTTGGGGCTCTTCAGCCTGGAGAAGAGAAGGCTTCCAGGAGACCTTAGAGTAGCCTTCCAGTATCTGAAGGGGGCCTACAGGAAGGCTGGGGAGGGACTATTGACAAGGTCTTGCAATGACAGGACAAGGGGCAATGGGTTTAAACTGGCAGAGGGAAGATTTAGACTGGATGTTAGGAGGAAGTTGTTTGCAGTGAGGGTGGTGAGGCACTGGAACAGGTTGCCCAGGGAGGTTGTGGCTGCTCCCTCCCTGGAGGTGTTCAAGGCCAGGTTGGACGAGGCCTTGAGTAACCTGTTCTAGTGGGAGGTGTCCCTGCCCATGGCAGGGGGTTGGAACTAGATGATCCTTGAGGTCCCTTCCAACCTTACCATTCTATGATTCTATGATCGAGTCCAATCATCGACCTAGGACCAGCATGGCCACTATGCATGATGCTAAAGCTTTGTATTGAGCATGTTTAGATCCTTTGAACTGCTCTAAGGTGAGTTCAGATGGAAACGTACTGAGGCTTGGCACGGAAGGTTAAGACATTTGTACAGCTGAAAACTGGCCCACTTTGGAGTGAATCAGAAGCAAAGCCAAGTGCCAGCTGTATCTGGAAGAGATGATTTGTCTGCCTTACAGCCAATTTGCTAGCAGGGAGCTTGGCAAATGTAGTCCTCTAATACTGAAAGGTCACAGGCTCACAGGATCACAGGGTGTTAAGGGTTGAAAGGGACCTCTGAAGATCTTCCAGTTCAACCCCCCCTGCCAGAGCAGGACCATAGAATCTAGCGCAGGTTGCACAGGAACACATCCAGACAGGGCTGGAAAGTCTCCAGAGAAGGAGACTCCACAACCTCTCTGGGCAGCCTGTTCCAGTGCTCTGTCACCCTCACAGTAAAGTTCTTCCTCATGTTGAGGTGGAAGTTCCTGTGCTGCAGTTTCCATGCACTGCTCCTTGTGCTGTCCCAGGGCACAAGTAAGCAGAGGCTGTCCCTGTCCCTTCATTCCTGACTCTCAGCCCTCAGATAGACACTGATCAGATCCCCTCTCAGTCTTCTCCTCTCCAGCCTCACCAGCCCCAGGGCTCTCAACCTTTCCTCATCAGGCAGTGCTCCAGTCCCTTCAGCATCCTTGTAGCCCTCCATTGGACTCTTTCAAGTAGATCTCTGCCTCTCTTGAAAATGATTTAATTTTAATTTGGAATGCTTAGGTGTTCTAAGGTTGTGCTTGGTTTGCTTTTGGATTTTTGTTGTGTGGTGTGTTTTGTTTTACCCTCTCTCAAAATTCAATTCTAAATCTTGCCTTCCTATATTTCTGTGAGCTATGTGAAGATGGGTAGGAAATTACAATTGTCAGAGTTAAAGGGTGAAATGATTGTGCAAAAAGTTCTAAAAGGAGCGATCTCAGTCATATGTTTCACCATGAGAGAACTATTTTGAGGCATAGGAAGTTCCATGTGAACCTGAGGAAGTATTTTTTCACTGTGAAGGTGACAGAACACTGGAACAGGATGCTCAGGGAGGTTGTGGAGTCTCCTTCCCTGGAGATACTCAAGAACCATCTGGATGTGCTCCAATGTGATCTGCTTTAGGTGATCCTGCTCTGGCAGGGGGGCTGGACCAGATGATCTTTCAAGGTCTCTTCCAGCCCCTGACATTCTGTGATTCTAAAACATTTGGTTTCATTGGAAATATCCTGAATTCCCCTAGATCTAAACAAAGCAGGTGTGGAACATTCATTTATAATACATATAATTAATTTAAATATTTCATTATAGTATTATATATTATTAATATACAACATATGTTAATAATACAGTATTATTAATATAGAATAGGTGCTATAGTATATTAATAACAGTTTATTGTAATATATACTATATTTCAAATAGTCTGAAAACAAGCTTATAAAAAATATGGATGATTTCTTTTGAACAAAATCATAATCTTTAAATAATAAATCAGGAGGCCATCCTCTTCTCCCAGGTAACAAGTGCTAGAATGAGAGGAAATGGCCTCAAGTTGCACCAGGAGAGGTTTAGGCTGGACATGAGGACATGAGGACAATTTCTTCCCCAAAAGGGAACAGGCTGCCTGGGGCAGAGGTGGAGTCCCCATTGCCGGAGGGATTAAAAAGCTCTGCAGATGTGCTGAGGGACATGGTTTAGTGGTGAGCTGGCAGTGCTGGGTTAACAGTTGGACACAATGATCTTAAAGGTCTCTTCCAACCTAAACAACTCTATGATTACATGTGTTCTATACTGGCAACATAAATTTGCTGTTCCTTTCACTCCATTCAACTTCATACGTGTTCAGGAAAAAATACCCTTTTTTCATTTCCTGCTGAAAGTTAGTGTGTGAACATGGAATCAGGTTACTGCAGCTCACAAAGATATTAACAACCTGTACTTTAAGAAAAACAGGGCTTTACTCTCCAGGGAACATTGTGCTTTTTTCTCTTTATTTGGCTTTGCTATGAAACAGGCTGCCCAGAGATGTGGTTGAGGCCCTATCCCTGGAGGCATTCAAGATCAGACTCGATGTGGCCCTGGGCGTCCTATCTAGTTGGAGGTGTCCCTGCTGCCTGCAGGGGGGTTGGACAAAATGACTTTTGAGGGTGGTGTAAGCTATAGCACAGGAAGTTCCACCTCAACAGGAGGAAGAACTTCTTTACTGTAAGGGTCACAGAACCCGGGAACAGGTTTCCCAGAGAGGTTGTGGAGTCTCCTTCTCTGGAGGCTTTCGAGACCCATCTGGAGGTGTTCCTGTGTGACCTGCACTAGATTCTATGGTCCTGCTCTGGCAGGGGGGTTGGACTGGAAGATCGCCAGAGATCCCTTTCAATCCCTAGCATCCTGTGATCCTGTGATCCTTCCAACCCAGTGCATTATATGAATCTGTAAATGATGTTTTAGCAGTGACTGACCCTTTTGTGCCACTGTTGAGGTGACGCTGCAGAAAGAAAGGCAGTGTTGCTGCTAACAGCAAGCTTCTCCCTCCACCAGAAAGAAGTCTGAAGGTGAGGAATGTTTGAATAAATTAATCTGAATACATCTGAGCATTAGATAGACATTTTGAAAGCATTAGAAATAGTCAGGTAGCAGCAGACATGTCGATACTCATTTCTCTGCAATTGCTGAGAGATTCACCAAATCTCCTAATGCAAGCAGAATGGGGCTCTGCAGCCAGGCACAGCCATAGACTTGTATGTTTGCATTCCTTTCACCTGATGTCTTTGCTAATTACTGCTCAACTAATTCAGTTGTTTTGCTCATAGCATTGTTTTGGGCTTTTATTATCTTGCAGAAAGAAAGTTAGAGGGGGAAAAAAGAGTTCTTGCAGAAATCAGAGCAAAACGATCTGTGAAAGTGATTGAGGGGAAGTGTCTCCTGCTGCATAGAATCAATCCAGTTACCACTGACCTAAGACAATCACAGGATCAAAGAATGGTTTGGCTTGGAAAGGACTTTAAAGATCATCGAGTTCCAACCCGTGACCAAATCTAAGAATCACAGAATCTGAACTCAAAAGATGCAAAACCATTCCTCATCTCATCTGGATGCTCCTCCTGCAGTGGCTGCATAACCAACCCAGGCCACAATTTCCATCTCTGAAAGGCTTCACTTCCTGCCTTCTGGTGTCTTTAAGGAAAGTGCTGGGCAAGACACAGAACCTCATTAGAGTCATGCTAAAAAAATAAAAGGTCTATGGCTTTGTATCCAGCTCTCTGGCTATGAATCTGTGTGAGAAGCACCCTGCTGAGATGTCAGTGGTGGCCCTGACTGTCTCATTGTGCAAGCCAGAGTCTGTCTGTGGTTAACAGTTAGAATATATGATTGCAAAAAATAAAGTTCTTATTGTTACTGTATAGTTAAATCACAGAGTCATGGAATGGTTTGGGTTGGAAGGGACCTTCAAGATCATGTAGTTTCAACTCCCCTGCAATGGGCAAGGACACCTTCCACTAGACCAAGTTGCTCAAGGACTTATCCAGCCTGGCCTTGAACACCTCCAAGGAGGGGACATCTGCAGCCTTTCTGAGCAACCTGTCCCAGTGTCTCACCACCCTCACTGTAAAGAATTTCTCCCTAATCTCCAGTCTGAATCCACCCTCTTCCAGTTTAAATCCATCCCCTTTTGTCCTATCACTGCAAGTCCTTCCCCATCTGAAACAACAAAAATGTCATGAAACATCTGACCCAAACATCCCCTACCTTCATAATCAGGACTCAGCTCACCATATATACATGCAATTCCTTAGGAAATGACATAATGGCATCCCTACAGCAGTGTGTCACCTGACAGAGCTTCAGAGAGTGAAGCTTTTTGCTGTGTCCTGCTGACAGGAATAATGCTGACACCTATCACAGAGGTCTGGGCTGATAGCACCTACTGACATTTCCACCCCTGCACCTCAGCCTGGCTCTGAAACATGATGTAGCCAATGCTTCAGACAGATAACACTGTGAACCTGTACTTGTACAGCTCCCAGGCTTAATCAGCTTAGCACTAAGGTCCTTTCACCACTGTCCTGTTTCCAGCATGGCACTGTTTCTGAAGCTATGTGCTTACAACAGGATTTTTGATGGGCCTTCCCCCCTCAGCACCATTTGCTGTACATGACACTGAAGCAAAAAGTATCAAAGGCTAGCTAAAAGCTGGAGATATCGCCAAGGGTAATGTATGCCTTTGATCACCTATCTGTGGTTATCTGCGTGTTCGAGATGAACCTGAAAGACAGGGGATAAATAGGCTTCTGATGAAAGCCAAATGATCTTTTTTCTTTTTACTATGCAGAGCATTTTCCAACAGAATCCAGCAAATCACAGCTCCAGTTTCTCTTAGTGCATAGCTAAAATGGACTTTTAATTTATCTTCTTACTAGGTACATTGAACCCTTGAATGATGCCAGGTATTTACAACCTTGTACTCACATTCTAATTAGTCTGGCTGTACCTAGGAATGGCAGTGCTGGAGAGCAGCCTGGATAGACATGCTGGCTAGACTGCTTTTGCTGCCCTTGTCTCTTGGAATCTACCTTTGATAAGAGTTGAGTGTGATGTCAAAAAGAGCATGTTTCTGTGCAATGAGAGCAAGCTTTTAATCAAAACTGGGGGGGGGGGGGGGAGAGAAGATGGATTTAAGAGAAAACAAAAAAGAAGGGTTTGAAAAAGAACGGAAAATCAGAGNCTTGTCCTATCACTGGTCACCACTGGGAAGAGTCTGGCCCCATTCTCTTGCCTCTGACCCTCTTGCTGAGCATTGATCAGATTCCCTCTCAGGCTGCTCTTCTCCAGGCTCAACAGCCTCAGGGCTCTCAGCCTTTCCTCCTCACAGAGATGCTTCAGGTGCCATGGTCTAGTCTCGAGGTCTGTGGTAATGGGTTGGACTTGATGATCTTTGAGGTCTCTTCCAACCTTGCTTATACTGTGATACTGTGATACTGTGATCATCTTTGCAGCCTCTGCTGGTCTCTCTCCAGTAACTCCCTGTTTCTCTTGAACTGGGGAGACCAGAACTGGATGCAGGACTCCAGATGAGACCTCATTACAGCAGAGCAGCGGGGGTGTGACCTCCATAACCTACTGTCCACACTCTTCTTCATACACCCCAGACCACTGGCCTTCCTGCCCATGACAGCACATTGCTGGCTCATGGTGAATTTGGCCACCAGCACTCCCAGGTCCTTCTCTGCAGAGCTACTTTCCAAAAGATCAATCCCTCAGTTGTCCTGGTGAAAAGATAAAGGGAGGTTTATAATCTTTTTTTCGTCTGGTTACCTATCACCCTTCTATAACCTTTGAACATCTGTACAGACACTCAGATGTAGACAGATACATGTGTGCATGTGCACACATTGTCCTATTTTACCTGCTGCTACTGATCATGATTCTTCATACAAATCTCACATTTTGCTGTCATCCTAATGCACGTTAAGACAACGAATAACTTCTAGAGAAACCAAGTGCTGAGTTTGTCTCAGTGATCACATGCTACAAGCTGTCCCTGCACGGGAAAAATGCTGCATAGCTTGGGGTTGTGCCAGATCAGATGATCAGCCTCTTCATGTTGCTCTAGATCAGGCTGAGTAAGAAGTCTTCCGAGCAATTATGTATGCAGGGTCAACTCTGAAAACGTTTGTCGGGAAGGAGATATTTCTGCTCTTTGTTATTTTTAAACTTCAGTACCTAGCCCTGAACAGATTTCATTGTGGTTAGAGTTTTTTTGTTTTTTGTTTGTTTTGTTTTTTTTTTTTCTTACCCCCAGAAAGGCAAAATAAACCAAATAAACCAGTTTGGTTAGGTTTCTAAAATAGAATCCATGTATAAATCAAAACGCTGGATTTATTGTCTATGAAGTAGGAATGACTGTTCAAATAGCCACAAATTAAAGCCCAGATTGGTTTGGTTTGGCCTGCCCCCCCTCACCTTGCTGGAGCTCTAGTAATGCTTATTCAGCCTGAGTATTTGTTCACCATGCAGGTGGCACCCATCAGCTCAGCATCTCCACATTCCATTTATAAATCATTATTCTAAGAGGATTTTCATGCTTTGATATTCTTGCTGTAAGCTGGTGCACCAACTGACTCAGTATTTTTGTCTTGTGCTCTTCTTTGAAGCTTCCCATGTTCTGTCTGTGCCAAAAGGAATGCTACCCAGGCTCTTGGTTCTTCTCTTGGGAATCTGACTACCATCCCTCCAACATATTTCCAGCTGCAGGGAAAATCCACAGCTATCGTTGCCTCATAAAATACAACTGTACCTGTCAGACACAATTTAACAGAAATTACTTCAAAACCAGGTGGCTTTAGTGGTGTTTTCATGTTTATGCTTTAGGGTTTTTTTTTTGTTTTTTTTTTTTTTTGCAGTCAGTTTGTACTTCATTTGCAAACAAGTAGGCAGCCAAGGTCTGCAAGAGCAAATGAGTCACACAGCAAGGACAATTGTCTGTAAGCAGGACCTGTGCCTTGTGTCTCAGGTTTCAAAGTTATGAACAGCCTTTATGCCTCCTCCCTAGGGGTGTTCAAGGCCAGGCTGGCTGAGGTCTTGAGTAGTCCAGCCTAGTTAAGAGGTGTCCCTGTCTATGGTGGGGAGGTTGGAATAGATGATCTGTGAGGTCCCTTCCAACCTAAGCCATTCTATGAATCTATGAACTTCTGACTGGAGAAGAAATTGAAACCCTGCTCGTAAGTACTGCAAATGAATGTCTAAAATTCAGGAAAGCAGCTTAATTCACCCTGTCTGGAGAAGAGGCTGAGAGAACTGGATGGGGTAGTGCAGTGCCTCTGAATTTTCCTAGAAGCAAATTGCATTGCACTGAAATTGGAGAACCAGAAATTCTCTGCTGCACTGCATGTAACAAGCCCAGAGACACTGGATATCTCTAATACCATAAATTACAGTAGGAGCATATGGAGGGCTGAAAGCTGGGAGTGAGTTTGTTGAACATGTTAGGAATGTTTCATGGAGGGAAGGTTATCAGTGAAGAAAGGCTAATGCAACTTTTTGTTTCAGTGAGAGATTATTGCTTACTGTTTATGGAGCTGCTCTCAGAAGAACAAAAGAACTTAATACTCCAAGGCTTAATGAAAATCTGTTTCAATTCTTCTCTGAAGTGTTTCCAGACAAACTCATATTGAAAATCTCATGACATTGACATTTTCATCCAATGCTTTTATTGTTAAATTTATGTAAGGACAAGAGCCATATACACGTGAATATCTAATAGATGGATTCACAGAATCACAGAATTCTCAGGATTGGAAGGGACCTCATTCAGTCTGAACATCCCTGTCATGGACAGAGACACTTTCTACTAGATCAGGTTGCCCAGAGCCACATCCAGCCTGGCCTTAAAAACATCCAGGGATGAGGTTTCCACCACCTCCCTGGGCAAGCAGTTCCAGTGTCTCACTACCCTCATAGTGAAGAACTTTTTCCTAATGTCTAATCTAAATCTCGCCTCCTCTGGCTTGGATCCATTCCCCCCAGTCTTATCACCATCAAATACCCTAAGCAGTCCCTCCCCAGCTTTCTTGTAGCCCACTTCAGATACTGGAAGGTCACAACAAGGTCTCCTTGAAGACTTCTCCAAATCGAACAACCCCAACTCTCTCAGCCTTGCCTCATAGCAGCGGAGCTCCAACCCTCTGATCATCCTTGTGGCCATTCTCTGGACATGTTCCAGCACATCCAGTTCCAGCTGAACTATAAAACATAGTTTATGCATTATCATATAAAGAAGACATTCCTTATTTTATAGGTTGCTATTGCTTGGTTTGATCAAGGACACTTTCTTCAGGGCCTCTTTTGTGTCCAGCTTTTGTATCCAACTTGACTTACACTTATCCTCAGCAATGTCGTCTTATTAAAAAAAAAAAAAAAGATAAATCTTATGGAGGAATGAGAGGATAATTTACAGCATATATATTATAGCAACACACAGAAGTTCAGTGCTTTGAAAGTGGCTCAGACTGAATAATCCTGGATACAATGGCAACATTTATCTGCAGCAGTCTTTGGGTTAGAAAGTAAGGGAGTAAGATTCATTACCCCAAAATTTCATCATAAAGTGACAGTATACCTTGGTTTTTTGTTTGTTTGTTTGTTTTCCCTGGGCAGCACTACACTCTTAATTCTTCCTACTTGTTCTTCTGAGCCTTATAGAATCATAGAATTATTTTGGTTAGAAGAGACCTTTAAGATCATTGGATCCAACCTTCAACCTAACACCATTATGGCCACTAAACCACGTCCCAAAGTGCCATGTCCATGTATTTCTTGAACAGCTCCAGGGATGGTGACTCCACCATCTTCCTGGGCAGCCTGTTCCAATGCATGACCATTTTATGTACTAACAATACAATTAAGATTGTAAGGTGCCACTTAAAATCTTTTACATTCTTTAAGACTCCCCAAAAATACTGCACATAGCAAACTGAGCCATGACAAATAAGTAACAGGTTTAATTTCTATGTGGTTCTCTGCAGCAGTCACATTTAAAACTCTTCTCAGAGATGTTCAATCAGAAACATCCACCCTGTTCTTAACTGTGGGGAAACAGAGGTCTATAAAGCTGTGGTGATTGTGCCTGTGTGACGTAGCCAGGGGACAAAAGGGAGCTCCCAACTCTACACAGCAGGATCATAGTTACTGTCACCAACTCAGCCACCCCTATACCCCAGTGGCACTGGTCACAGGATCACAGGATATTAGGGGTTGGAAGGGACCTCTGGAGATCTTCCAGTCCAACCCCCCTGCCAGAGCAGGACCATAGAATCTAGTGCAGGTCATACAGGAACACATCCAGACAGGGCTTGAAAGTCTTCAGAGGAGACTCCACAACCTCTCTGGGGAGCCTGTGCCAGTGCTCTGTGACCCTTACAGTAAAGAAGTTCTTCCTCCTGTCGAGGTGGAACTTCCTGTACTTCAGTTTCCATCCATTGCCCCTTGTCCTATGCCAGGGCATAAGTGAGCAGAGGCTGTCCCTGTCCCTTCCTTTCTGACCCCAGCCCTCAGATATCGACAGACTTTGATTAGAGTCTCTCTCTCCAAGTCTTCTCTCCAGCCGAACCATCCCCAGGGCTCTCAGCCTTTCTTCATCAGGCAGTGCTCCAGTCCCTTCAGCATCCTCATAGCCCTCCATTGGACTCTCTCAAGTAGACCTCTGCCCCTCTTGAAAATGATTGAATTTTAGTTTGGAATGTTCAAGTGTTATAAGGTTGTGTTTAGTTTACTTTTGGATTTTTGTTGTGTGGTGTGGCTTTGTTGTGTAGTTTTTTTCACCCTTTCTCTTGAACTGAGAAGCCCAGAACTTATATACCAGGTGGGACCTTAACAGCGCAGAGTGGAGTAGGGGGAGAAACTCCCTGGATCTGCTGGCCACACTCTTCTTAATGCACCCCTGTTGACCTTCTTGGCCACAAAGGCACATTGCTGTCCCACGGAGAACTTGTTGTCCACNCCTTACAGTAAAGAAGTTCTTCCTCCTGTCGAGGTGGAACTTCCTGTACTTCAGTTTCCATCCATTTCCCCTTGTCCTATGCCAGGGCATAAGTGAGCAGAGGCTGTCCCTGTCCCTTCCTTTCTGCCCCCAGCCCTCAGATATCGACAGACTTTGATTAGAGTCTCTCTCTCCAAGTCTTCTCTCCAGCCGAACCATCCCCAGCGCTCTCAGCCTTTCTTCATCAGGCAGTGCTCCAGTCCCTTCAGCATCCTCATAGCCCTCCATTGGACTCTCTCAAGTAGACCTCTGCCCCTCTTGAAAATGATTGAATTTTAGTTTGGAATGTTCAAGTGTTATAAGGTTGTGTTTAGTTTACTTTTGGATTTTTGTTGTGTGGTGTGGCTTTGTTGTGTAGTTTTTTTCACCCTTTCTCTTGAACTGAGAAGCCCAGAACTTATATACCAGGTGGGACCTTAACAGCGCAGAGTGGAGTAGGGGGAGAAACTCCCTGGATCTGCTGGCCACACTCTTCTTAATGCACCCCTGTTGACCTTCTTGGCCACAAAGGCACATTGCTGTCCCACGGAGAACTTGTTGTCCACCAAGGACTCCCAGGTCCCTCTCCACAGGGCTGCTCTCCAGCAGATCACCTCCTAACCTGTACTGGTGCAGTTTATTATTCCTTCCCAGGTGCAGGACTCTGCACTTATCCTTGCTGAACCTCCTTAGGTTCCTCTTTGCCCAGCTCTTCAGTCTATCCGGCCCTCCGTTTCTCCTTGGGCTGCTTTTTGTAGAGGGAGAAAACCCCTCAGATGGTGAAAAGGTAGGATTGAATGCTATGCCTGGACAAATGAAAGTGTAATACCTGGCCATTCAGATGTGAAACACATTGTAAACCCAACCACTAAACACAAACAGAAAGCAGATCTTCCATCCCTGGAAGAGCACTAATAGTTTGCAGCTTCTTTTGGAGAGTGTGCTCCATTTCTGTTTCCTTTCCACTTCAGTGTGGTAATGCTTGAGTTTCTTTGCTTGGTTTCCTTGTTTGCTTTTCTTTTTCTTGCTTGTAATTATTGTATTTCTTTGCATGCGCTACATTGTTTAACTCTCTGAAATTTCCACCCTGTCCTTGTTTCATTTGTTCCATGACTGCAATCCTTGATCCCTCCACTCTTTTAAAAGGAGGTTAAAACTTTATGGCCATTCTTCTGTCAAAACCACCTCTCTGGAAGTAGTTATCCCTCTTTTCTTTCCCTTGTTCTTTATGCTTCTCATGGTCTTATTCCTATTTTATATTATGATATTTAAGCTCCTTTTGCATATTTTGTGGAAATCTGTACTAACCTTTCTCCTGTTACATGGTTATGTTTAGTCTTAAGCCATGTGAATATTTATTGTACACACTGTTCTGTTTATTTGTTTCTCCTGGCCCAACTCTTGCAGTTAGATACATGGGCATGACTCCTGCAGTCACGTAAATGCTGCTGTGTGTGCATCAGAAGACTGATTAGGGCCATGAAAATGATCAGGTGGTTGTAGCACCTTTGGTACAAAGACAGGCTGAGGGAGCTGGGGGTGTTCGGTCTGGAGGACAGGGGGTTCCAGGGAGACCTAATTGCAGCCTTCCAGTACCTGAAGAGGGCCTACGAGAGGGATGGAGAGAGACTGTTCTCAAAGGCCTGCAGTGACAGGACTAGGGGCAGTGGCTTCAAACTAGAGCAGAGCAGATCTAGATGGGATGTTAGGAACAGGTTCTGCACCATGAGGGTAGTGGAACACTGGAACAGGTTACCCAGGGAGGTGGTTGAGGCCCTATCCCTGGAGATATTCAAGGTGAGGCTCAACAGGGCTCTGGGGAGCCTGATCTAGTAGAGGATGTCCCTGATGACTGCAAAGAGGTTTGGGCTAGATGGCCTTTGGAGGCCCCTTTCAACCCAGACCATTCATGAATCTGTGATTCTATGACACCCTAGGCTTCAACGTGATGTTCAAGAGAAAAACTACTCTGTAAGAACTTGAATGATTCACATTGAGAAGTTTTGTCCTTAGTAGATGCAAGTGTGGTATGGGTTTTTTCTGGAGGATTTCTTTGTAGGTCTGAGGAAGAGAAAAAAACAAGATAACGAAGTCAGAAATCTCCACGTGGTTTGTCTTGTAAGAGTGCTCCAAAACTTTAGTTAAGTCTTTCTTTTATCAGTATCCTCTGAATGCTTCAGTACACTGGAATAAGCGGTTAACTTCTAGAACATAATGGGAATGAAGTACTGAACGACACTGTTCTAGAGACATGGGAATATCTATTCCAGCTTTCTTGGTTGCCATCTTCATTCCAGTCTCCTATTATTTGGCAACCACACCTCTTCTTGGAGGGCACCAGTAGCTAAAGACTTTGTATGATTTTTTTTTTGTCTTATTTGGTGCTTAGGAGAGGCAAGCCCAGCACTGCTGGGTTTTTTCCCTTGCCTTCGCTATGCCTCTATGAGGTTAATGCGACTTTAGCTGAATGCAAGCTTTGGTTTATATTGGAATAAACTTTATTCTGTAGAGAAATCCCAAATAAGGCTGAGAGAATTTTGCTGGAGGCTCTTTTTAGAGAGGTGCTTATTTAATTAACAATTAATGTAACTTACATGACTGTAAATGCAAACATGTATGCTCTTTCAAAAAAGCAGTTCTAGGAGAAATATTTTACTTTGCAGTGGCTATCCTCAGAAGCTTTCTTTTGGGATGATAAATTAACTGTTTACCGTTTAATGTGCAGTGCTGCACATCCTCAAAGCCTGACCAGAAATAGGTTAGTTTGCAGCGCACTGGAAATTAACAGCCAGCAGAGTCCTTCAGTATCTTTACGCCCTTACGTGGAGGCTGTGAGGACGAGAGGAAACAGCCTCAAGCTGCACCAAGGAAGGTTCAGGTTGGACATTAGAAGATAATTCTTCCCTGAAAGGGAACAGGCCTCCCAGTGAAGTGGTTGAATCCCCATCCCTGGAGATGTTTCAGAGAGGCAGAGACGTGTTGCTGAGGAACGTGGTTTAGCACCAGCCTTGGCAGTTAGGCATTAGTTGGACTCGATGATCTTAGAAGGGCTTTTCCAACTGAAACGGGTCTGTGATTCCAGGAGTTCCACGCGGGGGCTGGCTGGCTGACAGCTGCTCCATCTCCTCCGGGAAAGGAGGCTGCACGCTAGTTATTTTTTTTATTTCTCCACAGATACCTTTCCCAGCAGTTCACACCCCACCCCTCTCGGCGCGTACCGCCCCTTGGGAATTTCTGCCTGTTCTCTGCAGAAACACGGTTTGCTTTCGAGCAGGTAAGACCGACCGGCTCGGTGCGGGCAGTGCCGCCGAGGGCGGGGGCTGCTTGAGGAGGGGAAGGCTCTGCCCCGGGGCCCCAGTGGTGCCCGTCCCCGGGGAACTCACTCACTGCCGATACGCCCCGTTTAATTAAGTGTCAAACAACCAGGAGATTTCACCTGGGCTAGGGAAAAGCGGGGAACAAGGGGATGCTGGGAGGCGGCTGTCCCGCCAGGCTGGCGGCAACGCTGCGGGGTTCGGGAGGACTGAGGGGAAGCAGCTCCGTCGCCTCGGCCTGGCCCGCTCCAGATGCCCCGGAGCTCATCCTCCATCCCCAGACCGGTTCCCGAGAAGGGGTGGAAAGGAGGCAAGAGCTGCTTGACGAAGAGAAGGAGGGGAACCACTCTCCGCACCCAAGCCGCCGCCGATGCCCCCAAATGGCGGCGCGCAGAGGGGCGGAGAGCAGTAGTTCTATCGGTAGCTCGGCGCTCCGCCGTCAGGCCGAGGGGCGGGGAGGAGGACGGGAAAAGAAGGAGAGCCAGGCGAAAGGGAAGGAGCCGAGTGCTGAGAGGTCGATGGGCGGAGGATAAATGTCTCGCTGAGTGTGAGGCCGCCATTTTAGATGAGGAACGAAACGAACGGTGCCGAGCGAAACAAGAGCTTGGAGGGAGCCGCCGGGGGGGAGTGACATAGGTAGGAACGGGGTCGGGCTGCTGAGCGGCAGGAGACGCGGCAGGGAATGAGAGAGCGGAGGTCTCTTCCTTCTCTTCTTTCTTTCTCTTGTCTCTTCTCTCCTTTTCCTCGGTGCTGGCGCCTGGAGCGGCGCCGGCTGCTCCCAGCGCGCTGACTCGACGGCCGTCTCGGCCGTGAGGGGAGCCAGTTCGGGGGAGAGCGGCCGGTCACCCCCTGACAGGGACTGGGGAAATGAAGGAGGAGAAGAAGGAGAGGGAAGAGGAACCGGCCACCTCCGTACCTGCGGGTCGCGGCTCCTCTCGGAACCCTTTGCGTTCGAATCGTTTAGTGCCCGCCGCCGGGGCGGGCGTCCCTGCCGCGGGGCCCGGACAGGGGCTCCCGTCTCGGCAGGAGGAGAGGCTGCGCGGGGCAGCGGGGAAGGTGCCAAAATACTCGGGGCAGGGTGGGTGTCTGCGGCCCGTCGCAGGTGTGTTGGGGCCGCCGCCTGTCAGTGCCAGCGCGGAGCCTCGGGGCCGCAGCCCCCGCCGTGGGGGATGCGCGGCCCAGGCGGGTGTGCCCTGGTGCTGGG
>WBNM01035965.1:128389-193843 GCA_013399055.1 Ramphastos sulfuratus | reverse complement strand
TATAGTATATAGTATACAGTATACATATATAATTGGGGCTCTGCAGCCTGGAGAAGAGAAGGCTTCAAGGAGACCTTGAAGCCTTCCAATATCTGAAGGGGGCCTACAGGAAGGCTGGGGAGGGACTATTGACAAGGTCTTGCAATGACAGGACAAGGGGCAATGGGTTTGAACTGGCAGAGGGGAGATTTAAACTGGATGTTAGGAGGAAGTTCTTTCCAGTGAGGGTGATGAAACACTGGAACAGGTTGCCCAGAGAGGTTGTGGCTGCTTCCTCCCTGGAGGTGTTCAAGGCCAGGGTGGACGAGGCCTTGAGTAATCTGTACTAGTGGGAGGTGTCCCTGCCCATGGCAGGGGGTTGGAACTAGATGATCCCTGAGGTCCCTTCCAACCTTAGCATTCTGTGATTCTATGATTCTATGATTATAATATAGGGAATTCGGAATAATTAGGTTTTGCTCCAAAACACAGTTTAGTCTACTATTAAAAGTGTTCACATT
This sequence comes from Ramphastos sulfuratus, assembly GCA_013399055.1. Taxonomy (NCBI): domain Eukaryota; kingdom Metazoa; phylum Chordata; class Aves; order Piciformes; family Ramphastidae; genus Ramphastos; species Ramphastos sulfuratus. Next base: position 193,343 of record WBNM01035965.1, on the reverse strand, counting down.
GGAAGAAAGTAGCTTCAAACAGCTTTTACACTTTTTTTTTTTTTTCCTATAAGTGTGCCATTATTATATTTGCTGATGTTACTTTCCCTGGAGGTGTTCAAGGCGGGTTTGGACGTGGCACTTGGTGTCATGGTCTGGTCTTGAGGTCTGTGATAACGGGTTGGACTTGATGATCTTTGAGGTCTCTTCCAACCTTGGTGATACTGTGATACTTTATTCTTCTTCTAGGCTATCACAGCAGTGCCACTGAAAGGTGAAGAAGAGTGTTTCTATTCACCTTAATGTAAACACATGCAGGATCAGCTTCTTTAGCCAGATTTGGAAGCCTGTTACAATTCTATACTAGATGGCCAAAATGAAGCTATTTCCTAGAGCAGATTTCAGATTTCCTCTGACTATAAGGCTAACATTATTGTCTTCTGTACCATCTCAGGTTTCCATTTTTAAACCTTTTACAAACAAGACATTTTGCCACACAAATTTTGCAGTATTTTGTTAACCACAAGTAAAATTAAGCTCACCTAATTTTAGCTGTCTGAAGCTACATGCCAAGTCTTAGCAACTGGGACACAGGCACCCCCAAAGGCCAATTCAATCCTATATTATCTTTGCTTTTGTTCCGAAGATATCTTTCATGGTAAAGCTCAATGGCCTATTTCATGCCTGTAAGTGGTTACAATGAGATCAGCAGAATTACAATCACTTACTGCAATTTTGAGTGTTGTGCAAAGTGTTTTATAAGTACATTATCCTATTTTTTGCAATATAGAAAGATACATTTAAAGCCTTAACAAAAATTTATACGAGGGTACTTCTCAGTCACATGAGGTCTCTTAATACATTGTAAATATTAACTTTTTCTAGCTGATTAATATCATTTCCAATCCATCAGCACTGATTTTTTTTTTATATCAGGGTTTTAACACAAAATATTTTATAAACCTACTGTAGGAATAGACAAACTAATGTTTGTCAGTTGTTTTAACTGCAAGGTGGTGATATATGAGTCAACATAATAATATGAGGTTTACAGTAATTCAAATTGAATCTACAATTTTACAAAACTTTAATTACAACCTTTTGAATATAAACCACAATACACAAATTACCCAATCATAACATTTTTTCATTAAAAAAAAAACAAGAATTCATGCAAAGGACAGAAGATTTAATGACTCTTGGCGGAGTTCCACTTTCTGGTTGAAATGAGAATAAAAGCAGACAGCAGCTTCAATTCTAATTTCAAGAAACAGAGCAATTTTTAACATTTAAACAGCATTACATTTGACTAAGAAGCCAAAATACATATTTTCAAAACCTTATAAAAAGCCCCTGTATTTAACAGTATGAATTCTGAGATTTATGAACCTCTGTGAGCCAGCACCATTCCCCTTCAATCCTCAAAAGTAACTGTAAAACAAGCAATCTGAGCCACAAGCAGCAGAAACTGGAGCTTGGGGTTTTTAACCATCCCCACAACACATTACAGTCTACCACCTAAACTGCAGCTTCATGTTCCCCATGACATCCTGTCAGGCAAATGGAAGGCACTGTGGTTAATCCAGACCAGACTGACCAATACTTCTGTGGTGACTGACAAGCCAGACGATATCAGAGGGAGTAATTTTGGAATTTCCATTACTTCTTTTTTTTTTTCCAGTGAAATCATGGATGGCAGTGTCAACAGAACTTTTTTGTACGCCATTTCTCTACATCAGAAGCCTGAGGAGGCAAAAACTACAGCCATTTTGAGCCCACTCTGACGAAGACATAAAGGCAACTTGTGGGTACATCCAGCAAACAATCTGCATGATGAGAAAAAAAAGGTGTAGATGTGTCTGTGGCACAGGTGTATTCTCAGCTGAAAGAAACTTTGGTCCTCTGAAAGCAGCATGAGCACTGCAGTGAAGATTGCTACTGAGTGGAAGACATTTCTTACAGACTTTTTGGAAGAATACCCTTGTAACAGTTGTTGAAGTACAGCCTGAATGCATGACAGCAGTAACTATGCTTTGTACCCTACTAGAAAAGGGATTGATGGACTCTAAGCAGTCTAAGATGAGGTATTTCAAAGAACCAGACATTCATACTGTCTCATGGCATCCTCTAGACTACCACAGGAATCCAGCATGTTTGAACTTTCTCCTGATGTCTATGAGAGGAGTGTGCAGGGAATCTGCACCGCTTTAACACTCAAGATCTCGTCAATCACCAGTGCTCTCACAGGACAGCATAAACTTAGATCTGTAGATTTTAATTTTTCACAAAAATAAAGAGAAACATCCATGACCAAGAGCTTCTGATGTTTCACAGTCCATTTCAGAGCCGTAAGATAGCTGCAATTGTGTATCTAATACAAGTCATTGTGTCCTGGCCCATTCAGCCACTCTTTTGGGCTCTTGGAAGAAAAGTGATGTCACCATTTCTTCTCTATGAATCCTAATATAAATGATACCTTTGCAGCCTGCATAGGCAATGGGCAAATCCTTGCAGTTCCCAAGCTTTGGGATTATTGCCAAAATTTATCCTCCTTTTTGCAGGGCCAGATTAGACTGGGACTCTGCAGAAAGAGTTGAACTGTAGGCAATGGGCAAATCCTTGCAGCTCCTTTTTGAAGGGCCAGATTAGACTGGGACTTTGCAGAAAGGGTTGAACTGTAGGCAATGGGCAAATCCTTGCAGTTCCCAAGCTTTGGTATCGTTGCTAAAATTTATCCTCCTTTTTGCAGGGCCAGATTAGGCTGGGACTCTGCACAAAGAGTTGAACTGTAGGCAATGGGCAAATCCTTGCAGTTCCCAAGCTTTGGGATTGTTGCCAAAATTTATCCTCCTTTTGGAAGGGCCAGATTAGACTGGGACTCTGCACAAAGGGTTGAACTGACACCAGCACCATAAAAATATTTGTCTCTTTTTAAGAACTGAGGCAGTTCTTTTATGTTTTCTTCACCCACTTTGAAAAATACATGTGTAAGACTTTGTGTGTATCATATAAAATTAATATATTAAATTATTGTTATGCAGGGGCAAAAGTACTGCAGTTAGGTAAGTTCCCAGAAAAAAAAAAAAAAAAACAAAACAACAAAACACTGTTTTCCAGCACTGGAGGTATCACCTTCAAAAAACATCTGGTACAGGAAAAAATGACTAAGCAAATAAAAACAGATCTTAGTCATAGCAGAGGAGAGGCTGCTGACTAAATTGATGCCATCAGAAATAACATGCACAAGAGAGTAGGGGCAGCTGGCTCAACTAAACTTTAAAGCTATTTAGATAATAACTGAAATATCAGTTCTCCTTGAGTATAAGATGCCAGATTCCCTAAAGAATATTTTTACATCGAAACCTGAGCCTGATTCAGTCAGGGAGGACTTTTTTGTGCACATCCTTTTCCCCAAAGCACTCTGTTCTGCAAAATTCCCAGTTTTCCCACAACAGACAGGATGAGAGGTGAAGCCCTGCATTGCTGCATTGCTGCTAAACTGCAGCTATGTTAATGATTTAATGCATTAATGGTACTAAGAAAAGGAATTACAACTGACCAAAGGTAGACATTTTAAGTGTGACAACTTCTTTTAAGTTGCTTTTATGTGCAGATAAAACTGTGTACATTTTTCCTTGAAACTAAGATCAAAAACTGACACCCAAAAATGATGTTTTGGTATGCAAGAAATCTGAATTTTCATCAGTATCTTTTATGCTAACAGTAAATTAATGTACAGAGCTTCCTTTGGCCATTATTTGAAGAAGATGCTCAGAGGACTGGAGCAGCTCTCCTATGAGGACAGGCTGAGAGAGTTGGGGTTCTACAGCCTGCAGAAGAGAAGGCTTCCAGGAGACCTTAGAGTAGCCTTCCAGTATCTGAAGGGGGCCTACAGGAAGGTTGGGGAGGGACTATTGACAAGGTCTTGCAATGACAGGACAAGGGGCAATGGATTTAAACTGGCACAGGGAAGATTTAGACTAGATGTCAGGAGGAAGTTCTTTGCAGTGAGGGTGGTGAGACACTGGCATAGGTTGCCCAGGGAGGTTGTGGCTGCTCCCTCCCTGGAGGTGGTCAAGGCCAGGTTGGATGAGGCCTTGAGTGACCTGTACTAGTGGGAGGTGTCCCTGCCTATGGCAGGGGGTTGGAACTAGATGATCCTTGAGGTCCCTTCCAACCTTACCATTCTATGATTCTATGATTCTATTTTCTTGAATATTAAGAAAGATAACAAGGAAGATTACAGTTAGAACACTAGCTTGAACTAAGGGAAACACAAATTCAAAGTCTTGACACACCTGCAAGTTGATGATTCTCTTTCTCCTTCACTCCTCTATCATTTACAAGATAAAGGGTTCAAACCCCATGATTCATTTTCAATAACTGTATTTTACAGCAATGATCCTTTCACTAGCATTAGATTCACTAAGAGTAAGTTAAGTGCAAGCTACAAACTGGTTAGGTAGCTCTTCTAAGAAGAAGCTGGACAGTATAAGGGATCATAAATTTCATAGAAGGCAACAGTGTCATGCTTTTGTGAAAAAGACTGGGCTGTCACATACCAGAAGTAACTTGAGTGCAAGGCATGTCATGGAACAAACTCTGCATAGTACCAGCACCAGCTTATCTGAGTCTGATGTTCACCTTGGACCATTGCCTGTGAAGAAAAGCTTGGAGCAGCTGAAGAAAGACTAGAGGAAATAAAGGATGACAGAAAATTTGGAAAATGTGACCACTGAGGAATGACTGGAAAAAAAATAGTGGTTATTCAATCTGAGGAATGAAATATATTCTAGCAGTCTTCCATTAAGTCAAAGAACACAGCAATAATCTGCTTTGTGCACCTATAGGACAGAAGAAGAATTATTTTTTTTTTTCTTAAGAGGATTTCTACATAGAAAAGGTTTTTTATTTTGAGCAAATTACAGTGTTAGAATGGATTTCTGCTTTCTCATTGAAACTTTCCTCACTGAAAGTCTCTGAAAAGGATAGATAAATATCTGTCAGAAATGGCAAAAATAGTGTGTTCTGCCTCTCAACAACAGAGTGAACTAAAAAGGAATCCCAAAGACCATCTCAACTCTATTTTTTGTGATTCTTTGAAAGTAAGGCACTTCATAATAGCAACTGGTCATTGGGTTTCAGACTACATGAAAACACACCTGAGTCCTAAATAAATTTGTACTTGTCAACACTATTTAATACAATAATGATAGTCATTACAAAAATGAACAAATATTAAATAGCATTTTTCCTGCACATGTTTTTTTTTGTTGCTGTTTTCTACAATTTAAACACCTTTCCCCATGCTGAAAGGTATTTACTTCCATTTCAGCAATACAAAATCATAGTCTTTGAAAAGTAGGTGTAGAAGGGAACTTTCCGTTTTAAACAGAGCTTTCAAGAAAATACAGAATGTGACCACAGAGAGGAAGGATGGAATCATATTTAATACAACAGGGTAACCTGTTCCAGTCCCTCACCAACTTTACTGTAAAGAATTTCTTTCTTAGATCTACCCTGTTTCATTTTAAAACCATTGCTCCTCATCCTGTCCCTACAAGCCTTGGTAAAAGGTCTTTATACTGAAAGGCCACAATGAGGTCCCCCAGGAGCCTTCTTTTCTTTGGCCTGAACATCCCAAGCTCTCTCAGCCTTTCTTCATAGGAAGAGTGCTCCAGCTCCCTGACCATCTTTGTATTCCACCTCTGAACTCCTATAGCATGTCCATGTGTTTCTTGTAATGGGAATCGCAGAGCTGGATGCAGTGCTCCAGGTAAAACCAGTTTTCTAATGTATTCTTTAAAAAAAGGCAATTCCAATAGGATATTAACATTTCAAAGTGGTACTCAAAGAGCATTGATACACTAACAGTATAAATGTTGTATACTACTGCTTGGATAATAATGTTAATAACAATTTCATAAAGTATCCAATAATCAGGTATTTCGCTTTGACAAGTTAAGGTTCTCTAAGCAATTTCTTGGCTGACATATAACAAAAGATAAAATGAATTTACATATGAAGTGTGCAGAGTATTATTGTCATTCTTGCTAATGCATTGCCACCATAAGAAGTAAATGAAAATATTCATTTTATTTGTATTTGTATTTTGGAGGTGTCTGAATACACAAAGCAACATCACAGACTCGTCATGCTACAACATAAATAAATACAGTATTTCAAATAGCATCTTCCTCATCCCATGCTACTATTGTCAAAGTATATAAAGTATGAATGCAACCTCTGAATTGAATAAATGTTTTAATTTAAAAATACAATTACTTCTGTTGTTCAAAAACTGGAATTAAACCATCAGGCAATGATTCATATTACCTAACAAATACCTCGGTGGCTGCTATTGATCCTTTTCACTGAAGAGCAGCTTAGCACAATAAAGTAAGTTTCTCAGCTTGGGCAATTGATTAATTTCAAAAGCCATTTTCTGACACAAAAATTCATAAAACTATAGCTGTTATGAAATAGCATTCAAACTATTTTTTAAAAATACATAACTACAGTCTGAACCTTCAGAGACATATTTTTACAAAAGACATTCATTATTCACTGCACCATTTACAACTTTTACATAATGTAATCAAAGGATTTAAATAACTCAATTTAAGATTTTCCCAGGAACTGGCAGCTAGTATTCTACCCCAAGGGACATAACTCTTCACCAAAAAAAAAGCTCGTTTTACAAGACATTGTAGCAGTTTTGGCACTACCAGCACCTCTCACAGAAACCATGCTGAAAACTTATTTTATGCTGCCAAATGCCTTTTGTAGATATGGTGTTTAACAGTGCTCTGTATGTCTGTAAGCCAATAATAATAGATTTAAGCTAAAAATTTGGAGACCTATATAGGTAACATAAAAATTGAAGCAATGCTACATACACAGATATATATATATACCTACATATATAGTATGTATTTATATATATACACACATATATAGTGATATGTCATTGGAATGGGCTGCCCAAGGAGGTGGTGGAGTCCCCATCCCTGGAGGTGTTCAAGACAAGACTGGTTGAGGCACTTAGTGCCATGGTCTAGTTGATTGGCTAGGGCTGAGGGANGGCTAGGGCTGAGTGATAGGTTGGGACTGGATGAGCTTGGAGGTCTCTTCCAACCTGGTTGATTCTATTCTCTTCTATTCTATTCTATTCTATTCTATTCTATTCTATTCTATTCTATCCTATCCTATCCTATCCCACACACATGCATACATGATAAAAAATATTGTTTAAATTAATATAGCCCTCGTAAAAAATAATTTCTCTTTCAGCTTCCAGTCCCTTCCTAAAGTTTAGTTCTCTTTCTACTGACATCATAGGCAGAACTTCCATTAACATCAGCAATGCAGAATTAGGCCACAAGAAACAGAAGAATATATTCAAAGAGAGTATGCACATTTTTGTAAAATCTTCTAACTAAGCAAGGATAGGCTTAGCACTTTACAAGGTTAAACTTTCAAATTAATTTCTAAACCAACGTTTTAAGTATTCTATCTTTGATTAGTGGTCAACAAATACTGTATATAAAACCAGAATCAAATCCAGTTATGCATGAGATGAATCTGATGAAATGTGCATTGTAGGTAAATAAATGTCACATTGGAGCAGTCTGATTTACAGAACAACACAACACAGCCCTGAACTGTGCCAGGGCAGGTTTAGGCTGGATGTTAGGAAGAAGTGTTTCACAGAGTGTGATTGGCATTGAAAGGGGTTGCCCAGGGAGGTGGTGGAGTCACCACGCCCAAAAGTGTTTAAAAAAAGCCAAATGTGGTGCTTAGTGCCATAGTTCAGTTGATTAGATAATGTTGGGTGATAGGTTGGACTTGATGATCTCAAAGGTCTTTTCCAACCTGACTGATTCTGTGATTCTGTGATTCTGTGATTTTGTCATGCTTTAACTGAAGTGTATCAGTAGCATTTAATGCAAGTTTTCTTCAAAACTAAGAAACTTTCTATAAAGATGAGTGATACAGTTGGAAGTGTTAATCTAATAACAACTGTAATCTAAAGTAATGCTGGGAATGCTTACCACTTTCAAAACAGGCATCAAATATAAGATGTCCTTTTTTAGGCTGTCCACAATAACCAGTTGGGAGAACAGTGTACTTGCTCACGTTCCCTGCTATGATATCGTCACTTCCTATGGCAGTACCTGTTGTAGCAAAAATGAAAAAAAAAAAAGGCATGAGGATAAAATAAAATACTACAGAAGGATATTCCCACATGCTCTTCTACATAACATGAAACTGGCACCATTTAACACACACACACACACACACACCCATATATCAACTCTTTCTTTTCAAAGCTTATTTAAGAATTGGGATATAATAATGCATTGTAGGGTAACACTTCTCTATGCAACAAACCACACAGCCTAGTTTCTTGTGCATGCATGTCCTGTGGCTGAATGCTCTTATGTGCCATATTCTGATACTCAGCTGGATCCACTTCTTTTCACAGCAGCTCTCTAGTATGTACATCCTGCATGGATTCCCCAGAACGGAACTCCTCAGCAGCATCTTAATTTATCATAATCCTCACGATGGGCATTAATGGCATTTTTTCCTCTATTCTGTTGCTTGTTTACATGCATCTTCAATGAAATCAGAACCTTTAATGCTGTTTGAAAATTACTGGAAGGGAGAGACATACACCCATGGAGGGATGTGATTATCTCAGCTTTGCTTGTTTAGAAAACAAAACTCAGAAAAATAACTTGGCGGGGGGGAGGGAAAAAAAGTGAGTTTTATTTCATAACGATATATGAGGACATAAATTTTCTATACAATGGCATGACTTTTGTCAAAGCACATCATTAGTGCATACATTGAAAGCCTTGTCCTTCCAGTAAAACTTTACTGTGTAATGAATTGCAGTGTGCAAAAAATTTGTCTCCAAACAAGACTGGGAGAACACTGCTTATTTTAATTTGAGAAGTGCACACAGAAGCAAGTTAATATTTGTATATCATATTATTTGTTAATACTATTGTATACCAAAAGGGGTACACAATAACATAACTAGCTGTTCATCCTTCTGACACAGGCTCAGCATTTTATTCACTGTATTTACTGTTTGGACAACAAATATTTAAGAAGAGAAGAGCTTTCTTCTGTGTTCAGATAATGAGAAGAAATGTGTATGTCTTCAAGTGCAGAAGGCATGTGATGGAATAATGGCACCATAATATCTTATTTCACTCTGATAAATAGGGCTACTAAGGCTTCTAGAAATAGACTTTCAGTCTGTACTGATTTTTTGACATTTAAATGGCTTATGGGGGATGACAAATGTGACATAAAGCTCAATTTGTTTTATTTTTATATTGAAAACTATTTCACACAAATGTTACAAGCAATTCATACTGGCCCTGAATGATGAAAACGGCTTATTAATTAAAACTGACCTTTCCATATATAAATGTATTCCACCTCTTGAGGCAAAACACCTTAGCCCAGGTAACAAATTATATCAATGTATTAGTGACACCACAGTTAGAGGGTCTGTCAGGTTTTCTATTATAGACTCATATTTTCAGAGGTATATAAATCCCAGGTTAGAAAATACATACACCCAGGTCAACACTTGGCATATAAATCCCCAGTGTTCCCAGAGAAAAAATTGGAAACTTACTCCCTGAGAAGTACTGGGACAGAGCAGAGACACTTTAAACCTTTTTCTTACTTTCATAATTCAAGAAGTAAGTACTAAATACTAAATACTACTATTATTAATTTTTTTTTAGCAAATCTATTATTTGCAACCTCAAGGTTATTTGTTTTAGACTAAATAATTACCCACAGATAGCAATCTGTGGCATTTGAACTGGTTTATTTAAATGTAAAATTACTACTTGTGACAGCTCTAGCTAATGGTTTTTAGCAGCATGAGGATAGTTTGCTTAAAGGCTGGCAACACCAGAGGCAAAGGTAGACCTGGATGAGGCATCTGCATAGCTGTATGACCATGACTGTGTCTCTTGATACAAGTCCTCCCTCTGCAACACACAACCTTGTCCTAGTTTAGAGCCATGAGCTATCCATGGCAAAAGGACAGAAAAGGTATTTTACCCCTTCCCAAGGAGTAAAATAAAAATGCTCTACACTAGTTTGGAAGCTTAAACAGAAATTCCATTTACAACTATATACAAAAGGTAAAAGGAATACATATAGGAATGAAGTCCAGCTATTCACCTGAGCCTGCCAGGACAAAACCTTCCACAGCCTTCCCCACCACCACTCAGCCTCAGCAGGCCCAAGTGCAGGCCAAGCTGCCTCCCACCCCCACTATAGACTCACTGACCCCTGACAGGCCCAGTGGCACAGCTGCCAGCCAAGGCCAGAAGGCCTCTCCCCCACAAAGAGATAATGGCACATGCATCGGGTGAGGAGAGAAGAGAGAAAGAACGAGAGAACTGGCTCTGTACTCCCGTAAATATGGAGATATACAGGAACACAGAAGAGAGTAACATACGGCAATATGGAGCACGGGAACACAGAACCTCCCTCTGCTCTGCTCTGCTGAGGCTGCTTCTAGACTGTGTCCAGTGCTGCACCCCCCAGTTCCAGAGGGACATAGAACTGCTTGAGAGAGTCCAGCACAGAGCCACAAAGATCATGAAGGGAATGGAACATCTCTCTTACAAGGACAGCCTGAGGGAGCTGGGGCTGTGCTGCTTGGAGAAGAGGAGCCTGAGAGGTGACCTCATCAATGCTTATATAGTGAGTGCCAGGAGGCTGGAGCCAGGCTCTGCTGGGTGATGCCCAATGACAGGACAAGGGACACTGGGTGGAAGCTGAGGCATAGGAAGTTTCGTTTAAACATGAGGAGAATTTTTTTCCCTGTGAGTGTGACAGAACCCTGAAACAGGCTGCCCAGGGGAGATATGGAGTCTCCCTCTCTGGAGACGCTCAAGACCCGCCTGGACCCATTCTTGTGTGATCTGGTATAGGAGATCCTGCTCTGGCAGGGGGGTGTTGGACTGGATGAGCTTTCGAGGTCCCTTCCAGCCTCTGACATTCTGTGATTCTGTGAAATCCTGGGACAAGCTGCCCATCCACCTTGGACTCTCTAGTCTCTGGAGGACTTTCTTTATAGTTATACCAATTAACCCTTCATTTCCCTTAATTTCCCTTAACCTACAACAAACCTTTAATTCAGAACACCATCCACGAGTAAACCATTTCCTCAGTTTCTGTTCAGTATCACTTTGATTAAGAGTCCCCATATCCCTGTCACAGTTAGTTAAGTTAATAATTTGTAATCCAACACCTGGATTCAAGAATACAAAGAAAAATGCAGGGAAAACCTAAATTCAGAGAAAAACTCCACCACAAATGCTTGAGCTCCCAGAGATGAAAGTGTAAGAATGGGAGATAGGCAGTTAGCTAAGCAGAGCAGAAAGACCAAACTTTTCCAGGTAAATGCTCACACATTAAGTTTCAGCTAAAAGTACTCAGCTTCTTGCAGTTCTTAAAAGATAGCTTAGATAAAGATGAAGAAACTAGAAAAGATTGTATGCATATTACTACCACCGTAAGACAGCACAGAAAAAGCAGGCAGAAGACAGAGCTATGTCTCCCTTTCCACCTAACACACCATTTAAAAAACTCTACCAGTAGAGTCTTTATATGATGCAGAAGGAAGCTGTCAAGTAACTGTGTCCTAGCAAAAAGTTTCCATCTGCTTCTCCTGGCCTAACGTAGCCATTCAGAAATGAGAGTAAAAATCATCGAATAGCCTATAACTCACAGTCTAATTCATCACCCCTTGTATGTTCTTTATGACACAGTACTTTGAACATTCATTATGTGCTGTTGCTATATTTGGAGTTTTCTTATCTTTTGTTGATCTCTAAACATGCAAAACTGCAGTCTTTAAGCTTCACATTATTATACAGCACAACGGCATTATGTCCCTTCTGGCATGTTCTCCTTGGGTGATAAAGAAAAGGGCAGACTATGGGCTGCAAAAGAGCCTGCACTGCTGAATTACTAGATTATAAAACATGGCTTCACGCTTGTCTGTTCAGCAGATGCAATGAGTGTTGTGGAGAATACATTACCATCCTCAGATGGAGGGAACTGTTAACACTATGCCATAAGTCCTCTGGCCAACAAAGAGATACTGTCCTCACAACTGGGAGCCCTAAGCAGATTTTTCTGACTGAAGGCAAAGATGTATGACAGAACCTTGCAGGGAAGGGAAATAGTACTTCAATCTGAAACAAACTGAAAGAAAAGAATTAACTGAAGTACATCCTGTACACTATGCTTAAGGAGATCAGATTCTCCTTTGAAAAAAAAGGTTAGATAAGATGAGCAAAGGCAAAAGTAACTAGCAAAGACATTTTCTCAGACTGTAGGTCTTATTTTGTCAATTATTTTTCTTACAGGTTGTAAGACACATAGCTATTTTATTCTAATTCTTCACAGCTTAAACTCCTGGAGTCTCCAGCAAATCCCTAGGATTTACTTTTACCACAGTATTAAACTTCAATGGTAATTTTCTATCAGGTATAAAATCTGCAGGTGTCTCAAATCTCTGTAAGGATATAAGATTTAAAAATAAAACCTGGGCAGAGACTTCTGTTATCTGCATTCATCACTACTGTCATCATGGGTACATTTCACATCAAACCAGTGAAAATTAATACAAGCAGTTACAGGGGACTAGGATTCATAGGAGGATGACTTTGGAAACTTTTGGAGCTTCTTTCTGTCGTTAAGTTCAAAGGGTAAAGTCAGGATTTTCACTTAGACAAAGATTTAAACAACATTTGCTACAATAAATATCGTGCAAATTTGGGTACATTTTCTTTAAAACCTGCAATTTCTAGAGGAAGCTACTTCATTGGTAAGTAATAGTTACTCTTTGAATTGGGTAAACAAGAAGCCTAGCTTCCAGCTGTGACAAACTTCAGAATCCATGGAGTTAGCAGCTGGCAGCTACCCTCATGCTACATTAGGTAGGAGAGCACAGTTGCATTAAAACAGACATAGAAAAATAGAGAGAGAATTTGCCTGGAAAACCTGCATCATTCTTCTAATCAGACTTCCTGCCTAATGAGGGCAGCCAATTAGACAGGTAAAGTAATGCGATGGTAACTGCAAGTGAACTTTGTATTAGTCTTTCTTTAAATATTAAAAATGTCATCAAGATACCTCTCATTCTATCATGGGATCTTTATTTAGACAAAATTAGGATACATTTTGCTACTGCAAATTTCTATGGTATAAAAACCTAACAGCCAGATTCCCATCATCCTGGAGTTCTGTGTACAGTTCTGGAGCCCCCCAATACGAGGTCATTGAACTGTTGGAGCAAACTGAGAGGAGGCCATGAAGGTGATCAGAGGGCTGCAGCACCTCTGCTATGAGGACAGGCTGAGAGAGTTGAGGCTTTTCAGCCTGGAGAAAAGAAGGCTTCGAGGAGACCTTGGAGTGGCCTTCCTGTACCTGAAGGGGGCCTACAGGAGGGCTGGGGAGAGACTATTTACAAGGTTGTGTAATGACAGGACAAGGGGCAATGGATTTAAACTAACAGAAGGGAGATTTAAACTAGATGTTAGGAGGAAGTTCTTTACAGTGAGGGTGGTGAGGCACAGGTTGCCCTGGGAGGTTGTGGCTGCTCCCTCCCTGGAGGTGTTCAAGACCAGGTGGGATGAGGCCTTGAGTGACCTGTTCTAGTGGGAGGTGTCACTGCCGATGGCAGGGGGTTGGAAATGGATGATCTTTGAGGTCCCTTTCAACCTAAACCATTCTATGATTCTATGATGATTCTATGATGATTCTATGATTCTGTGATCCAGGGCCCAAGAAATGTTTCCAGGTATCCTAGTAAAGAGTTCCACTAGCCTTAAGCAGTATTATCATCATAGATCATACAAAGACATAAATCTGAACTCTCAGTACAGTTTGCAATGGGTAAAACTCCATTCGGATAACAAGTTTCTGGCTGAACAGCACTCAACTCACATTTCCACAACACTTATGGAGGATATGCCAATAACAGTGTCTTATCCATCAATCAGAACACTGCACTCCTTTTACTATATTTGTAATATCTATCTACTAAAATGTTCATCACCAGCAAGGGGGAAAAAAATGGAAAAAACAATAGTACCAAATCTGTTGACTAAAATATGTTTATTTTAAAACATTGTGAGAATCAATTTCATGTGATATACCAATTTATTCTTTAACAAGTATTTGCAATCTTGATAATACCAAAGATATCCCATGATGCAACAGTTGTTATAGTAGCAATACTTTCTCAAATAAAATAACAGAACACATGCATAAAACATATAAATTGTAAACAAAAATATGATGCAGCACATAAATCCCAAACTATCATAGAAAAGAGTAAATAATAGCTAGTCCTCAGAGCTGCATCTGCAAAAAAAGTAACTGTATGAGCAAGTCCATCTTTTCCAGCAGATAAAAGATGGCTCAGAGAACTAGATCTGCACATTAACAATAGGAGATGCTGAAACACCAGTTGAAGAGCACATAGGAATTGAAGTTCCAGGTCAGTAAAATTCTTGTTGGGGGTGTTTCTACCAAGCAAGAGGAAATTCTGTATCTGATTCTGAGGCAAGAAAGGAATGGAAGGCTTAAAGCAGATCCCTTATGCGGTAACATTTTTATTTGTAGAGTGCCACATCTTTTTGAATTCTGTAAGCAAATCATTTCCCAAAGACAAGGAGTGTGTGTGACCTGCAAAAAATACAAAGCCAAAACAGGCAAAGAGTTGCAGGGTTTGGAACTGTAGTTGGTAGAAAATACCAGTCAAGGGCAAAAGCTCATGATACTACCCACAGGACTGCAAAAAGATGGTGAAGTCACTCATTAACATTTGCTGGTACCACCCCAATATATGCTGTTAAAATTTCCCGTAACGCTCAATCCTGAAACAAAACAGCTTTTATACACCTGTTTTTGTATTGTATGTGAGTGACAAAGGAGAAAATGAGAGGAAAGGAAGAGAAAGATTTGTGAATATGTGTTCTATGTATAGCCACCCACTGTAAGCAAAGAGCAGGTTCAGGACCATCTAAAGAACCTAAAGAAGGCGCACAAGACTATAGGGTCTGATGACCTCCGCCCACGGGGTCCTGAAGGAACTGTCAGATGAAGTTGCCAAATCACTCTCCATCATATTTGAAAAGTCATGGCAATCTGGTGAAGTCCCTGCTGACTGGAAAAGGGAAAACACAACCCCCACCTTCAAAAAGGGAAAAAAAAGAACATGGAAACTATAAGTTAATCAGTCTCACCTCTGTGCCTGGCAAGATCATAGAGCAGACCTTCCTGAAGGCCTTGTCATGGCATATGAAAAATGAAGAACAGGTTAATTGGCTTCACCAAGGGCAAATCATGCCTGACAAACTTCATGGTTTTCTATGATGGAGTTACAGCATCAGTGAATAAGGGAAGAGCAACTGATCTCATCTCCCTGGACTTGTGTCACTTGACACTGACTCGGAGTTGCAGTCAGTGGCTCAATGTCCAAACAGAGACCAGTGGCAAGCGGTGTACCCCAGGAGCTGGTCTCAGGACCAGTGCTGTTTTAACCTCTTTGTCAGTGGCATGGACAGTGGGATGGAGACACCCTCAAAACATTTGCAGATGACACCAAGCTGTGTGGTCTGGTTGACACACTGGAGGAAAGAGACACCATCCAGAGTCACTTGGACAGGCTTGAGAAGTGGGCCCAAGCCAATCTTGCCAAGTACAAGGTCCTACACCTGGCTCGGGGCAATCTCAAGCACAAATATAGGCTGGGCAAGGACTAGCTTGAAAGTGGTCTTGAGAAGGACTTGGGGGTTGTTGAAAACTTAACATGAGTAAGCAATGCGCACTTGCAGCCCAAAAGGCAACCATGTCCTGCTCTGTGTGGTCAGCAGGACAGGGGAGGTGATTCTGCCCATCTACTTTGCTCTTGTGAGACCGAACCTGGAGTACTGCATCCAGTTATGGTGCTCCCAGCATAAGAGGGATATTGAAGTGCTGGAACAGGTCCAGAGGAAGACCACGAAGATGATCAGAGAGCTGAAGCACCTCCCTGTGGGGACATGCTGAGAGATTTGGAACCATTCAGCCTGGTGAAAAGAAGGTTCTGGGAAAACCTTACCGCAGTCTTCCAGTACCCGAAAAGGGCCTACAAGAAAGCAGGGTAGGGCCTTTTTACAAGGGCTTTTAGTGACAGAATGAGAGGGAACAGCATTAAGTTTGACAAGGATAGGTTTAGACTTGATATTAGGAACAAATTATTTACAGTGAGGGTGGGCTGGAAGAGGTTGGCTAGAGAGGTCATGAATGCCCTCTCCCTGGAGGTGTTGAAGGCCAGGCTGCATGAGGCATTGAGTGACCTGGCCTAGTGTCCCTGCCCATGGCAGAAAGGTCAGAACTAGATGATCTTTAATGTCCCTTCCAACCCAAACCATTCAATGAATCCATGAATACATACATATGTACCTGATGTATATATCCCTGTTTCACCAACTGCTCCAGCTTTTGAGGCACTGATCTAACAAAAGCAGGTCACCTAGCTTACACTTTCAGGTATACGACAGACTTTCAAAACCCTTCAACAAGGTTTTTAAATGCAGAATGATTTTTTGAACAACCTTAAGAAATAGTACCAGCCAAAGGATATTGATTCATTTATAGCTAGCGTAGATCAAACATCAATTTCCACGTACAGTACCTCAGGTTTCATACAGGAGGCATGAAACAGACAGACTTAATCCATACTTACACTGATAAAGCAATAGCAGATCTAGCCTACAGACTACATTGATCATTCCACTCCTATGTGATAAAGGCAGTATTTTATTGCAAATACTGCTTTCAGTATAAGCACATTAGTTCCTCTATGGTTTTTTTTTCTTCTTTTAATATGCACTGTAAAATCTAGAATAAATAGCTTGTTCTGATTTAAGAACACAAGACATGTAATTGATCAAAAGTCAGATCATGACAACTCAATCAGGAGAGGACACTGTAGTCTTCATCCTACCGGTTTAATGACAGCATAACAGGAGGAAGTCATGACAAAATAAATTTCTAAACTAAAAATAAGTCATGTTGAGGCAACGTATATAAAGTATCTGATATGCAGCAAGCAATGCAATGACCCTGACCTATGACTGTGTCACTTGCAGTGACTAAAAAAGTTGAAGTCTCTGTTGGCTAAGAACTTCATGTGTCTCTTGCTTCCTATTTACTTTTTCTTTAAGGGTTAGGCATGTCTTCTGTCGACCAATTTAAGTCAACAGTAGTTTCAGACAGTCAATGTCTTCACTTTAAGAGTTAAAATCTTCTTGGTTACTACGTATTTAAAATAATTGGGGGATTTTAGTACTACTTCTAGAATAATTTTTTCCCTGAGGTTGCTGAAATCAATTACACTATTAATTACTACCATAATTATAATTACTCTTTGAAACAACTCCTTTCACTTCATAGTTGGGAATAGCATCTTTCTTGCTACTTTCCAAAACAGTTCATTCCAAAAAGTGGTATTACAAGCCACTGAGAATTTCTCCCAACCAAGCATTGCCCACATTGCTGTATTCTTTAGTTAAGAAACACTGTAACATAATATAGTATTTCATATCAAATAATTAGATCATTGCAGAGGTTTATTTTATTTACAGAGTATAAGTACAGTATAGCAAAAAAATATTTTTATATATAATACATATTAATACATAAATAAACAGAATTACTGGTTTCAAACAAAAATGTCAACAAAGCAAACTTGATCTATTAACTCTCTTGCATCAGCAACATAACAACAGAAATTTAACTACAAAGAACACTGCTAACTAATACACTATCAGTTTTTTAAGCATTGATACAATATTTATAGAAATGTGAAATGCATGCAAACTATTTGAAATATTTGGAACACGAGCCAAAATTCTACTCTGAGATCAAATTACTGATTACTTGTATTGCTTAGAAATAAAATAACCAGCAGATATAGTGGTATTCTGTGAAGTTACAAAACATCAGTTATCCTGCAGTACTACAGACTTTGGGTATGGGTAAGCAATAGAGAGGCAAGTTTATTTCACAATCCTATTTTACATGGACAGTTTCCTTGCCAATGCCACTGCTTTTGTATTCGTATGAGTTATTTGAGTGACTTTTCATTAATCAAGTGTATCATCCTACCTTATCTGCATTACATATGCATGAAAATATGATAAGTCACTTTACAGGTGTTACTCAGGTCTAAAGTTTTCTGTAATCGCACAGTAACTTTGCTGCTTACTGCAAATGAAAGCACATCAGTAGCCCTGTAATGAATCCAGCTGAGCGTTCTTTAGAATGGATTCCTGCTGCTCTGCTCTGGTGATTCACAGGAACTGATGTTCCACTTGCTTTTGTGGAGATTGAAATTCAACACATTTTTCAAGGTGGTTATGAAACTGTATGTAGAAGTTTGCCAGTTTTCACTCATGACTGAGATCTATTGCTAAGTAAATAGCTCTATGAATTAGCAAGTAAATAAAATGCAGTTAGCTTATTTATTTAATAACAATAATTTAAGACAACTACTTTCTCCTCCTGCCCCTCACCCCCACTTGATTTTTTGACACAATGAATCTACAAAATCAGTTTAACTGTACTTAACAGGGGCACATATGTATATTAGAAAACATATATCAGACTGTGTTTTAGTCTCTTCTGTGAACGCATTACTTACCCTAAAACAGATCAAATCATCAAAGCATTTTACTATACAAATACATACAACAAACTCAATGGCAAACATTTGCAGGATCGGGGCCTTAGATTTAATACATCTCTAAACTTGTGCAACCTCTAACAAAATGAAATTGAAATCATTATTTTGGTAGAGTACCTTTCCAAACCATTCCAACATACGGATACTAGAATTCCTCCTCAAAAAAAAGTATTTTGAAACCTAAGGTTAAAAAAATATATCACTTTTTAAATGACAGGTTTGGCCTCTGTGGCAATGTCAAGAAAATGGGTCGTGGGGACAATGTGACAGGGAAGCTGGGATGTGGGACACATATGTGCACCCAAAACCAACTCTCAATTACTTGTAAATTTGTTTGTCTGTTTTACAGATTAATTGCAGACACAGCTTGAGCCTAGAAGACCTTACTATCTTAGGTACAATGCAATCTAAACGTGGCAATTCTGCAGCAAGGCTCTGCATGCCAACTACTTTTGGGGACTACTTGAGAAATCTAAGCTGGTTTCCATAGAATCACATAGTTCTGGAAAAGGGCCTATGGATAAATCCTCCAGGAACGACAGAGATGTAGCATGATGCATACACCCAGGTTGCTCTGCTGGAACCAGTCTGTATCCACCAGCACCACTGCTGAGCAGAAACAACCCTGCTGGATCTGAATGACAGTAGCATATCTGTACCAAACTCCTTTCCACATCCTCTAGCACCTCCTTTATTCAGGGGTTTGTGCTTTCTGTTATCAAGGTAACCTAACTCTTTATTTAAAAAAAAAACAAACAACAATCTAAATGTGAAAATGATTAAGCAGTCATTTCAGTCTATTATTCTTGTCCCTAAACAGGTGTTGGAGGAAAGAGGAACAGGAGGAAGGAAAATCTCTGAGCATAGACAAGTTGTCCGTTTCTTCTATGAAACATAACAGCTATTGTTATGAAGTGTCCCATTTGCTGTAGATCTAAGATTCCCAGTCCTGTTAGTGGCCCCATGTGGAGATCAAGCCAGCTACATTTTAACACAGGAAGCTTTTAAAAATTATTTTAATGAGTATTAAATCTATAAAGCTCAACTTCACAAAACAGAAATGCTATGTAGGCCATAGAAACGCATTCTGAGGTTCATCTATTTTTCTGCATGAGACTTCTGCCTACTAAATCCAGTGACGGTAACACCAAAAAAAAACCCTCACAGAAACTTCTGTTTTACAAATTTCAATACAAAACCTATAAAAATTCTCAATATATCTCATTTCACTTTTTACAAATTCAAAAACTTTAATTCACAAATGCTAATAATTAATAGGGTGCTTTGAACTTCATCAAAAGAAAAACGTTGGAAGGCTTCAGGTAAGTAACTTTCAAAAGCTTTGATTATTTGCCAAAGGAAAAACTGTTTGAAATATGGCTAGGAAATGGCAAACCATTAAGGAATGGCAACTGGAATGCTCAATACATTCTTGTTTCTTTTTCTGAAATTTTATCTTCTGGCTGTATAAAGCCTTCATTAGTATTTCACAGGTCTCCTTATATGGCAAATTATGTAATAGAAATATGATCAAAGCTGGAAGTACCAAAAATATATTAGCAGCTCTTCTCCAACAAATTCTTCCAGTGGAGATTGTTTCCACTCGATAACCAAAAAAGCTGGAAATTAGCTGAATATCAGCCTATTGGCAACAGAGTATAATTGTAATACTTTTCTGCAGCAACTGTAGTTAATCTCTGTAAATCACTCCAATGAAAATCTGAACTTCAGTAGTAAAAACTGAAGTAGTTAATAGTCTTACAGAGCATGTCAAATTTACTATAAACCTTCCTCTAATATTCTCTGGATTTTGAACTGCTTATGTGCTAAAATGTACCAAACCCATCGGTAAGTTCTGGCAAATGAGTTTGCTGAACAAAACACATTTTAGATTCATTTACAAATACCTCCTGCAGCATTTTATAAACAACTGTAAATAGCTCTTGATGGTGTGTGAACATTTGCAAGTCTGAGCCCTGTACCCTTGCAGTTTTCTACTGACTTCTGAAATCTCTGTTGATAGGAAGTTACAGTGGGGTTTCAGCATTTTCCCAAGCACTGGAATTCATCACCTGTGTTTGCAGGCTAGTAGTGTGTACTACGAAATAAGCCACATAGTTTCTAAACTTTATGAAAGGACAATTCAGTTGAAGAAATGAAATCATACAATCACAGAATCACACAGGTGGGAAGGGACCTCTAACCGCCCTGCAGTAAGCTGGGACATCCTCAACTAGATGACAATAGCCAGAGTGCCATTGAGCCTCACCTTGAACAAAGAATCATAGAATCACCTGGGTTGGAAGGGACCTCTAAAGGTAATCTAGTCCAATCTCAAATTTGCATGGAAGACCAAAAGTACCACTGATGCAGAAGGTTATTTTAAACACCGTGAATAATGTTGATTTGCTGATTTCTCCTATTTTGAATTTTCTCATCATAAAGCTAGTGATTGAGAAGTTCCAGTTACCAAAAAGGTGCATATGTAAATAAATTAAGTTGGTTTATTTAGTTCTGTTTTTTATTTAATAACTAAGGTCACCTAACAAAAAGCAGCATGCTCCTGATACTAGAATGGGATCATGCCATATACGATTAAGTATTTTTAAAAGAATAACTACTCTTTTTTGAAAGAATAATAAAAAATTATCTTTCAAAATAGTCCAGCTCATCATTATCACATTAAAGTTGATTAGAAAACACTGCAGGACTTAAACAGCTATTCTATGCAAATCTCTGAAATAATGACCTAAACACTAAGTATTTTAGAAACATTAATTGCTACTCAAACTTTGAAGAGGGATTCAGCATTCAGCAGTGATTTGAAGCTCTCCTCCCTGAAGCCAGCCCAGTCTGGCTGTGAATGCTTTTGCAAATTCCAGCCATTCTTAATATAAAATGTGACTTAACATCCCTCTGCAAGGTATCTATTATGGCATGTAAACAGACATGAAAAACTACACATTTGGATGGGAAATCTGTTTGTTATGATAACAAGGATCTTTGGTCTAAAGACATATATTTATATCCTGTCCAGTACCTTGAGTAAATGCTTTTTTTTTTTGCTTTCACTATTATTTCAGCAATAAGGACTCAATGAAATATCAGAAATACTAATATCCATAAAATTACTAGCAACTGTGGAATAACACATATTAGAACTGTCAATCCAGGCTAATATGCAGCTGCTTCAGACAGAAAGCTATTACAGAACTCTAAGACAACCTGTACCCTTTGGTCATCAAGGCCTCTGGAAACAAGTATTTTTTTAGGTAATATAGATGCCTAGAAGAATAAGAGGAACCTGGGGAAAATGAGATAAGTAGTGAAATTTTAGCTGGATTGATGTCTGAAAAGTTGAATACATTAATCTGATTCATGGATCAAAAAATTAGCTAATACAGGTATTCTGTGCTCATTTTGACCTACTTCTATACCTTCTTTAGAGAAGCTAATAAAGTCATGTCTGCTACAGAACTGGAAAAATAGCCTTGGTCTGCTTTTGAAGAAACTTAACTACACTGCCCATATTACTATGCCCTGTATCTATCCTCCAAAGGTTTGAAAAAATCAAGTTCAGCTGACCAGGACAACTGGAAGTCAAGGCAAGAAGCTCATGAAAGTAACTAGATCTAATCACTTTCATTCTCCTGCAGACTTCACTTGTGATTATTTAAATTTCTTTTAATTCAGATTCCCAGCTTGACACAGGAAGACTGGAAACCCAAACTAAGGACTAAGGAGCCCGCTGCAAGGGGGAAATGATTGATTAATCCTGGGTAAAGCAAGCTGATGTACTCTTACCAAATATCAGAACACAGAAACTATTTTACTGGATTAGACCAGATGTCTGCCTAGTCCAGAGAGGATAGCACCAGAATGCAAACTCGAAGGTAGACAGATGTGAGATAATCTACCTTTCATAGTAAGTCTCAATCTCATTTGAAACACACAGATTGTCTTAAACCATGATACAGAAAACAACACTGAGTTTAACAGGACAATAAAAGCTGATGGTAGTCGCTCTTCTATAGTACTTTGTGCAATTCTATCTGTCCAGCTTTCCCTTATCAATAAGCCAAAATCAATTAAAACATTTCAAAAAACCCCAAAAATGTATGAGAAAGCAATGGAAATATGAAACCATAAGTGCAACTACCAGTATAAGAAAGATTAACAGATTCACTTTCCTGTAGCAGAGATAGCAATAGAACTCAAATGAAAATTTCTTCCATTATAAAAAAGCATGTTTTCTATAAAGTACAATTAATATACAAACCCACTTGCCAGTACATTTTTAAAGCTAAGAGCTTAAGAGATGTTGTAAGCATCTTGGATGATCTTGGAACATTTACTGTATTTTTCCTTTCTTTGTGATTCTTTGCATTTTTAATTCCTTATGTGGTTTCTCCAAAAATGAAGGACTTGCTGATCAGGACTTGAAAAATGGCCACAGGCATTGCAAAACTTAACCTGGTATGTATCAGAAATGTGCAGCAAAACACAATTTCAGCACAAGATGAGACACAAAATTTATGAGAAAAATCACTTAATAGCTGCAATGATTTAATGTAGGAAACACTCTGGACAAGGTTAAAAATAAAAAGCAAATACTGCAAGGCCACAGATTTAAATAATATAGCAGAGAACACAATGTAAGATTAAGTTTTATGTGCTAATCTGGAAATAGTAAGAAAGCTGCATTAGATGTCCAAAAAAGTTACTGACAATGTCACGGGCACAGTTAGCTGAAGTAGGTAGGAAAGCTGACAAAGTCAAACAGCCACTGGAGATTTGTTTCCCATTTCACAGCACAGTCAGAGTTCATCAGCTGTTCTTAGTAATGTTGCACAACACAGTGGATGAAAATAATCACCTGTCTCTTGGATAAGTTTAATGTATAATAAACTTTTACAGTGTGGTTTCAGGGGTTCATAAACAGCATGGCTGAACACAGGGAATTCAAGAACCTTATGGCCAATCCATTTAGATGTAGTCTTTGTAATATTGTTTCTCACAGTGCAACACCTATTTATCACTCTTTTTCACCTTAAGTGGTCCAAAACTCCAAAATCAGTTCTACAGATAATGCATCTTCATTTGGAGCCACTTCTGAGGCTGAAACACAGATGCACAGCAGCTAACACAGCAGGCTTTGAAAATGAACTTTTGGTCCAAGAACCCAGATAATTTAGGTATGATGCTGTGTATATCAAATATTCAGAAAAAAATGTCATTTTCTTTGCTTCATCCTCCAGATGTTAATAACTAATTTTCATAACTTATTTTAGGGGCTTCTGTTTTCATGTGGGTTGGAAAGGGCCACAACTGTGTTTTGTTTTAAGAAGAAAACTCTTGCATCTCAAGGATCATTATTGAGGAAGAAACAGAAAACCTTAGTTTCACTGACAAACTTTATCTTCACATACACAGTTAGAGCCCTTGTTAATACATCCTGAATAGAAAGACTAGCATTTGGCACCTTCCTTAGAGATAAGGTTACCTGCCAGGTGCTCAGTATGCTGCCTCTGCAGGCTCTTGGGGCAGGCCATGCAGTATCTGCAAGTCAGCCCCCAAGCTATCAGCCCAGTGATGCAGCAGTTCAAATTCCAACCCAAGCCTACACATATTCATTTTTCAGTCTAAATAAAGCAAGCGGTGGTTTCTTGTGTGAGGTGAACACCTGTGCACCACTGATTTGGTTTGCTTGTCACCACCACCACCACCACCTTTGCCCCCTGTGCGGACACGGTGGTAGTCACCGCAGGCTACCCCACCATCGGCTCCTCTGTCCGCACAGCCGAGGCTCTCCCCCGCTGTTTGTTTACCGGGGGCGCAAGGCTGTCACCCTCTCACCATCCTCGGCGCAGCCGGGGAGGGCTATTCGAGCCCACTCGGACAGGGCTGCAGTGCCTGGGTGCTCTTCCCTCTCTGAAGGGGTCTGAACGGGGCACTCCCCACGACCACCTCTTCCCCATGACGATGCTCCTCATCCCTCAAGGGAAGACGCCTTACCCTCCTTCCATAGGTCCCTGGGCAGGGGCCCCTGCCCCGGCCCCTCCTTCTCCACCTCAGTGCCCTCGGCCGGGAGGCGCTTCCCTCCCTTTGCCCTTGAAATAAGGGCTCCGTCTCCTGCACTCCGCTGCAAGCCAGGCCCCCCTCTCCTGACAGAAGCCCATGGAGAAAGGGGGCTCTTCCCCTCTCCCCCCGCCCAGGCGACTGCGGCTGGCACTGACCCGTCTCTGCCGTCCTGCTCCTCTCCGCCATATTTGTTGTCATCCCCCCCACCCCCCCACACGGAGCCAGACGCTGCCTGGGCGTCGCCATGGCAACACACGTCAGCGCCAGGGGAGTCCCGCGCCCTCTCCCTCCCGCCCGCAGCCCGCCATGGCGGCACGCAGGGGGCCGGCGGGAGCGCAGTGCTGACAGATAGCACCGTCCGAAAGCGTCACCGGCTCCTGGGGACCCCGGCCAGGGATCCCGGCCGGAGCCGGAGCCGGAGCCGGAGCCGGGGCCGGGGCTGGAAGAGCGCAAAGCATCCACTCCCGTCCTCGCCTCCCAGAGCTCGAGGTGGGGCGGTCGTGCGTAAGGGAAGCCGGCGCTGCGTGAGAGGCGGGAGCTTGCGTGCGTGCGTGAGCAGAGCCCTGGCGGCCGCCTGCCCCTCAGTGCCTCTTGCTGCAGATGTTTTCGAGCTCTGTTTGCCCAGGGAAGGAAAGGCTTGTTATCTCCTCCCTGGGGACTGTCGTACCTCGGCAATTACAGTAACAGCGCCCCGGAGGAGGGGGGCAGTAGCTGGGAACCTGAGCCCGCCCCTGGGCCTCGCTGCCCCCGCCGGGGACTCGGGGCTGGCCCTCTGGTGATCACAGGTCTCCGAAGGGGAGAGCTTAGTTACGGCCGTGCATGAACCACCCACATTAAGGAGCAATTAAGCCTTGCAGCCCGGAGGGGAGTGAGGGGCGGAGGGGCCTGGCAGGCTGTTTGGGTTAGTGGGGGAGGTCTTTGTCCCTCCGGTAGGGAAGGCAGCGCATCCCTCCCGCCCTGGTTCCCAGCCTGACATTGCTGAGGCGGGGCACGGGCAGCACGAGGAGACACCCTTTGGGCAGGGCTGGCATATTTCTGTATCTGTGACTACCCTACCCTGCCCTAAAACCCAGCAGGTGAGTCTGATCATGTGGCAGTTACGTCAACTTTTATTATTATTTTTATAATTTCTTAAGGCAGCCCAGTGGGGAGCTTCATTATGTGTCAGTGTTGCCCGTCTGTCTTCCTCTCTCAGACCTAGCAGGTGAGCCTGACCATATGGCAAATACAGTGATGCTTCCAGAGGACAGGAGGGTTTCTGTGTACGTGTGCTCACAGGCCCACTGGGTGACACTCACCATGTGGCAAATACAGCAATGAAGTCTTGGTGCAAAGGGGCTAATTATCTGTTTCCCAAGAGACCTTAGCAGGTTGGGTCTGGTCATGCGTGTCACTCTAATGGAAGCCTCAACCGGAAGCTTCATTGTACATCCTCAGTGCAGATGAACCCCAAGTTCTGGGAAGCAAGGCTAACCATGGGACAAGCACAGTGTTACGAGCATCGAGGCCTAGAGCGGTGTATATGGTGTACCTGGGCAGACATTAATTTCACATTATTATTTATTATTGTAAATAATACTTCATATTATTTACTTCTTCCCTCCCCCCCCCTCCCATTCTCTGAAGAAGGCTCTGGTGAGACCTTAGAGCGTCATTTCAGTATCTGAAGGGGACCTACAGAAAAACTGGGGCTGTTTAGAAGGGCTTGTAGCAATAGGGTACAAGAGTAGGGTAGATTTAAGTTAGATGTAACGAGCAAGTTCTTCACAAGCAGGTTGGTGAAATGCTGGAACAGGTCACCCAGAGGTGTGGTGGAGGCCCCATCCCTTGAAGACATGGGGTCAGACTTGACGGGGCTGTGAGCAACATGATCTAGTTGGAGATGTCCCTGCTTACTGCAGGGACATGTCAAAATGACATTCAGAGATCCTTTCCAGCCCAATGCATTCTGACTCTATGAATGCAC
The DNA here is from genome assembly GCA_013399055.1 of Ramphastos sulfuratus. NCBI lineage: Eukaryota > Metazoa > Chordata > Aves > Piciformes > Ramphastidae > Ramphastos > Ramphastos sulfuratus. Next base: position 166,524 of record WBNM01035965.1, on the reverse strand, counting down.
CTGACACTCGGTGCCTGTTAAAACTGAAATGGTGAGTATGCATGAAACACTAAGTGATGGAAACAGAGAGGACTGTGTTTGTTTGTTACTGGGACATCCCTCCTCAGAATATGCCACAAATATTCTGATCTTTTTCTTCTGTCCATTCAAATCTCATGGCTGATGGCTTATACTAAATGCTCATGCATGTCCTTTGAGAAATAGCAGCAGCACCAATTCAGGTTTAACATAGACAAAAACAGTCACTCCTTGAATCTCTCCATGTGCATACATTACAGCATATCTGTCACGTCTCCACGTGCATGCATTACAGCATTACACCTGTCTGTCTCTCACACAAACCTAGCCTGAGTGTTTCCTTTCATCTTGCCTAGTCTTTTATCAAGTCTGGCTTTCTCTGTGAAAAGGTGACCACATCTATATCAGAGGCTAGGACACTTTTTTGCTTCCGGCCATCCTTTATCCTGCTACAGCCCCTTTGTTTTAGGTTCCCTGTTAGCTATGTCCCATCTCAGCCCTCTTTCAAATATATTTTCATACTATTTACCTCTTCAATCCGTTATTTATACTTTCTTTTTAGATCTTAAGACAGTTCTGCCCAAGTCTGCAGCTCAAGTCTGGTTTCTTATCATGTCCCCACATCCCCTTATTCTCTTTGTTCTACTTGCTATTCCAGCTTTAGTGTCCCCTCATCCATATTTCATCCCTATCTATTAATACTGGTGCAGCATTTTTCATCTGTAAATTTCTAAGAATCAAGTGCCTGTGGAGAAACCTTCCATATCAGTTCTCCAGATGACCTCTTTATTCACATATCTCTGAGAGACTCACCTCTAATCCAAAGGCCTTTTGCACCTAACTGCCATTCTATTAACTGAACTCAGATACCTGCAAGAAGGTCTACTGAAATCCATGGCGTCTGGGGGAAAGCACTTTTTCCAGTCAAATTAGTTCTTCTGAGTTAACATGCTTGAAAAACCTAGAAATGCCAGACTCATTTTTTTTAGTCTGAGTTTAATGTTATGTTGTAGTCACCTCACCAAACTGAAATGGTGTTAAATATAGATGATATGCTGTCTTTCCAAAAACAGTAAGATAATTTGACAGGAGAGAACTGGAAAGTTCATATAGAAAGTTCTTTTGAAAATAGAAGGGTAACTGAATGGTGTAACTTGAAGAATTAAAGGCTGAAGAATGAGTGGCATGGTATTCAGGAGAAGCAGTTGCTTATTTTTATTTATGCATTTTTATCGCACCTGAAAACAATGTTAAGGTGCTCATTAGTACAAAAATGCCTTTAGTCCCTGCCCCTCCAAAGTTAATAATCTAATTTTGGACATCACAAACCAACAAAGTATAACAGAACACCATTGTAAAACACTGCTGTTCTGGTTATCATAATCATTGTTTCAGCCATATTCCATATTTCAGTGTATCACACACACCCCTTTGGTATCTTAGCAAGCAAGAGCTACTTCACTTTTGTGGCTCTTTACAGCTTATTCCCACCCCATCATCTTTTAATATCCTATAGAGAAGGCAACGTCTTCCCCCCACACATTTCATTCAGTAATAACTTGCTACTTGTTACATTTTCAAACCGGCACCTTCGTGCTTTCCCTTGCTGCTGCTTCTCACTCCCACTCACCTAATTTTCCTCCTTCAAATCCCTCCCTAAAAATCTCCTGTGCTGTGATGTCTACTGAAGGAATGACAATGAATAGTCAGCTGTGTGCCAAGATTACTGTCTGTCATGGTGACTTGTGTTGTCTTATTCTGATCTGCCTTTTGCTTCCACCACTTCTGTTGGACTGAGTGATTTGAAGCACACCCCTTTTGTTTTTGGTATGTTAGTTATGGGTTCAACAGTGGACTCTTCAAATCCACCAAATAAACAAAAATTAATTGAGGCAATGGAGATAAAAATAGAAATGCTTGCCAAAACTAGGAAGATTAGGCAATAATTCAGTTATGATTCATCAGCTTAGGTAAATTTACATAAAAATTAATGTGACTGACAACTCTATTATAGATATTGAGTAATAAATTATTTTTCTAAATACAGATTTGTGCCATTTTCCTGTTTATTTATAATCTAAGGACTTGAGGAGTATGTTTTAACTTTTTTTATCTCTCCACGTACTTGAAACATTAGATACTCCATTTTTGTTTTGTTTATCTTTTGCCTGCAGCCTGCAAGACTATGGTGACTAACAAACATGAGAAAGCAGAATACCACAAGAGTGGAGACTGAAAGGGGAAAAAAAAAAAAAAGATTTCTGATAAGTTTTTTTTCTGTTAACATGAGGATAATTCAAATGCATTGAAGGGAGAATGATTTGCATTATAGATTCAATACTTTCGATTCAACTAGAGGTGACTGCTGTCAATGCATATCTGTCAAAACCCCAAAGAACTTCCAAGAAAATCAATAAAAATCCAATTTTACAATCCTGATATTTTCAGAGTGTTTAAAAAATTGGCAAAACCCACCCTTTTTTAGACAGTACCAAAAAAGCCAGTAAGGTGCATTATTGATTTTTCACAAATAATTTTTAAGTGACCCTTAAGGCTGGATGAGAATGAGAAGACAGAGTACTGACACAAGTTTTGCATGTGTTTCACACATCACATGTGGTGTGGTGCATGGCATGGTTCTTCAAAGTGGGGATTTAAAAGTCCAGGTGTAATTGTGTAGAAATCATATAATTACTCATTTTTTGCATCACTTTCCCTGTGTAGAATAAAGTAGTGCATGCATTGAAATGTGTGTCCTATCAGTACTTCAGCTTTGACTACTGTCAGAGAAACAGCCGTGACAATGTTTCTGCTACAAGCTGGCCATTCATGTGGGCTGTGCAAGCAGAGTAGGTCCAACCTAAATGAAAAATAAATTTAGAAGAAAATTAACAAAAAAAGTCTGGTCAAAGCTCTTAGACAGGATGTTACGGTCTGGTGGATTCAGACAGAAAATTAAATCTGATAAAGGAAAAAAGAAAGCCCAAATGACAAACCTAAGCCTAGAGTGAAGTAGCAAAATTGCAGTAAATTTGAAAGCACGCATACCTAGTGGAAGAATGCTATCATCTTATTATCATAACCTTGATCCACTCTCTTCTTCCAGCATTTATTGCTCTCATTAGTTATGTAATATCTAAAAGCAGATTGGAAATTTCTTCTGTCAGGACAGGATCTGTAATGTATTCTGAACATGCCTAGTATAGCTTCAGATGTTCTATACAAAAATAATACTACCTCTTGGGTTTTTCTTGTTATTTCTAAGCATAGGAAAAATTAAAATGCAGTAAGTCTGGAAAGGTCAAACTGTGTCTCCCCTCATTCTGTGCATGACTTCAGAAATAATCAAAAAGTTACGCTAAGATAACTGATGAAACCCGAGACACTGTGATCATAAAACTTGGATCAATTTGTGCCCATGAAGGCGAAGCATTCTCTCATTTCACTCCTGAAAATATGTTTTTCATTTTATGTTTTATGGATATTTTGAACTGGTTGTTCCTAACAATTGTCCTCATGGATGTGTGTCAGTATTGTGTAATTACACAGAGATAGTGTCAGCCTGAAGGATCCCAATCAGTGAGTTACAACCACACCGAGTACGGAGGATAAGCAAGTTGTGACTCTAGGACTTGGAGTGCTACCTTGCTTTTCCATTCTTCCACAAGCACTTTGAAGCTTGTACAAGCAATGTGTTGGGCTTTCTCAGACTCAGTTTCTGCCTCGCTCTCTTTTCCTCTGAGGAGTGCAGAGCTTTGGTGAGGGCCTGGTTTCCAGTGTGCACCTGTGCCCTGCATTTTACTAGAAAAGGAAAGAAAGGTCAGTGCCATCCCCCTGGGTGCAGAATGGAAAAAAGAAATGTTACCCAGGAACAAGAGTAAACCTTTGCTATTACAAAACTGATACTTTTAAATTCTTTTCAGGAAATAAAGAACCTTCATTTTTAAGCTCCTGTGATAAAGACATAGACACATATGAGACAAAGGTGCACTTTATCTGGGAAAGGTGAAGGGCTAAGTCAGTTCTCTTGAAATTGGATCATGTGTATGAAGACAGTTTAGGATTGCAAACCTGAAGCATAACACTCAGCTAGAATTTCATGCCGCTCAGAGGCACGTAGAAAGGGCCCCAAGACCTCTTCTACACTGGAACCCTGCAATTCCCTGGAAACACCAGTGGTGAAAGCCCTATCAAGTAGTTTCTAGTCTTGCAGCTGCTAACTAAGCTGTTATTTTATGGATGCTTCCAAGGAGTCAACGTGATCCTGATGTAGCTCTGGTGGCAGTGATAAGTACACCTATGCTTAGAAGATGTGATGTTTTCATATATTTATTGAGGCTTTCACATATTTATTGAAAAATATTTAATATCTAATTATCCACTTTCCATGAACATTTATGTATTATTATTATTATAGACATTTTCCGTTCTTTGTCCAATATTTTTATATGCAGACACCCTTTATGCATCACATTTTAATTTTCTATAAACTTTACAATTCTTCTCTATCCTTTAATCCTTTTTGTTTTGCATTGCCTCTGTTAAAATCCTTTTTATGTAGCTAGTGAACATCTGGAAAGATGGGAGAGGTAAAATCAGAATTTAATTTGGGATTAACTGAACAACTGTTTGCTGTCTTGAGACTTATTATTTGGCCTCCAACTGAAATTTAATTCTTTAGAGGAATGGAGAGTTCCATGTTAAGTTCTATGCTTTTTAAATAAATTATTTGGTTTTAGATACAGTTTCTCAAGGTTCCAGTTGCACAAAAAAAGGAGCAGAAAATTGGTGAGAGACAATCACGTGTAGCAGCTGGGAGACAGGAGGTAAACTGAAATTGCAGGAATTTACTTTAGACTGCAGTAAGCTTATGTTAGCTAACACATGGTAGCTAATGCACGATAATATCCCAGTGCAGAAAGGCCATTTTTAGTTTTCACATTTATTAACAGATCATGGTAAACAGTTGGCTCACCCTAATATGCACTTGTCTTCCCTAGGATTTGTTTCACATGCTAAGTGGCAAAGAACCATCTTTTTCTCCTATCGTACTACGAGGCCTACAAGTGCTCAGATAGGAATGAAATAGATCTATGCCAATGTGAGCCACATGGACTGATTTATTTTTTTCTCCTTTTAAAAGAATCCATGGACTTACTTCAAAGGCTGCAGGTAGACTGCCTTTGGTAGTTCAGTTCTTGTGTGGGCTCAAGTTCAATGCACTAGATGGTTTCTTCAGGCACCTAGTTCACCTTAACACCTTTTGTTTTTGCATTGTACAGGAATTCTGTTGACTTGCCAGTTATTCCATAAACCATGCAATACCACCAAAAGTCCTTGCCATGTAAAATATTAACAATGGCCTTTCCCTGTAGCATCCTGCATACATAGTAAAGCAAAGTATGGAGCTTACCACAACCAAGAAACAGCACTGATTGCTGAATCTAGTCCTAAATACTATCTGTGATGGCTAAATAATGTGAACTCAAGTGAAAAAGTCCATTGTGCCTCCAAGGACAAAAATGTAATTGATAATGGTTAGCAACATGACTGAGGATTAGTGCCAGCCATCCAAACTCCAACCTGACCATCCTGAGAAAGGCAGAGATCTGGATTTAGCAATTAGAGAATTATTATACCAAAACTACCTTCATAATAGAATTTTATAATCACCATTTCATGTGTTTGAAGACATAAAATGCAGCATCTTTAATTTCCCTGTATTTTGGCCAAATAATACCAAATTACGATTACCAAAGTCGTATCCCTTGTTATAACTAACAATGCTGAGAAGTGGATATTCAGTAAGACAAAACCACACCTGTCCTCAATATCTGAATACAGCATCTGTAGAAAAACCTACACAAACATTTTAAAGTTTGCATCCATAAGATCATCTTCCACATTCTACAGCTTCAGGGACCCTCACAGCACTCAGAACTTTATAACCCTACCAACAAGAGTTAGTGATCCTATAGAAGAAATCTTTGAAGTCTTAAGGAAATCAACAGGTGTATATGTATTTGATCAGAAACTGCAGAAATCATTTAATGTAATTACTACCTAAACCATCTTGAAATCAGTAACAATTTCAAAATTAAGATGCTAATATGAAATTAGAATAACTTGAAGTTTGAATGAAGCACACAGTAAAACAAAAATGTAGTTAATTACCATATATATCTTCTAAATGAAGGTACTTGGTGAGATATAGATGGGCTACTCTTTTTCTTAATCCTCTGACTCCTAAGGATTGCTTGTCAGTGTTCCCATTAATGCATCTATCCCTCCTACTTTTCTACGTGTGTTTAAGTAGTATATTTGGGAATTCATTGACTCACTTAGGATTGAGATTGCTATGCCAAAGAAAGGAAACTGATTTCATGGTGGCAATTTAGGAACCAGCTCTTAGGAACAGCGCTTGGAGTATAAAAGCTCTTCACATCTTACCAGTCAGACAGTAATGTTCTATTATACAGGAAAACTGAAGCTCAGGGCAACTCACATCTGATGAAGGAGTGGGCACAGCACTGTTTAGAACAGGTTACCTTAACCATTCCTGAAACTGCCAAAATTAGAATGGGTGACAGAGCTGCTCACTAATCAGACAGAGTATCTGCAACTTGACAATGTCTATAGAGGAAAGCTTTCAGGTACATTGCACTTAAAATTCTGTACTGGAAACTGCGGGATGGAACACTAGAGTGGTAACCTCACCTTAAGTTATACCATCCTGATGGGGGTCATACATGAATTAGCATGACTCAGAAAAGCCTACTGTAGAGCAAGGGACAGATTTGGTTTCCCGAGTCTCAAGTTTACCCATCAGGACTTTCCTCCCATACAGTATGCAAGAACTTTTAAAGGCAGCAGCTGCAATCAGCCACTGAACCAGAGAGTGACAGAAATGTTGGTAAAATGTCCCAGTATAGCACTGTACTCTTACAGAGATTTACACAATAGGCAAGATTTAAAACAAATACAAGAATAGATGCTATTTAATTAGGACCTTCACAGAAAAACATCTGGTATAATTGGTTAAAAGGAAGTCTTTACTCAGGCAACATTTATTGGGATATAAACAATGTCCAATTGTAAAAGCTAATTAAACAGCAGGGCTAAGGTAACAGAGAGTTTTGCCCGCATGACTAGGATACAAGGTTTATAATCCATGCTGTTATGGGACAACAACAGCAAGAACAAATTATTGTGCATCCAAAAAGTCAATTATGCCCTTCTTTTAGTAATAACATGCTCCAGAGGTCAGAGAATACTTTTTCTTTAAGTAATATAGCCAGTTCTCAGTCGAGAATGGAGCTTGATTACTGTTCAGTGTTTGTTAGGAAACTGAAAGCAGCAAAGCCAGCCTGATGGATATTCCACTCTATCTGGCAGTACATTACTAGCCCATCACTGTGAAGCTGTGGGCACCACCATGCACACAGTGCAGATTCTCCGATTTTTGAGTCATCCAACATATAGCAGTTTCATAGATCATAGAATGGTCAGGGCTGGAAGGGACCTCTACAGGTTGTCCTGGTAGCCATAAATCCTGCCAGGCTGGTTTAAACCCTCGCTCATCCTCCTTCTGTTCAGGGTCCGGAAGCTGAAGTAGATTGAGCAAAACAAAGTCTTGCGTCTAGGAGCTTAGCACTACGTGTCAGGTGTCTGGTGCAGCCCCCTCAGCATGCCTGCGTGGTCACACGAGGCACGAAGCTTTAAATGCATTGGGCAGAACAAGAATGCTAAATGCCTGTTGGCCAGTTTAACTTTCAAATTGGTCTATTTAAGGGGNCACACAGGTCATCAAGTCCCAACCCTCCCTGCAGTTGGCAGGGGCATCCTTAACTAGAGCAGGTTGCCCAGAGTCCTGTCGGGCCTTACCTTGAATATCTCCAGAAGTGGGGCCCCAACCACCTCCCGGGGCAACCCACTCCAATGTTTCACCATCCTCACAGTAAAGAACTTGTTCCTAACATCCAATCTAAATATGCTTTTCTCTAGTTTGAAGTCATTGCCCCTTATCCTGTCACTGCAGGCTTTTGTAAACAGTCTCCATCTTTCTTGTAGGCCCCCCCTCAGTTACTGGAAGGCTGCTATTAGGTCTCCCCAGAATCTCCTCCAGACTGAACAACCCCAGCTCCCTCAGCCTGTCTTGTAGCAGAGGTTCTCCTACCCCCGATCATTTTCATGTCCTTCCTCTGGACCCGCTCCATCAGGTTCATGTACTTCCTATATTGAAGGCTCCAGGTGAGGTCTCACCAGAGCACAATAAAGTAGCAGAATCGCCTCTCTAGATCTGCTGACAATGCATCTTTTTCCAAGAAACTCATGCCATTGATGATACATTATTTCAAACTGCCCTTTAAAAAAAAAAAAGTTTATTTACAATTTCATTTACAATAGAGATACTTATTTATATATTTATATATTTTAATTATTGCAAAATAAATTCAACAACAAATCCATCTTGTAGAACTACTTCAGGTGTTAGTCTATGGACGGCAGCCTGGTTTTACCTAACCCTGTCCAGACTGCTTCCAGGTTTATCACAGGAAAGCCTCAAGCTTCGGCAGCATATCCAGCATTGACTCTACTTGTCAGGACCATACCTGCCAGCACAATCTAGTCAAATGAAGTCTCCATAATAATTAAAATTCTGCTTTATTAACTTTCCTAATGCTTATCTTCTTTGTAATGGTAGAATTACATACCTCTGCAAATCACAGGGAAAATAAGAGGTTTAGAAGTCACTCTTCTGTGAAGAGAGTGCTCTATTTTCCCTAGATTGTCATTCTATCCACTGGTATAATCCACGGAGATTGAGAAGCATTATTTGCCATATCATATGAACAACTAATACTAAAGAATCTTTCAACAAGTCCTCTTCCTAATCAGGTATGTCCAGAACAGCTTTACTTTGTCTTTCATGAACACTATTAAGACATCTCTTTCTTGTATTTTTTTTTTTAATACGTATCTTGACATAGTGCAGGTGAAACTGCATCTGCTGCTCTTTCCAAATGTGGCCATCAACCAACCTGAATTCTGTGAGAAAGTTGCATACCGAGCAACAGTACACAAATGCACCAAAATCTTCAGCTAGTTAATAGCCTTTAAAAGTGCGTATCATAGAATCATAGAATGGATTAGGTTGGAAAGGACCTCAAAGATCATCCAGTTCCAACCCCCTGCCATAGGCAGGGACACCTCCCACTAGTACAGGTCACTCAAGGCCTCATCCAACCTGGCTTTGAACCCCTCCAGGGAGGGAGCAGCCACAACCTCCCTGGGCAACCTGTACCAGTGTCTCACCACCCTCACTGTGAAGAACTTCCTCCTAACATCCATTTTAAATCTCCCCTCTTCCAGTTTAAACCCATTGCCCCTTGTCCTGTCATTGCAAGACCTTGTAAAAAATTCCTCCTCAGCCTTCCTGTAGCCCCAGTACCTGCAGCAGTCCAAGTGGAAAAACTAACTTTAAAACTTTTTTTTTTTTTAACTTCATAGCCTCTAGCAAGACATTATAATGAGCAGCATGTATAAAACTATGCTCAGAACTTTAAATGTTTTCACAATGATTTTTACTTTTAATAATTTAATTTACTGCATTTTTAGATTCTAAAGTAGCAAGGACAATTTCAAATGAAAACTTCAAAAACAAGATACAACCAAAGACTTTTTCAGGATGAAAGAACACATGTAAGGAGGATCAAGACCCTACAGTGAGATCAGCTATTAGCTAATTAAATATGTGACTAAAATTCATCATTCTAAATAGCAGCTGTATTGATGGTGAGCAATCTGGTAAGTAAACAAATGATAGTGGATTTTTTTTTTGTATCTTCAGAGAGAAACATTTATCTTAATAAGATTCACTATGCCATAATACACGTGGAATAAGTCAATGCCTACTAATTAAAGGACACTGTCAACTTGATTTTCTAAACAGCTAATTAAACTATGTAGCATCTAATACAGCACTTGCAAAATATGCTTTGTTTAAAAAAAAGCACCCCTGTAGAAGTTACTTGTTTTTCTATTCCCTCGTGTTTGCTTTTTTAATTGGTTTTCAACAAAGGAGGAGCTGCTGAACTAAGGTTGTATTTCTGTATCAAGTTCCATTAATGCACACCCCTGTACTTGCTCAGAAGCCAAACAATTTGTAGGTCTAAAACACTACCCAAGAAAACAATGACATCCATCTTAAGGGTTTGCTCGTGTTGTTTTTCCAAGGATGACACGATTTTCTCTGTTTGGAGATTTTTGATAATCTAGGTCTTTGTTGAAGCTGTACAATTTTCAAAAAGAAATGTGCTTTTCATAGCAAAAGGGGATATTTAACCTTCCATTTTATAAATTAGTTTCTCAGCATAAGCAGGCTTCTCTATTTCTTATTCTGATTCTGTATGTAGCTTTTTTCAAGAGAAAGAAGTTGTTGTAGATCTGTCAGCAAGGCTCTGGGAGTAGGAGGATGTTTGGATTTCCGGCATATTGCAACGCAGTTCTTGGCCACCAGCAAAGCTATGTGTGTGAATCTCATTTTATAGCTGTTGTTTGCAATACCACATATTTTAAGAGGCATTTGAAATAGTCTCTGTACTCCTAATCCTAGATAAGTAATCACAAAGCATTCCCTAAAAGAAGCTGGGAAGCAAAACATGTACCTTTATGTAACTCGCAACAGGAGGGACTGTGGATGCAATGATGCTGTCATAGAAATAAAATAAAAATCTGTTGTATCTTGAGCAATTTAAGTCTGTAATCAAAGTTCTTAGCTCAGATCAGCCCATCGTTTGCTATGTTTGTTTTTGATTTTCAGATTTAACAATATTTTCTATGACATTTTTTTTTTCATTATTAGTCAGCTAATCTTATTAGTCAATTTTTAAATCTTTTTTAAATGTGCATCTTTGCAGTGCAGAAATCTGATACAATGAATTACAAACTCTGTGGCTGCTAATTAGTTTTGCACTTGGAAGTACATGAAGCGCATCCTCAATTCATACTTGCACTATTTTTTTTCCTTAATCACCATTCCACCATTTCCCCTTCTTTTCTATCCTCAAACACCATTTTTCCAGCCAACGTGTATGTGACATTCTTCAGAATGCATGAGATCATTTATCAGCTGGAGGAATGATTGTGTTAACATCATGAGGCCCTTCCAGCTCCTGACAGCAGCAAACAAGGTTGAGATTTCCAAACATTGTTTTCTCCAGCAAAGAGGTGATGTTAGCATGCATTAACTAACACATTATAAATACACCTTCTACTTTCATGTACCTGCACCCTTTTATAGGCAAGTACCCAGCTCCTCCTGAATTCTAATGAAGCCTCTGTGGCTGACCACAGAGGCTTTGACAACCTTTACACAGGACAATTACTTGACACCAATCCTCTCCATTGTAAACAACACCAGGAAGTTGTGTTGACCATGACTTGGGAGAGCAAAGCACCTTTCACTCTTTAAGAACTGCATGCCTCCTGCCATGCTAACAGGAGTTAAAACCTGGTTTAGTCATTAAAATAATAAGGTATGAATCAAAGAAACCTCAGGAGATGCTGTTGTTAGGAAGGCAGGTATTATTTTCACACAAACAAGCATTTTTCTCATCCTAACTTCTTTTTAATGGGAATATATCTTTAATAAACAAAACCATTATTTTGACTTGTATCGAGAAATTTCCATCTTTAATACTGCTCAAACAAAAAATACTAAAATGCTAAAAGCATTTTGTTTTTTATACACACATCAAGCATGTTCATTGCCATCATGTGACACTGTAAATGCCAAAAAAGTGAAGCAGTGCTCTATAATTTCAAAATGCCAGTGATTTTCAAGCTGTCACTGATCTTGGAAAATTTCCCTAGTAGCATGTGGAGATCAATAACTGTTTATAGACATTTTAGTCCCAGTTGATAAGGAGTATATAACCATGGACTATGTCAAATCTCTTAACTGTGAAGTGAAAGACTGATTTCACACTTAAAAAAAGAAAGATGATCTGTGGAACTATAGGCCAGTTAGAATCTGCTTGCTTTCTGGGACGACAATAGTGCAAATCCATGGGAGCCATTTCTGAAGAAGGCAGGCTGACGAGAACCAGTAGCCAGCATGGATTTACCCAGGTTTACCATGCTTGACCAAGCGCAATTATATTCTGTGATGAAACAGCTGCAGAGGTTGCCTACCTTGACTTCCACAAGGCTCTCAGCACACTCCCCCATAGCACCCTTCCATCCAGGTTGGAACATTATGATGTAGATGGGTAGACAGCTAGAAAGGTTAAAATCTAGATTGACAGGAACAATGGGCTAATGATCCATACCCCACCTGACAGCTGGTTACAAGTGGTGGTCCTTGGGAACCCACTCTAAGACCTACACCATTTAGTCTTTATCAGTGGCCTGGAGGAGAACGTAGAGCGTAACTTTGTCAGGATTTCAAACTAGTGGGTGCCATCACCACTCTCAAGATCAGAATTGCCAGAGGGACATATGCAGGCTAGAGAAATGGACTGATAGGAACGTTGTGAACTCAAGATGGACTAACTCTCTGCAATGGTACAGTGTAGGACTGGGTGAGGAGCAGCTCCTCTGGAAAGAATGGGGGTGTCCTAGCGATGCTGTACATTGAGCATGAACCCTGCAGTGCTCTCCAGCAGCAATGAAGGCTAATAGCATATTGTGTTGTATCAGCAGGTGCATAGACAGTAGACTGAGTGATGTCATTATTCTGTATTCTTTAGGCTATTTTAGGATCTGGAATATTATGTGTGGTTTTGGAGCCTCTGTACAGCAAAGATGTTGATAAACTTGAGGAAGCTGGACAGGCAAGCACCAAAGCGTGCAGGGTGCTGGAGCACTTGCCTTTTGACAAAAGCCTGACAGATACAGGCTTATTTAGTCTGGAGAACAGATAGCTTCAAAACACCTAAAAACAACCTTCCTGTACTTAAGAGGGCACCAAAAAGATGGTTCATTACTGAGGTGCAACTGGATATAAGGGAAAAAAAATTAAATACAAGGATATTTGTGCACTGGAAAAGTGCACAGAGAAGCTAAGGAATCTCCATCCTTGCAGGCATTAAAAACTTCATTGCATCAAGTCCTAAACAAACTCCTGTGATTTCATTGTTGACCCTGATCTGAGCAGGAGTTTACACTAGAAAGACTTTTAATGTCCCTTCCAACTGAACGATTCTGTTTCCAAGTACATGCAAGAGCCTTTTCAAAGTTAGTTCATCCTATGCTTAGGGTTGTCACTTGGCATGTGTAGTTCTGGGCTGATGTCAAAAGACAGAAAATTAATGTCCTCCTCATCCTTGTATCTCAGAAGCAGGTATAAGATCATTGTGCTGTGCATGCTGATGTAAGATTCCACTACAGCTTTAATATATCCTATTACCAGAAAATACCTTTTACTCATATTTTTCCTTCCTTGCACGTGTACCCATGTGAAAGTGAATAAAGAATTCATTGGATCATGGAAGCCTTCTCTTCTGAATCCAGATGGCTTTCTATTTGATACTTTACAGAAAAAGTACTGAAAAATAGTTGCTCCTTTGATTGTGTCTCTTTGCAGCTCAATCATCAATTTTTTTAGTTACAGTAGATCAATTCCTTTCTATGCTCATTCCTCATTTTTCTGTTTTGTCTAATTTTTCATCAGTTGAATCTTTTCCTTGCAGAACTGAAATATGAGCTGTATTCTATACACACTGCTGTGTCCATAACTTCACAGTACTTTTACATTAATTAAGAAACTGTGATGCAAATTAGTAAGTATGCTATATTCCAACACCAGAGAAATGTGCATTTTGAACTACCAAAAGGTAATTACATTACTCCATTTGATGAAGTCAGAGATACTAACTGGCATCCGTAGGTTTCATCTCTTTGCAGTTATATTCACAATGTAAACTGGTTAGCAAGTAAGACACTACAGACAATCCTCAGAACAAACAATACTACTGCAGCACAGGCATTTGTTAGCTGATTGCATGTTCTAAATGTGACAGGATTTAGCAAATATCAGAAGTGTATGCTGAAAATGAACCTTATACTTTCTTCGTAATTCCTGTAGTAAGAGTACATAAACATTAAATTGTGCAGTTTCTTATGCAAGGTCTTATTTCCAGTATTATGAAAGACTGCCCTGAAGTATTTAAACCTTCTTTGTGTTGTATCGCCATGAAGGAAAAGCCCAAGCTGTAAGGATAACTCACAAACATACGAAATTGAAATGGCCACGACAATTCTCTGCCTTTTGTGCAATTAAAAGTGGCACAAAATGTATTTCCAAGATACAATATTAAAAATTATTAAGCATGAAAATAGTTAGAAGCTACATTGGTGACCCTGCCACAAACTAAGGCCAAATACCAACTTCTTTGAATCCTGTGAGAAATTCAAAATTCCTCTCAAGGGGCAGTACCATGTCTGTCAATAGAGGAAGCAGTTTAAATCTATTTATACAAGAGTGTCTTAAAAGTTCAGAAAGGTAATAGAGACAGTATATCCTTGTTCTTTATCCACGTTCTCTTTCCACTCATGGCTGTGCAAATCAGAAAAAGTAGAAAGCTGAGATAGCAGCAGAAGACTTGCCAAAATACATTTCAAAAAGAAGGAAAGATATTTAAATTGGTATAAAAGTATCAGTAATGTTATAGACTTGTTGAAGGCAGAATGAATACGAAGACATGTGGCTCAGAGGCCTGATCTTTTAAGCTGCTCCTAATTAAATGCAGCTTTGCTCCTACTGGATGCTAAGAGCTTTCCAGATTACTGCCTGCATTACATGAAAATTAGATACTTATCTGTATGAATGTTGCATAGTTGATTGAAAAAAAGATAATGTGTGAAGTCTGTGTCAAAAAATAATATTGCTGATTCATTCTAATGTGCTTAGACATTCCTGAACTCCGACGGTTCATCAGTACCGCATAGTACAGGTCATAATCCTTAGCAGATAAATGCTTAATCCAAGATAAATCGTAATAAATCCAAATGAGATTAGACCTTTAGCGAAATATGCAGTGAGTGGTGTAAAAACATGTTTGAGTGACTGTCATACATCCGTGGGAGTCATTGACTAAATGAGGTACAGAACTTTAGAGAAGGTGCAAGAATAGTTAAAAGCAAAGCAGAAGTTAACTGATAAGCACCACTTGCGGAGCTGGTGTTGAGTGTTCTTCACCAGCCTCACTTCTTAACAGTATTCTTCTGATCTGTGAGTCTTCATGGTATAAATCAGTGTTCTGTCAAAGTCACCTACTTTCTGAAACAAATGTTTTATTTATCTCTTCCTCCCCACTCCTACTATTCTGAATCTGAATAAAACCTGCAGGAGCCTTAAGGCTAAATCGTTCAGTGGCATCCACTGGCATTTTCATCCGCTCTGTATTTGGCAGCTTATGATATCTGGATGACTTGTTATGTATTTATAGTAAAGCACATCTTTGCGTAGCGTTTAAAAAAATCAAGATGCCCTATCAGCTGTAATTAATAGTGATATAATAGACTAAATGCATTGTGATTAGGGCTGGACAAAAAAAGAAGAAAAACTGTTTGTTGCTATAAATTTTACCTGGAAATTTTGGCCACCTTTACTTGTGACATTAAGTATAACCTCTTATCCTGTTAACTAAATAAAAAGCTGCTGTCCATTTCAGCTACATTTTAAAGGTTTTGATTCTGTAATAATAAAACCTCAAAGAAATCATATTCTAAAAATCCATACTGCCTTATATTCAGCTTTTTTTTTTCGTCACTACAGAATAAACTGTATCATGAGTTAAATTAAAAATCTGAATGAAGCTACTCATATAAGTCTGAGTTCCCCATTAGTATGACAGAGCATACTCAGAGTTGTGTCCTGGGACACTGGCTTTGTGGGAGCTTTGACTGTGGGAAGAATTAAAGTTTGTATCTGATGTCCTCAAAGCCTTTGATGTGTTTATAGCTTTTATAGGTCAATTGCAAAGATAAGCTTTGTAATGGCTTTCTGCAGTTACCTTGAAAAAGCACTTACACTGTCTTTCCATTGCTTAAAATACACAAATATGTAGTTCTGGCAACACTTGCTATTTACTCTTAAAACAGCAGTATGCATTAACAACATATTGATTCAGAATGCTATACTCTGAATAGATAGTCTTACCATGGTGCTCTAATAGCAAAGTGAAGCTACCAGATTTGGTCACCATCTGACTGTAGCTGGTTCTGCAGTTTCATCATAAAGTAACACAAGCAAAATTCTGCATTAGGTGTAACAATTTTAACAGAAAAGTAGGTAAACCACTTCACATCAGCAGATCACGCCCCGTCCATTCAGTCCAGGTTTCTAAACTCATGTAGATCCTTTGTTGGTTGCTCAGATTAGACAAAGAAATGGGGCGGTTTGTGGGAGGAGTAACGTGAATTAGATGCTCAGGTAAAGAGAGATGCACATAGACAAAGCAATACAGGTGCTTTCCTAATTCGCATGTAGAATGAGCGTCCTTTGACTTGAGACTTCACATTTTCATTGCCTTCAACACACGACTCATTTCTCTGAAGGAGAAACGTAAGTTCATCTTTTAGAAGGCGTCTTTGTTGTTGGTTTTGTCATGTACCTATTACGTACCATGAACTAAATATTTTACATATCTAAACCATGCATTAGGAGCATGCAGTTGAAAGAATGCTTTTCTGCTCACAGTTCTTCATATTAGAGCAGATCTACCTAGAATTCTCTTTTCAGAGTAACAACAGCAGGTTTTACACTTCTCAGGAGTACAGAAGCCTTTCCTGTGACTAGTTTCTGTTATATTTTTAAGCAGCAGTTAGGAGTATCATGTGAATCTAAACTTGTATCATTAAGCAAATGCCACATAATGATCATTAGTTGTACAACAAATGCAGACCTTTTGCTGCGCCTGTGAAGAAATATTTGCACTGTAACTAAATGCAGCAGGAACTATAAAATGGTAGATACAAGTTCATGGAGTATTAAGTAGAATTTTTAAACTTTTTTTTTCCCAGACACCTAAAAATTGTGGGCAAATAAATGCTGAATAGTGCAGATTCGGTGTTCTGCAAATAAAACAGCTGTGTAAAAGATGTCATTTTCCTTCGGTATACAGAGCTTCAAAGTGAACCACTTTTAGAAAAGCTGTTGTTTAATGGGGTTGTACTTTATCATTTAATGGATTGATGCCCTTTTCTTGACTGTTTGGAGCTAGACTTCTCAATTTTTAAGAATATCAATACCTTTTCACAAGAAAGTTATAGAGGCTTTAAGTCGGGAAGGATTTCGATAATTCTGTCAAAATACACAGAAATAAAAGATACAATGCACCTGCAGGTAATGCAACACTACTCTGCTTCAGGGAGAAGTATTTTGGTATTAGTATAGGGTTTAGGGGTAGATGCATTCTCAATGCAAAGCAGAGTGCATTGACAAAGCCAAACTTGTTTCAAAGGAAAAAAAAATTAACGTAACTTTGTCTGGATTTTTAACAATTGTTTACTATTTCCACTTTCCAGAGTAATTTTTTAGGGGATGCTGCAGGTCCTTTCTATGATAGCGTGTCTCTAAAACATGATTCTGACCAAACTAACAGACACACGAAGCCAAACAAACAAATTGCTGCTATGCTGATTTCTGAAACAGATGGCTCCGATCCAGTATTTGCTAGCAAATGTAATTCATTGTCAATCTAACACAGAATCGCGTTTCTGTCACTGTATGTATAGCATATAGGGAGAAATCTGGCTCAGGGTACTCCACCCACAGCTAAATTTATACACAAAGAAGGGAAAAATCAAAGTGCAAATTCTGCCATCCTTACTGGAAGCAGAGATTAGACCACTGTTTTGAAGTTTCAGGTACAGATCTTCAAAAGACTCTAGAGATGCTAGGGCTATAGTCTTTCCTCACTTTGTGGTAGAAATACCCTTGAAATGAATGCAAGTTGTATACATTGTTTGCAGGATGAGAGTGTACCACACAAAACATCCCATTTTCTAGACACAGTATATTTTATTTACATGGCTTTTATTACTTTTAACCAAGCTCTTTGGAGGGGGGAAAAAAAAAAAAAGTCAGTCGCTGAAAATGTAAATAGTTTCACATCCAGGCCGGGCAGTTGTCTGTGGGTCTAATTCAGCTTTCTGAAACAGTCTAACTTTGCTGGTGGTGTATCTTCAGCTAAATTTAGCCTAATGTTAAGAATGACCTACACAGCAAGGAAATAAACTGTTTGAAAAAATATAGGACAAAGCTTGTGTCTAAGGGAAAGCTTCCCACAATGTTCTATTTGCGGCACACGATCATACATTTGTGTCACATCATCTTATCCTTTCCTTGAGCATTGCTTGAAAAAAAGAGGCTTTTTAACCTGCTCAAATTATTGTTTGTACATCTTAATCGGCACGGGTCACAGACCTGGTCAAAAACAAGGGAAGCACTTCCACGCAGGAGATCAGAATAAATCCCATCCTGTCTGCTGCACTTCTTTTATTTCCATTGCCACGTCGTCAGACACCTGGATGCATCGCAGCCCTGCGAGGGAGAAGAGCTGTGCAGACTCGCTGGGTACGTTACCCCGACTCCGGTGCTTACCTTCACGCACCCACCCCGGGGGTCACCTATCCGTGGGGCTCAGCAACCCACACAAGTACCTTTTCAATACTCCTAGCTCCCTCATAAACTCTTCTACGAGCTCCCCCAGCTGCCGCCTATTTCTCAGAGAGCCCGGTCTGAGATAAAAGCCTCTTCGCCGCTCACCCACCCCCCTCCGCCCGGGCGCTGCCGGCACCAAGATGGCGGTGCCGCTTCACGCCGCTCCGTAGCGTTACGCCGCACCCTGCTCGGCTGCGCGGGAGCCCCCGTGGCCACCGCCGCCACGTGCTGCCGTCGCGCGCTGGTTACCCGCGCGTGTCTCGTGGTTCCCCGAGGGCAGAAGATGCGAGTCCAAGGCGCGGTGAGGAAATTACACACGCGTCCCCGCCGGCACCCCTCTTCGGCCGCCAAGTGCTAGCTGGCGGGGGGAGAGTACACGGCAGCGATGTCTCCGCCGCACCGGCAGCGGCGTGAACCAGGGGAGAAAACGTGGGTTTCCGGCATCTTAACGGGGAGGGGGCGCCGCTGCTGTTCTACCCCTTCTGTATGCTCCTGGGGCACGGACGGCGGGCGCGGGCCGTGTGCTTCCGGTTCGCTTCCCCCACCTTTCTCTTCCACTCCCCCGTTCAGCTGGAGGAGGGCTATAATCCTTCTTTTGGTCGTCGAGTGGAGCCGTCCCTCGGGGCCGGGCGCGGCGGCGGGTCGTGGCTGCGGCGGGTCGTGGCTGCTCCGGGCCGGCCGGGTCACGGACAGGGGCGGTGCTGCCCGGCTGGGCTCGGCGGGTGGCGGGGGGAGAGCATTTTAACGCCCCAGGTGCGTTTCTTCCGCATCTAAGGAGGCGGCACTGTAAAGAAAGGGGGAAAAAAAAAAAAAAAAAAGGCAAGCGGTAGTTCTGCATGGTGTTTGGTAAACTAACGGGTTTAAAAAGAAAAAGTATTCGCGAGACTTGTTCCACGCTCTCAGTCCCCGGAGTCGATTGCTCGGCAGTATCCCCTGCGGTTCCCTGGCCGAGGGGTGGGCGAGTGCATGCGCAGGGCGTGACGCTGGCGGTGCAGCCGCGGACCTGCCGAGCATGTGTAGGGGCTTCAGTACATCAAGTGTGAAAGAACTTGAAACGGGAAGTTAAATTCACCAGTGCCGTGGCTGTCTGCAGGTGGTTTCTCTTTATTTGAGCGCCTATGTACATTCCTGGCAAATTTTGAAGAGTTTCAGGCTCTATCTGTTTTATCCTGATTACCACAATTAAGGTGTTCTTAATTAAAATTTCTACCCATGACAGTACAGTTTTAATTGCACAATACCTCCTATGGAAGTTAGCACTGGCTTTGTGCTAATAGTTTATTTCTTGCATTGGACTGATTCTGTTAAGTGTTCTAAGGTAATAGAATAACTGATACAGTTTAAAATTCTGTTTGATTGCAATTCCATATAATAATAAAAAAAAAACAAACCAAATCTTACTGTATTGTTATCAATGAATGCACTATAGAAGAATATATTTATCTAAATACTCGGAGTACTTTTTCAGTGCAAAGGGGTGTAGACTCCCAGAGAGTGTGGAGACTTGTAAGGAAGGCTGCCAATGCTGGTAAATCATCTTTAAAATCTTACCAGAGCAAAAGCAGCATAATTTGTGTTGCATTAGTTGTTCAATTTGTTTATCAGCACTTAAGGAGGTCTCCCACTGAGTTGGTTGCAAGGTCACTGTACACAATGGCACCCTCACCACCATTTAAGGCTTCTGTTGTCTCTATTAGTGGAGGGCCAGGTAATACTAACAAGTACATGGGAGGTTTGTGCCAGTGCTTGGCCTCTCCCTGCAAAAAGGGCCAGAGAGAGCAGTTGAGGATTTTTTTATGATGAAATTTAAGCTCTTCTGTTTGTTTTATCTGCAACAATACTGTAAACCTTAAACAAGAACTTTGTTCTAGTGGTTGAGAACTAGAACCTGCAACATACTCGAAGCAAAACTGAAATTGATGTTCTAATTTTGCTGTGTTGAGTGACATATGAAATAGTAGTGAAGGCTAAAATGATGAAAAATAAATTAGATTTTAAAGTTAGGTAACTGAAGATGTTAGTTTATTACTGTTTATTTCATTGTTAATTTTCTGAGATGTTGTAGGGGAAATTAAGTAGAAAGAAATCATACTACAATAACTTAAATGACATACAAAAAAAAAAAATTACAATATGAGGCTTATTGCTATGCAAAGCCTTTGGACAGAAGTAAGCATTTTACTTTACCTAGTCCACAGGGAAAATGTGGACTAAGGAGGAAGTGTTGGTCTAGCTTTGCTGGTAGAGAAACATAGGAAGGGAGATTCCTGAACTGTTCCAGCTCAGTGTTGCTAGTGAGATACATGGCACAGGCATGCATGTTTTTGTCTAAATTTCACCTAAATTTTAAAGGGGTTTTGAAACCCAGTTAACTACTTCAGCCATATATAGGGGTCACTTAGTATGTATTTTTGTTTTGGTACAAAAAAGAAATATCTCCAATTTAGAAGTTTAAAAATTAATGGCTACAAAGCAAAATAGTGTACTTTGACAAAACTGCTTTGCAGAATCAGGACACCCTCATTTTGCAGAAGGAAAAAAGTTGACACCCTACAGCTGCAATAGCTTGGAAGCTGCAAGCAGGCCAGCAATCCAGTGGTTGCCCTGCAGCCTCCAAATTTAGAATTGTGCATGGGAAAAACATTGCTATGAGCAGTAAATTACTCCTGGGTAGTTTAAGGGTTGCATTGGACTGATGTGTTGTGATATACCTGAAACAACTATTTTTCCTTTAAAGCCTGCCAGTTTCTATTGAGGGTAAGAGCATATTTTAAAAGAGTAGAACTTTGGTTCCACGTAGCTCTAGAAATAGCTTTCTAAATAATGGCTTCTGCTAATTTTTTTTTTCTGGGGGGGAAGAGTCAGTGTGCATCTCAGTAGGACGCTGGGTTTCATGCCAACGTTGTGTTGGGGAGCCACGGGACTTGTTAAGAGCAAATAATTTTGCTGTTTGCATTCTGGGATTGTGGGTGGAAATTCCTTTTGTTAACCTATTTTTATTTTGCCTGGGCATACCTAGGGTTTTTATATCTGGGAGTCAGCAGCTAAGTGTAGCAAATAAGGTCTTAAATAACTCAAGTTCGTGTTGGCATTTTTCTTTGCTTTTTTCTATCAGCGTTAACTAAGTGTTACTGTACAAATCAGCCTGGTAACAGTTTTGAGGAATGGTGAGAGTAATGAGAATGGATGTGTTTTCACTGAAAGGTAGTATATAAGGGGAAAGAAGTAAAACCTTAATACTGCCAGTTAGATTCCTATTATCTGTAACTGCTTTTTGGCCTTAAGGGGAGTTCATACCTAACAGAAAAATCTGTGAGAAATCATGTCACTTTTTTATACTGATCTAGCTGCTCGGATAAAAGAAGTGTGTAGAGTACACCATTATTGGTGTAGCAGTGTGTTTGTAGTAACTGTGGATTTGTTCAGAAGGAGTAGGGGGGTGTGTAGTAATTATTATTCTGGCTCTGTAAGAATAATACTGTCCTAGGCAGAAAAGAGAGCATCTCAAAATTAATGGTAAAATATGTCTATCATACAGAATTGTATCTCGGTGGTATTTTCTTCACGTTTGCTCGGTTCTTGAAGAATTTGGGCAGAAGAATCCTGTGTTCAAACAACAAAGGGGTGCATGCGAGATCTAGGATTAAAGAGCAAGCTCAAAAATTATGACTGAATTCAGTAACAGTGACAAAAATAATTGTGGTCACTTCCAATTAGCCTATTTACTTCACAGTACCAATTTCTAAGAAAGTATATACGCTGGTGTTGTATTAATTAGCTCTCCTTGATTTTTCTTACATATCTTAATTAAAAGTTTGGTTGTAGTTGTTAATTATGATGTACTTGTTTAGCCTTTTGTTTAGTCTTTGTTCTGTTTGTGAATGCTGCCTTCTTACCACGTTGCTCTTACTCAAACATCTTGCATGATAGTTTTCCTTGGGGGTTACAGAAATGATAATCAGCCTTATGGTTGTGCTGTTTTCAGGTGCTGGTAAGAGAGGCTCTTTGGAAACCATAGCTCAACAAACAAACATTTTGTGTTGTGCTGTGACCTAGTCCAGTTTGTCAAAGGTTGAGTTTTAAAGCATTGAAGTCCTTATTGCTAGCCTGAACTGCTGGTGAGATTTTCACGTTTCCACTTTGGTTCAGCTTCAGAGTTTTGGTTTCAGTGGGTTCTCTGGTGTGGAAAGAGAACCTAAATGTGTTACACTACTTGCAGCCTTTTTTTTTTTTAGGTTGTTGGGTTTTTTTCTCCAAACTACTAGCAGCAAGTATACCGTAGAAGCACGGAAAACATGGAAAACTTTTGACCACTTGTGAAAAGAAATAACATGTCAAATATCAGTGTATTACTGAATTTAAAAAGCAATTGACTTGTGAACCAGACTTGGTGAACCATGTTATTCACAATGCCTTTTCATTACTTATTCAGATAATTGATGCAATGTTTGAAGTCCCTGAAGTGCACAGAAGCATCTGCAATTTCACTGACATAGTAAACTGTTTTTTTAAAAGTAACTTCTGTATCCTCACAATGGAGAAACTATGCAGGCTTTGTTTCCATAATGATTTGAAGTCAACACATGGGAGATTTGGGTTAGGATTTCCATAAATTAAGGGTTTTTTCCCTACTTTCAACAGTTGGGTTTTAGTAGTGAAAAACAACTAGTTTCTATGTGGGTTTTATGTGACTGGAGTAAAAATGAGCATTGTGATGTTTCATCTCAGATCTTAAGTAATAATAAATGGTGGCGGTTGTGAAGCTGCTGACACTTTTCCAGTTTAAGAACACATAGAACAGATGCCTCCTATTGCCATCCACTTCACTGTGTTTACTGGTGCTTCATACAGCCTGGGTCATGTTCTTGTTTTCATGTTTCTAAGTGCTCCTACAGCCTCTTCCTTCTAAATGCAGTCAGCTGCTCCCTGATTTGGTTTACACACTCTTAGTGTCTCCCTCGGGTTTCCTCTGTTCACCCGTCTTTCACAACAGTCTCTGCAAGCTTTGTTAATCAGCTCATCCATTTGCATTAGAAGATTTGGAGTTCTTTTTCAGTACAAGAAAAATTCTTTGCACCTCTCACCGCTTGCTGTCATCCCTTAGTTTGGAGCAAATTTATCTCTGCTTCCTATTTTATTATCAAAGAAACCTGCTGTACTTGGAGATAAAACTACACTCTTCAGTGGGTTTTTTGCTTGTGTGTCCATCTATGTTATCTGGCCCCTTGCCTGCCTTTATGAAAAAAGCTTACTTTTTCTTCTTGATTGATTTCTTCCACTTGGCTCCTTTCATTTTCTTCACTGAATAGTAGTTTTGTCACTTCTGGGATTTCATGCACTATTTCCAACACAGTTGACTTTATTTGAACCATTGTTTTTCATACTTCCATGCAATGTATAGCTGAGGAGGCTTTGCATCTTGTTGCTGCTCAAGCTCATCTTCTCTTGGGTTTTTTTAGGTCTTTTCCCCATTAGGCACACTGGCTTCCTATGACATTAATATTTGTGCTTTATGCTTTCTTCTGAGTAATATGTAAACAGTAGGCTTCCTGACCTCCTCAGTAAGTATTCACTGTTTATCCTTTTGTTGTTACTTTGTCTTAGGGATGTGTAATTACAGATCCTTTAGTAAGTGTTTCTGTACCCCAGCACACTAATTTTGACATCTGCAGTTGCAGTAGCCTGTATGAAGAAGCTACCTTTGGCTAGGCCATTGCTCATTGCCTGTGCAGAACTCCAGATTCTCTAAGGTGTTTTACAATGGTTATTCTTTAATGGAAATACTTCTATCAGATGATCTTTCTAGGTCAAAAGAGAAGGCCTAGCACCCTTGAGGCAAAGAAAACTTGCCTGTTTCCTGTGTGCATTGCCCACTAAAATTTCAAAACCTCATCTTCCTGAAAGGATTCTCCTACCAACTGCAGGATCCTAAAGCCTACCCTCTGCTGTAGATTATAGAAGGTTTACCTCACTGCCTCCCGCATGCCAATTTATGGAAGTAATAATGCCCCAGCTCATCTACTTCAGCTTGTTAAGGGATATGATGAGTAGTGCGGTAGCTGGCTGCGTGCAATTTCCTGTGGGCTTGCAGGAGGGTGGCTGCTGTGCTGCTTAGGGGGATGTGCAAACAGGGTTTGCTTGCACCACTTCTGATTGTGCTGTAAAGCCATATTAAGCACCTGTGCCTTTGCTCAAGAGGTTATTACTGTTTCTAGATCTGAGATTAGCAAGCTTCATTTACAGAAGTTTTGATATAAAGCTGGTGTGATAGGAAACTGATCTGATACTCAGACTCTGTTTCCAGATCTGTCACTTGCCAACAGTTTTTAATAGTTGCTTCTCATGCAAGTAGCTGTGTTATTTAATAGCTTTTGTTTGGGGTCTTCTAAGAAAAGCCCTTATCTGAGCCGGTCTGTCTGCTGGTCATGTATTCCCTGCTTAAGAGTTTTCTAATGCACTGGCTAGTCCTGAATGGATGACAAGTTTTGAAGATGCTAAACTACTGCAAGCTTTATGAAACCAGACAGTCAAGAAAAGCTTTAATTTGAGCTTATCCCTTAAAAGGAAATTGCACAGCAGTAAAACCGAATGTTGAGACCTTAGAAGCATTGTTTCTGCAGGGCAAGGGCCCTGCTAGCAGCTTTGATATGTAGGAAATAATTTCTCCCATGCCATGATTGAGAGGAGATAAAGCACTTTGGATGTGCTTTTTGACATCCTAGGTAGCATCTTATAATCCAGGCAACTTAGGTTTTGGTTGAATAAAGATACCTGTTGTCTGCTGCTGTTAGCAGTAGTAACCTTCCTGTTAGTGTACTTGTTGAATTAAACTGCTTTAAGGAAAACATCAGCCCTATGTCTTGCAAGAGTCATTCAAATCCCTCTCCTTGTGAGTTTCCTCTTGCTCAGTGCTCCACGCTATGGTTTATCTTTGGCTTACTGCAGCTTTTATCAGGTTTCCATGTAAGAACATGGCAGCATGTGAGCATCTCGTGGCAGCACCAGGCCTTCTCTATATATCTGTACTTTAACATGGTGGCAACCAGATGTACTTAAGTACAACAAGTGAAGGTGGTTAAGGAGGAAAAGATTAAAAGATTCAAGTTCATTCAAAGATTAAAAGAGATTGGTAGAGAAGGAAAAGATGACATTTTCTGAAGTTAGCACATTGAGCAGACCAAGTTGTGTGGTTTGGTGTTTTCTTCTTTTTTTGTTACCCTCATTCTCAGAAGAGTTTGATATCTGACCAGAAAAGATGATTCTTGAAGAATAGTGTTCCTAGAAGGGACTAAACTTTCAACTTGAAGCAAAGTGACGTGAACATGACTGCATGCTTCACTTGGTATTAGGATATATATCCTTCTTGTCTTGTGGTTCCTCTGACTTGTGTAAGTCTTCTATGTTGGTTGCTCCTGCAGTTATCAGCAAAGGACTTCTGTGTAGG
The DNA here is from genome assembly GCA_013399055.1 of Ramphastos sulfuratus. Classification (NCBI taxonomy): domain Eukaryota; kingdom Metazoa; phylum Chordata; class Aves; order Piciformes; family Ramphastidae; genus Ramphastos; species Ramphastos sulfuratus. Next base: position 140,392 of record WBNM01035965.1, on the reverse strand, counting down.
TAGGAAGAACCTGCAGGAATGCCCATGCAGCAATGTGTAGTAGGCTTGTCTTAGCAGATGTGTGACAGAGGAAAGAAGATCAAAAGGAACAAATACTGTAGATTTACAGTGCAGTTCCATGTCATGTTGGGCACTTAACATCAAGAAACTTTGGTTATGAATCATGTCAGGAGGTTTTATTCTTTGTGATTCGTGAAGCCTGTGCTCTTTCCAGTTAGAGTCTTGGGAAATCCTAGTGTCAACAGGACAGACAAATTTCCCATTCTACCAGTGGGACCTTAGGAGGAAGAGGAGTTGCCACTCCACATTTCCAACAGCTGGCAATGTGACTGAAGGGGTGAAAAACTTGATTTCTAGCCCAGATACTGTCCTCTGGCAGCAAAAATGAAAGAAATTGAGTCTGGGCTTCTCTCCTCTTGTCTGGTGGTGTATGGGGGAAGATATTAAGGTCAGCCCCAGGCTGCGTGAGCTGTGACAGTGTAGGTTGTTCCCTTTACACAGATGGTCTAGCTAATGAGAGTACATTGCTGAACAGAGTTCTGAATCAGGGTTATTAACACCCAGAACTACCTACCATTTATGGAACCACACAGTTAAGAAATCATTGCTAACACCAGGATGCTGCACATAGTAGTGACACTTTTGGGGTCCTTGTGCATGTTTGAGCATCTAATCAGTCTTAAAATCATAGAACTGTCAGGGCTGGAGGGGACCTTAGGGATTATCTAGGTCACCCCCCCCAGCCATGAGCAGGGACACCTCACACTAGATCAGGTTGCTCAGAACCCCAGCCAGCACGGCCTTAAACCACTTCCCTGGGTAACCAGTTCCAGGGTCTCACCACCGTCATGCTGAAGAACTTCTTCCTAACATTCAATCTGAATCTAACCACTTTCAGTTCTGTTCCATTTCCCCTAATCCAATCACTATCTGACATCCTAAAAAGTCACTCCCCAGCTTTCTTTTAGGCTCCCTTTAGATACTAGAAGGCTACAATAAGGTCACCTGGGAGCCCTTTCTTCTTCAGACTCCTCTTCAGTCCCAACTCCCTCAGTCTCTCCTCGTAGCAGAGGTGCTCCAGCCCTCTGATCATCCTCATGGCCCTCCCCTGGACATGTTCCAGCACATCCATATCATTCTTGTGATAGGGGCTCCAGAACTGGATGCAGTACTCCAGGTGGTGTCTCGCCAGTGTGCAGCAGAGGTGGAGAATCACCTCCCTCAACCTGCTAGCTACACTTCTCTTCATGCAGCCCAGGATACAGTTGGCTCTCTGGGCTGCAGTTACACGCTGGTGGCTCGTGTTGAGTTTCTCATCCACCAGAATCCCCAAGTCCTTTTCTTCAGGGCTGCTCTTAAGACTGTCACTGCCCAGCCTATGTTGGTGCTTGGGATTGCCCCAACCCATATGCAGGACCTTGCACTTGGTCTTGTTGAACCTCATGAGGTTGGCTTGTGCCCACCTCTCCAGCCTGTCCAGGTGCCTCTCAATGGGTCTCTGCCCTCCAGCGTGTCAGCTGCACCACACAGCTTGGTGTCATCGGCAAACTTGCTGAGGCTGCACTCAGTGCTGCTGTCCATGTTAAGCAAGACTGGTCCCAGTACTGATCCTTGAGGGACTCCACTTGGCTCTGGCCTACACTTGGACATGGACCCATTGACAGTCACTATTTGAGTGCGGCTGTGGGCCAGTTCTTTATCCACTGAGTTTTCCATCCACCAAACCCACATTTTACCAGTTTGGAGACCAGGGTGTCATGTAGGACATCTGAAGGCTTTGTTCAGGTCCAGATAAATGATGTCAGTTGTTTGTCATAGTCTATTAATGTAGTGACCTTTTCATAGAAGGCCATCAGGTGCCCTTGGCAAAGCCATGCTGATTATATCCAGTCACCTCTTTGTTATTATTCTGCCTCAGCAATGGCTGCAGGAGCATCTGCTCCATGATCTTACCAGTCACAGAGGTGAGACTGGCCTGTAGGTCCTTGGTTCTTCCTTCGTTCCCTTTTATCAAAAGAGGGGGTTATGTTTCCCTTCCTCCAGTTAGTGGGGTCTTCCCCAGACTGCCATGACTTTTGGAATATAATATAGTGGTTTGGCAGTTTCACCTGCCAGTTCCCTCAATACCTGTGGGCATATCCCATCAGGCTTCAAGGACTTGAACACTTTCAGGTTCACCAGATGGTCACAGACCAGATCTTTGCTCTCAATGGGCAGTTCTTTCTTCCAGCCCCTGCTACTGTCTTCTATGACTCAAGGAATGTGGCTGAAGCCTTTGCCAGTGAAGGTGGAGGTTAGGAAGTTAAGAACCTCAGCCTTCTCCATGTCACTTGCTACCAGTTCACCCATTTATTTCCTGAGGGGGTTCATACCATCCCTAGATCTTCTTTTTACCATTAATATACCTATAAAAATATTTGCTATTCCACTTGATCCCCTTGGTTGGATTTAATTTGAACTGAGCTTTGGCTTTTCTAACCAGGTCTCTTGCTACTTGGGCAGCTTCCTTATATATTCCCATTCTAGCTGTTCTTTCTTCCAGACCTTGTAGAGGTTCTTTTTGTGTGGCAGTGTATCCAGGACCTCCTTGCTTATCCAGGCAGGTGGTCTAGCATTTTTTCCTGCTTTTTTTTGTTGGTGCACTTTGCTCCTGGACATGGAGAAGGTGATCCTTGAATACTGGCCAGCTGCACTGGGCCCCTCTTCACTGTGGGCTTTGTCCCACGGTACTTTGGGCAGCAGATCCCTGAAGCGATCTTAGTCTGCATGCCTAAATTCCAGGGTCGTAAGATTAGAATATGTCCTCCTAGTAGCCCTGAGAGTCTTAAATTCTATCACTTCATTCTCACTGCAGCCAACAGTTATTCCTGAGTCTCACACAAGTCCCCAGCCCTTCCCTGTTGGTAAGGATAAGGTCCAGCATAGCACCTTTTCTTGCTGCTTCCTCTACCATTTGGAAAAGGAAGTTGTCACCTGTGCATTCCAGGAACATCCTAGATTGTGGATGCCTTGTGCTGTTCCTCCAGCAGTCGTCAAGGTGGTTGAAATCCCCCACAAGGACCAGGGCTTGTGGTCATGAAGCCACCTCTGTTTGCCAAGGGCTTCATCTGCTTGGTCCTGCTGGCCAGGTGACCTGTAGCAGACACCTACTGTAACATCACCTTCTTTGTCTTCCCTTAAATCTTAACCCATATGCTCTCAACCTTATGAAACGTGCGTTAACATGTAGGTTTGGCAAACTATTTTATTTTTAAATAAACTACTGTTAAATTCTTAGAATACAGACTTAAAGCTCAGCCATGCTTCCCACATGGAACAGCAAGTGGTGAGACTCGGGGTTCATTTCTTGGGTAAATCTTGAGTGTCAGCAGCATGTGCAGAGCTTCAGGCTTTTAACAGGGAAGTGTCCATAGTCTGTCACAGGCACAGGCTACATGTGTGGAGGCTCTTGATGCAAGTTGGAGTCTTGAACTTAAATGATAACTGATGTCAGTGAAAGGAGCAAAAGTAAATGTTTGGTGTGTGTAATCTGGGTTGCTGAGGGGCGTTCTGTGCTAGTGGGAGTTTTGCAGGCTTTGAAGTCTTTCTGCCCTAGCATATGCCTGCTGAAAAGTGAGAAAAGCAGGAAAAAATACAGCCATGTCATCATTCCCCAGCCTGGGATAGTCTTGGAGCTAGGGAGCTAGCCAAAGAGGCTGGCTTCCTGATCAGATAATCATGCCAAAGTGGTCTCATACTCAGTGTTGACCATCTTGCAATTGTTGGCGAGGTCAGTGGGAGTAATTGGCTAATAGTTTCATTTGGTCTTAAATTTAAATGCTGCCATTTAACCTAAAAGGTCATGANAGGGGCTTGGAACTGGATGATCTTTGGTTTAGATTGGAAGAGACCTCTTTCTATGACTCTATGACCTGTAATGTTCCACTACCAAACAACACTTTGTCCAATCTGATACTTCAGTAGAAGTGAAAGGTCATTCAGGCAATAGAAGCTGGAGAAAATAATCTGAGGAAAAAGACAACGCAGAGATGCTGTAGGGGTTTTGTCAAGTATTGCTAGTAATAGAAATGATCATTGTAAAATCTTCCACGGCACCACTGATCACTGGTTTTGTTCAACCCACAGAAGCAGGGCCTCTACCACAGCTGAATAAAGCCTCTGTCTTACTCTACACCCTTCCAACTAGCCAATATGCTCACTGGATGTATGTTGGTTATCTGTGCTCTCTTGACACGTTTTGAGTGAATTTTGTTTCCTTGATCTATGGTCCTGTAGGCATTGGGCGATGGAAGACATTAAAAATAGAGGCCTGTTTCATTTATTAGGTGAGTTTAAAGTTCCTTCATTGTTCAGTGTCAGAAGAACAATTAAGTTTTATCTGAGCAGAGCAGGGTGTCCCTAGATGCAGGTTACAACACATCCAGTGATACTATTAAAAGAAAGATCATTTGTTGTTGCATTGGGGAATCCTTACAAAACATTAGGAAAACTGCCTGGGAGAACATAAATGTGTTCAAGCAATGGAGTGAAATACTCTTAAACTGGAGGGTGATAGCCTGTATCTGGGTAGGTTTTCAGAGTAGCTGTACTGATGTGATTGTTGTTTTTCTCAGCAGTCATATCTGGATGTACTGGAACCCTTTTTCTTAAGGCTTCATCTGTTTTGAGTCCAGAACTTAAGCTTTTGTTGGCGAGATCATCCAGCCTAGAGTTCATTAAATAAACCTTAGTGGCATTTTCCTTTTGCTAAGATCCCTCCAGAGGTATCAGGCTTTGCCCAGGTACAGGCCAGCAGACTCTTGCCAGATTTGCTTTTTGTAGCAGTTCCAGGTGCATTTGGTCTTAGCATTATGTCTCGTTTTGATCTGGTTCTCTGAACTGTCTGAAGCTTGCTTTCTTTGAATCATTACCTGAGAACAGCTATGCTGAGATACACCAAAGATCAAACTGTGGTGGTAAGACTCCCCAGGCTTGCCAGAGGTCAGGTAAATCTGCATCTAGATGAGCATCAGCTGGTTAGCTAATGGTGGGTTTGGCCTGACTCAAGAAGGACTTTGTACCTAAACCAAACTCCCTTGGATGGCCACCAAATATGTGCTTAATGCATAGCCAGCGAAGTTAGAAGCATGGTTTATCTTATTCTAAAGGAGGTTTCTAGAGCAGGACAGATGAACTGTGCCTTGGAAGTGATAATTTCCTGTAACTGCCTCTAGAAGGGGGGATTTAGACAGACTGGCTCCCCTGCAGATGTGTAGCCTTATGTAAGTTGAGCTGTGTGGCCCCAAGGCTGGTAGTGCTCACCCTGTCACATAACAGGGGGGATGGGAAAATGGAGCCTGGTTACTGCTTCACTACTTTAGACCAACTTTTAACTCAAGACACAGGTAAAAGTAGTGAGGAAACATTGCTTGTGGCTGTGGAAGCATCAGTTCAGAGAAGTAAACCTGTTCTTCAGGGCTAACCCACCAGCTTCTCCAGCTCAGCTGTACCAGATCCCTTAACACCCAAGCACCAAATGCTTACTGCTTTGTAATTGCAACCAGTTAGTTATTAGGAAGTTTAGCCTTCAAACAATTTTTATAGCTACTAATGTATTTCGAAAGGGTTTCTTTTGCAAAAGAAGTGCTAAAAATACCCATTGTTCTTCATCTGCCCTACTTTAAAGGAACCTAAAAATCATCTGTTAAAATGCCTGACACATTGCAAAGATGAGTTTTAAGAAAACAGAAAAATCCAAGACTTGAATAGGAAAACCTTAGGGCTTCCTGACTGGAGTTGTCCAGATCCCATGGCACTAGCTCCATGAACTTGAGGGCAAGAAGAGGAGCTACAGATACTGTATTTTATTTTATTTTGTTGCCTTTCTTCAGCCCTTTCCTGCTTTTGTGGCAGTACAGACAGTTAGCATTGATTCTTTCTTAAATATTCCATCTGCTCTGGTTTTATTTTTCTACTTTTTACCCTCTATATTTTACCTTCTTGGTTCTGTTTTCATAAAACTTTCTGTACTGGCTTTTATACACTGAAGAGTTGTATAAATGATATTCATGAGGGAGCTACTTGTCTGAGTTTTGGGATACCTTACTGAGGCATCTTATTTAACCCTTTTTTCTCAAGGTATAGAATGAAGTAGATGTACATAGGAAGTCTTGAGACTTGCAGTTACAAGCATGAGCTTGAGAGCATGAGGCAGGCTTGATTTTAAGCCATTTTAAACTTCTAAGAACCCTGGTTTTGGGTATAGGCTGTGTCATAGGGCTGGCCCAGATGTGATTGAGGGGGTTTTGTATATGCAGTAGTAACATTTATTTACATTCTGCCTGCTGCTACTAAAATACTCTATGTAACTGCCAGCTGTTCTAACAAGAAGTAATTGGGACAATTAATAGCTCTTGACACTTTTTATTGTCTTTACTTTGTTGTATCTTCCCTGGTTCTGTATCCTTTCTGTGTAATTGCAAGTTGCAGGAGACATAACCTTTTCTGGATGCTGCTTGTTGGTCTCCTTTGGTTTGTCTTGTACCTCTTTTCTGATCCAGCCACCTCACACACTTCCCCAGATCTTTTTTCTGATCGCTGCCTGAAAACCTGGAAACACCAGCACATTAATTCCCCTTTCAGGTTTTTATCTTTGTTCTTGTTATTGATATTATTTGGCCTGAGTGCAAGGCATATAGCACACCATTACAGATGGGCTTAAAGCAAATCCATCAACTCTTCTTAAACTAGGCAATGCTAGTTATAAGACCCTGTTCAGGGTTTTCTTCTTCTGATGATTTTTGTGCTCATACATAGGCACATTAAAAATGGCTGAACTCATGTAAATCTCCCCGGTAAGTCTAGACTTCTTCAGTGTCTAGGTCCTTTCATTATTTACAAGTAAATACATTTTAAAAATGCAGTCATAAATCTTTGAAAAGTCTTCATTTGTGCTCAGTTGAAACTTTGCTAACTGTATTACACAAAATTGACAGCAGTGTAGAAATGTTTTAACTCACTCTCTATAGGGCTGGATTCTGCTTGTAGTGGTAGGAAGGATGCTGCAGAACTTAGGATGCCTGATGTGGAATGCAAGTTTTAATGTTTCTGAATGTGAAAGGAAGAAAACAATTAGGGAACTCAGTGTTGAAATGCATACACCTGAGTCAAAAGCAAAAAAAAAAAAGGAGGATAGAATGACAGGTATCTCATGTATTAACAAGTTTATCTGGGATACATGCTGCCTTTTGTGTTTCAAACTTGCAGCTGTGCCTGTGGGTTCTTTAAGATGAATTGAGAAGTGGCTAGACAAGACATACTGTGTGACTGAGTGGATGCTGTGTTTTGCAAAGCATCAGTTAGCCAGGAGAGGAGCATTGAGCCAAGGTGCCAAGGACACTGCTGGCCTTTGGTCACACTGGAAAGGTGCTGAATCATCCTCTCCAAACCCTTCTTGCATTGTAGCAGAGATGTTAGCCCTGTACCCTGACATTCACAGGAAACCTTTGCTGGTATTATTCACTGGTGTACATGCATGCCTAAATCTCTATGGATGCTCAACTTTCGCTTTGGAAAATGAGGATATGATTCTTATCACTAAGACTTCTCTTGCCATCAGAGCTATTTACATCTACTCATTTTGTTACCTCCGTGCTCTGGTGTGCCCTGGAGAGTTTTGTTCCAGTCTCCCAGTGTTCAAATGTAAGTATCCACAGTGGGATTTGCAAATACACACGTCTTTGGAAAATTGGTGTGTAATACTTAGAGCTGCTATGCAGCATCCAAATTACACATCTCATAAGGCATAAAAAAGTGGGCAAGCAACATTAAATAGCATATTTGTGCAAAAGCAGCTGAAGTGTGATATCTGTGGGAACTGTGACTACTTGCCTAAGCTTCATGTATCTAAATTCCTCATTTAGGGTTGTAAGTATGTAGAAGATTTTTTTTTTCATCGTGTTTTGTATCTAGTGTCTTTTCATTCCAGGCCTCTTCAAAGAGCTAGAGCTGATATCTACATTTTTTTTTTCTTTCTGGGCACAGATCAAAAAGGTGATAATTTCTCCAGGTAGCTCTGTGGTGTATTTAATCTCTGGAGCATCAGGAGGAATCTCAGTGCACCAGATAGTACATCGCAGCAGAGTTCATACAGCTTGAAAGCGGGGTCCATGACAGGGGCAGAAAAGGAGGCAGGGACAGTTTCCTGTTACCAAGGGGATCATAAAATAAACTAATAAAGGCTCCAAACCACATCAGTCACCTTTTCCACCTAAGAAAATTGTATAGTGTTTCAGCCTTTTTTGGGGGCAGCATTCAATTATCATGACAGTTATGTATTTTGTAGTGAAAGCCTAAAAATCACTTTTTCTCAAAAATATGAATTCACTAACCTTAAAGAGCAGTTGCCTGAAGAGTCTTTTCAGTGTCATGCAATGTTGCAGTCTCCGTCAACCACTCCTGCTTGATTTCCACAGGGCAGTTGGTAGGGTGTTTTATTTTGCTGCCTGCCTTTTATTCTTTTTTAAACTATTCAGTAGCTAAACTGTTATATTTATATACACTTGATTGTAAGCTGTTCAGATAAGTGGAAAAAGCTTTCTGTACAGCTAAGTAACCTGTTTAGCTGTAGTTTCCTTCAGTTTACCATTTTGGTCAATCTCATGTCCTGCACATGCATGGGGCAAGGTGGTCTGCTTAGTTAAATTTCAGAAAACAACAACTAAAAAATATTCATGTTGACTTGGGGTTAGGTTCCGTGAGCAATTTGGCCCTAGCTATTCTACTTAAGTTGGTGACTTGGAGCATCACTGAACTGCATCTTTAACTTTTCATATTTCCTCATCATTTCATGCCCAATTTTTAAAGTTTCCTGTGTATGTAAGGAGTTTGCCCCCCCCCCTTATATTCCCTTTTTCTCTTATTGCACATTTTTAGCTAGTCATGCAGTGAATTTGCCAGTGGTATAGGTAGTGCAGGATATTTTATATTATTATGAGATACGATGATGAAAAGGCAATGTGTGAGCTCAGTGTTGTTAAAGATAGTCTTAATGTGATATCTTGAACTGGGGACTTGTTTTTGCAGGCTTTCTTGAATTATTGCATAGGGCAAGCCCTAGTGCTTGCATCATGATGTCCTTTCCCAGTCCGTTGTCATCTTCTAAATCATTTTGTAGTTCTGATCCCTCTCTTATTCTCACATGCATCTCCTCTGTTCCTTGTCCACCTGCATACTCATCTGTCAAAAACCAAAACACTCTTACAAAAATACAAACATTAACTTTACGATAGGAGTGTCCTAGGCAAGAGCGACACACTTCTAGGACTAAATGTTTAGTCCCCTGGAAGAATGGAAAATGAGGTGATGGAAAATGGCAGGTTGTAGTTCAGAGGCAGCAGCATTTAAATGGCTTGCTGTAATCATATTAGGACAGAACTGAACTGAATGCTTTGTGTTACTGCAGTGAAATAAGGCTATTACTGGTCGTTTTCTCCTCCCTCTTGCCTTGATTAGCATGAAAGCTCAGGCAGCAAAAATTAGAGTTCTGCAGCAGTGCATGGAGAAACTGGTGCAAGAGGATCAGAGTTGGAGTTCTGTGTCCTTGCACATGAGAGCTCTGGTGCTTTCCCTAATAGACTGAAAATGAGACCACTGCTGCTTTGTAAGAGGTCTGTTCCAGCCACATTGCTCTACAGCTTGGCAGATGGTGGCATGTGAATGGTTTCATATTGATTGGATGGATTTGCCTCAGGGTAAGAGGAGTGTGGGTCCTTACAGATGCACTTCTAGTTTTGTTTTTTTGTTTGTGTTGGTTTTTTTTTTCTTTTGAAGGGGGGCAAGTGTTTGTAAAACATTTCTCTTTAAATCAGAGGAGTGTGTGCTAATCGAACTGCTGAAGCTACCTGGAAATGAAGCCCTTAAATACCTAATCACAAAGACCAAAAAGCCAAGAACACTTATTTACTAAATGATTACTTTTTTTACATTAGAAGAAAGTGACACTTTTAATTAGCGTTCAAGGCATATGGTGAATGAGAAAATAAGCTTATTTCATGCAAACAGAAATCGATGCAAATAACCTTTCTCCTCATATAAAAAAGGATGACTTGAAACTCAATACATATTCAAGGAGGTTAAGTCATTACTGCATCATTTTAATATTAGTTAAAGGCCAACAAAGAAAATCACTACTCTGCATATACTTACTCAGCAAGGATTGCTATAAATGAGAGAACTAGGTGGTGGTACTTTTAAGTGATAAATCCAAAGCAGCCCTTGCCCATATAATGCATTCATTCTTTAACCTCAGTAAATAACCATCTGGGTTCTGCCTTGGCACAGGTGGTTGCCAGGGTTGCTTGAATTCTCCAGTGATCCATTCTAGTTGGTAAAGACATTTTGTGATGCTCTTTGTTCTTCCTCGTCTCTGTTCTGTTTGAATCTTGTAAGTATTGTTTGGAAATTCTTCCTTGTGAAATGACTTCAAATGTTTCTGCAGCACCTAATGTGAAGATACCAAATCTCATTTAAGCCTCTGGGTGTTGCTGTAGAGCACTGAGTGAATTCCTTGAGGTGTTTTGGCCTTAAAGTGAAAAAATACTTGTAGACATGCAAGAAGGGACAGTTTGACTTAGGAGGCTTGGGCATGCTGGTGAACACTGGATCTTTTCTGAGTACTTCAGTTCTGTGCTCTGATGCATGCAACAGTGGTTCCATAAATGAGCTTAAGCCAAAATATGTTGCAGCAGTATCTTATCAAGTTGTCTTGAAATTTGCTTAAATGTATAGTTTGTATTTCCTAGCAGACTCTGCCCAGATGTGAATTATTTACCTGGAGAATTGTTTCCATGAAAACATTGTGCTTAATTCTAATTTTGTATCTTCTGTAGTACAGGCCACTTCTGTGGGTGTGCTTTCCCTTTTAATTACACTTTGTTCTCAGAACTGGTTGAATTCTAACGTCTGGTTCATTTTTGTTGACTGAAATGCTCTTGTATACATTTTAAAGATCCCTTTTAAAGAAAAAAAGTGTAGTAAAGTTAAGTGATTTGTGTAGGTTTGATGTATAGGTTGGTTCTGGGGAGAAGGCATAGAACAATGCAAATTTTCTTTGTTTTTAACTCCTCTTCCTTGGTTAGTGTGTGGGATATTCATGCTGTATATCACAACCAGCTGTTATTCCAAGAAAAAAAAAAATCTTTAAGATGGTTACTTGAATCTGTGTGCACTGCCCACCTGGTGGTTATGAAGTGAACTGTTACTTTAAAGAATAGTTTAAACAACAGCCATGTTTGGGGCAGGCTAATCTTGCTAAGAGAGCAGTACATATAACAGGAGTCTACAGTGTGATAAGGGGAAAATTCAGCTCACTGACTAGATGTTTTAATGTGCGAACTCTAGGGAAATAACATATTGACTATTCTGTTGTGCGCAAGAAAATTGAAGAACCCTTTGCAGACAGAGGGCTTGCAAAGGATTCTTTCTGTTTCTCTTAACCAAAAATCTGTAGCAAGATGTTTGAAATCAGCAGGACGCTTAATGCTGCTTTGTTAAATAATGAGGTAATATTTTGTCACTTTTTTTCTGGGCAGCATCTGGGTGTTTTTCTCCTTTTTCATGTTTGTGAAGAATTCAGTTGAATCATATGAAAGTAAGATTTGGGTTTTTTAAAAATCATTCTTCAGTTTATTTTTCTTTTCCTTTTGATGCTTTTTGGAGAATTGGGTTGTCTTTTATTTGCGGTTTCAATCGGCTGCTGTTGCCTAGGACATTATGCCACGTAAGGCTTCTAAACTGCACAGAGTAGGTAGTTATTAACGCTGAATTGGCTTCTGGTATAGTCCATCTGGGCTCTGTATGAGAGAGCTTGCTAGCGGCTACTGATGCTAAGATACCCGCAACCTTTGGGATGTATGCGTGGTGGAGAGGGGCTCAGTGATATGAGATCACTTCTTTTAAGGGAAACTGTCATTAATGAGTCAAGAAACTGCTCATTTATGGTAAGGAGAGGGGGGGGTGCGTGGG
>WBNM01035965.1:37486-126268 GCA_013399055.1 Ramphastos sulfuratus | reverse complement strand
GGGGGGGGGGAAATAGAGGGATGCGTGTTGTTTCTTCAACCGGGCCTTAATTACTAGACACAAGCAGCAGTTCAGAAATCTGGTCTCTGTTGTTGTAGAGGTCACCAAATCATTAACATTGTCAATCTGGCAGCGGCTAATTTCAATAGCACCTGATGTCGCAACGCCTCCCCGCGCGGCGGCGGCCAATCAGCGCCCGCCCGCCGCTGACAGATGGTCCCATAAATGGATGTAAAGGGGAGCCGGCGGCAGGCAGTGCCAGCAGGGCTCCGCGCCGAGCCGAGCCCAGCCGAGCAGAGCCGAGCCCAGCCGCTCCGCCCGCTGCCGCCGCGCCGGGGCTGCCGCTCGGGGACAGCGCTCCGCACCGAGAAAATATATACGTCCTAGAATATATTTATTATTATTAATAATCTTACTATTCTCGCTGCACAAACGTCTAGCACTGTGCTTTGTGGATCTTAAAAAAAAATAAAAAAATAATTCCCTGAAACCTTAGCAAATCTGTAGNGGGGAAAGCCTCGAGATTGGTAATTTTCTTTTGGTGGACTGCGCAATAGGTATGGTAATTTTAAAAGAGGGTGATTTATATGAGCTTCAGTAAATGCTGCATATTGTATTTCAAAGAGTTTCCTGTCATGACCTCATAAAAAGAGGAGGAGGCTTGTATGTGTTGCAGCGCCTAGTATATGTCGATTTTGTTGCATCGTTGGGCAGCAGCGCTGTAAGAAGGAATGTCAGCTTTTACATAACGCTCTTTTTCCTTCTGACTCTGTGAGGGGCTGTAAGGGTCCATCTTTGTGATCACAGATGGAGTGGAATGGCTTGAAAATGGTAAGTGAATGGGGAGAGCCTGCTCGTGGGGTTTTGTCTCGTTTCTCGTGTGCCTCGCGATTTTCTTTTGTTCAGGGTGGCGGATCGTGAGTCATAAAATAAAATTAGAGAGCCTTGTTTATTTTATTGCGGAATATGTCTGCCTGTGCGCGTATATGTATCTGTCTATCTATTTAACGTATGTAACTATGATGGCACTTCACGGCGTTTCCATTGAACGTTGCATTTCAGTCGAGCGAGGATGGTCGCTGCTGACAGTCACGGTGTCATTGTACTGCATGTGCCTGGCAGATCAGGCGGCCAATGATGCCGTTTAATCTCCGTTGGTATTACACCGGCCTTAAATACAAACCTAATAATCGTCTCTAAAATCCAGGTACTGCGTTTCCTATGGAGTCGCTGCTGTTGAGGATGGATGGGTGGATGGATGGATGGATGGAAGGGTGTGTTTTTTGTGTGTCGGGTGGGGGCTGGGGGGGAGCTGTGTTGTTTTGTGCTTTTTTAAATGCCGGGAGAAGTCAAAGCCATTTATGTGAAAAATAGTATTTCTATTTTTAGACTATATTCTCCTGGCAGAGGAGCCTGGGTGCGCTCGTCTCGTCCTCTTTTGTGCTTTCCTTACAGATTGTGCAAAATGGCATGATCAAATACAACTGCCGGGGACTTCGGGCTGTGCCGAGCGGGGCGACCCGGGGTGGGGGCTGGGACCAAACCCGCACAATACCCATCCCTCCTGCCAGCCCCACGGGATGCTGAGGGGAGGGTGGTGGGGGGGCGAGGTGCCCCCCTTTCTCTTAATTTAACGTTTTGCAGACTTTTGCCGTGGATATTTATTATAACGGGGAAACAAAGCGACGGTCTTTTCCCATTCTTACAGGATTGTCTTTGTCTAGCTGCTTGTTTTGATGGGTGTAAAACAAATAAGATTAGACTGAGCAGCCGAACTGAAAGCGATAGCTGGGAGGAAAAGCCAATGAAAGGTTGCCGGGGAAACGAGCATAGGGGAAGCTGAGTGGGGGAGCAGGTGGCAATCATGTGGGAATACTGCAAACAGTGTAAAAAAAAAAAAAAAAAATCTTTAAAAAAAAAAAAGCAGGGGCTACCTCGATTATCTCTGCTGTTCTTTGTGGCAGTCACAACTTTAATTATTCTTTATAAATAGGTGTTAATTACATTTCTGGCTCAGGCTTACAGTGATTTCTAGAAATCTGGTTTTAAGCATCTGTTCTTTCTCCTCTGCAAAAGAGGGTTATCTTTTTTTTTTTTTTCCATCCCCCTTCCTGCTGTGAAATTGTACGTGCAAAAAATTGCAAGGAATCCTGTGAGGCAGTATAAAAAAAAAAATGTAAATTATATTGAATGAAGTTGACAGAGGTATAATAGTGAACTCCCACAGCTGATAGCTTCTGCAAATCATTTCTTAGAATTTTCCAGCAAATGTCCCTATGAGAACAGTAGGTAGAATGAATTTACCCTAAGCAGTGATTTTGTGTTAAGTGATATTGGTATTTTTACAAAATCAGATGGTTATATGGCAGAATAATCAGTTCAGGGGAGTTCACCGTATCCTAGGGTTTATGTGCGAGCGGAATTTACAAAAATAATAAGATTATTCTTCTCTTCATTTCCAGCCCCACCTTTAGCCACAGTCTATTATATCTGTTGGAGCAATATCCACTTCCAGTGTCAGGCTCCTTGTGGCAACTTGACTTCCTAAACTGAGGCTGAATATCTTGCTAATTGTTATGGTCTCTTATTGTAGTGGCAGACAATAATGGGAAATAGCGATTGGTGCTAGAAGTGTTAAAAAAGCCTAGTAGACTAAGTGATAGAGGGTAGTGTGAAAGATACAAAAATGTGCTTGCCCAGATAATGCTCTACTGCTGCACATCAGGAGGCACAAGAGAAGCAAAGCTAGACTAGAGAGCACACCTTTCTATTTTCACATTTTCAGAGATTTTTACTTTCTTCTTTTCTCTGGTGCAGGCTTACTTCGATATACAAGCAGGAATGAACAGTGCTTAGTTTAAATCCTCCCCTTTAATTTGCTTTGTTTTAAGTAGTGCTTCTGCCGTCCTTTCTGTAAAGAAGTAATGAATGGCCCTCTGAAAACTGCACTGCTTTACAATGTAGAGAGGAGCAAAAAATCTTGCCGGTGTGTGTGCATGTGTAAAACTGTGTTTTATAGTCTTCGCCTGTGCACAGATGTATTCTGACATGTATTGTAGTTGTACGTGAGAGTAAAATAATTTTTGTTCTGTCCAAAACAGAGATACTGTGTTCTAAATCTGTTAACTTAGTCACGACAATAAATAAGGGTGCCTTTTATTATACACAGCTGCATTGTTTGTTTTAAGAGTCATCAGCTACTAGTTACATTTTCATTTTCTGTTCAGTTTGGTGTTTCTACAAAGATAAAAAAATAATGTGATCCTTGTTTTATGGTGCACGTGTTCCTGTCCTGATCTTCCTCTTTTCTTTGTTTTAAGATTATATTAGTGAATACAGCCTGCATGTACATAGTGACATTTTCTTTTTGCGTGTAAAAGATCGCATTGTGAATTCTGATCTACAAAACCAGCTATTAAGTTAGGGGCATTGCATTAAGATTGCTACAAATAGTAAAGGAAGATTAAAGTGCAAAACCTCCTCCTGCTCAGACAAAAAGTAGAGAAATGTAATAGGTTTTAGATAGAACTTTTTTTAAAATATTGCCTTGGTGGACTACTAGTCATGATGAAATTTCACAACTGGATGTTGATGCTATGTGAATACCAGCCATGAGTTTAAAATCCTATCCTCGTGTACTCTACTGATTAAGTTCCTGTGTTGGATACAGGGGTACTTCTTCACTGTTGACTAGCTTGGTTGCCTCCTTTGCCTTCTTTTTAACAATTTTACCTTTTTGAGCTCTCAAAGTGAGCCTGAGCTGTTGTGACAAAGGATGGTTACAGTGAGCTAGAAGGGGTATACTTAAAAATCCTATTTGAATGGGTTTGGAATAGTCTTCATCATTTTTATTTGGTCCTGTTAAATATTGTGACTCCATTGAAAGAAAATCAGTTGCGTTAATCTTATGTATTTAATGTGCTTTTTTTTTAATAAGATCTTCTAGGTTATAGTGATTTTTTTTTTTTTTTTTTTCCTCAACCTTCCTACTTGGTATGCTAGTAGTGTAATAATTAAATGCAGGTTATTTTCTGTGTGTAGTTGTCATACTGTTGGTACATAACCTAGAGCCAGTCCACACCCCGAGGTTGTTTAAGAAGAAACAAACTGTGATTGCGTCTCTTATTCTGGCAGGGGAATTTGTTTTCTTTGGGAACTTGCACTTCCAAAATAATTTCAGCAAGCACCCCAGGCAAGAGATGGGCAATGGCAGAGAATATCATAGCAAGAGGGAGATACATAGATAACTTGACAAATGCTCTTGCTTGTTTTGTCAATCTGTGTCCACTGGACAACTCATATACATGCCTGGGCACATGAAAATGTATGTTTGTTTCTGTGGGACAGCTAACTGGATACACTACGATGCATTGTCAAATACTGCAATGCAGTATTTTTTCAATGTCATTGGGGTTTTGGGGGAGAAGTGGGCACAAACAGTCTTCTCGAAAGTGAGGCGATACTGGGAAGCAGGCTACCCCTCTGAAGGATAGGCCAGATTCTGCAAAATTTGCTAATCTATGCTGGAGAGTCCCCCCCTCCCCCAATGCACTCTTTTCCCTCTTTATCCTTACCTTCCCAAGTAGGATGAATGAAGAAGTGGGTATGTGTGTATTTTCATGTGCTCATGCATGTGCATTTTCCCCTCATCTGAATGGATGCTAAGAAAAATGCTGGGATTTGTATGAAAAGGGAAAGGACATTTATGTAGTGTGATGCTTTCTAATTGTTTGTGTAAATGTCCAGTTACCAGCAGCGTAGGACTTCCAAGTAACTTCAAAAACAAGGCACATTTATTATTTTCTGAGGAAACCTGTGAAGAGAGGAGTAATAGTTCAGCGAGTACAGTAAATGTTCAGTAGCAACCTGTACCCTTTGCCTTAGCCTTTGCATTTGAGTGTGTTTAACCATTTGAAATAATGGAAAGTGAAGATCTTGCAGAAATGGGTGTTTGAAGACTGTTTGCTAGCTTGCTTTTTTCATCCGAAATGATCAGTCTTTACTGATAAATACTGGAATATTTTAGGTGCAGGGAGGTTTTGTAGGTCACTAGTTTTACAGCAAGAAAAAGAAAGGAGGGAGAAAAGGTCTCAATGTGTCAGAGGCAGTAATTGTCTAAAATTAGCCATCTAGAAAAGGCAGGAAAAGCTTGGAGGAAAGAGAAGGAGGCACTAATGTGTGAAACAGCACTATGCTAGTCGGGGAGATAATGAGTGATAAATTTGAACTGGTGCAGTGGTGTGATGCCCATTAATTTCTCAGAACCTTGACTTTGCAGGTTTGTTACTCTGTTGTTCACACCTTTAATTATAACCAGTTTTGGATGATAGCTTGGGGCACTGAAGATGAGACCTTTTGTTTGTTGTTTACTTAAATAAGTATTCAGACAGTTTGCAATAGCATTGGAATATAAGTGTTAGAAATTAAATTTCAGATGAGATTATAAGAATGCAGTTAGTTTTTGTAACTACCTGGCGCTGTCTTATTTGTAGCACTTAAGTTGTTTGCGTAAGTTCACTGAGAATTAGTTCAATAGAACCAGCGATAGGTTGCTTGTTTTCGTTGTTGCTATAACTTGTTTTCCCTAACTGTTTTTGACCTCCAAATGCATCCTACACTACTTCAGGGCCCCCAAAAGTAAGGAGGAGTCACTCTGTCTTACCTATTTTTGTGCCCTTGACTGTCTTATTTGAGGACTTCCACCTCAGTGGAGTAGATATATTTAAGTCAGGAAATGCTACAAACTAGGAATCATTAATTAAATGGGAAGAGAAGAACTACAGAATACTAAGTTTCGGAGGTTCTTTAGGAAAAATTTGTGCTGTCTGTGGAGATGGTTTGTTGCACAGCAAAGTGCGAGCCTGGCTTTGACAATATTTTAAGTTGAAATATATGCAAGGTTTTGTAGTATACCTTTGTTGCTAAGCCGCACACAATTGCATCAGGGATGCTGTTATGATGAGAAATTACATGTCCTTGAATTCTTGAAAGAAACATAGGTTATTCTTCTAATGCTCAACTTGTATTACTGTGAACTCACAAACATTACAGTTGGTTTTTTCCCAGTCTAGCAATGTGCACTGGTTTGGGCTTTTTGCAACTGCGGTAGCAGTGTATTGCGTTTGAGTGTTCAAAACTCTTGGAGGTAAAGGTGGTATGGTAATGTATGTTTGTTTTGAAAGAGACACAAATGACTGTGGAAGATGGTTCTGTCATTTGCTGTGCTTCAAGAAGGTTCCATGTCTAATGTCTGTCCACACAGGTGATATTTTTTAGTTTTGACAGAGGACAGCAATGCCCCTGCAGCCTTTCCGGTAGCACTAAGTTCTTCAGATCCAGCCACTCTGCTGTGTGCCTTCACTGAGCTGTGGAAGGACAACCAAACAGTTCCCTCTGGTTTTTGCATCCTGAGGGACGTTCAGTGAGAGCATACCATCTGACTCTCCATGCAGAGAGCAAAAGATTGCTGCTGAGGCAGGTATAACTGCGCTGCGCTTGGGGCCTATGTGCTGAATTCTAATTGCATGTGCACATGTGTGGAGTAGCTGGTGGTTCTCAGCACTGCAGTGTGCTTGCTCCCATGTCTGCTTGTAGGAATGTGAGGGATGGCGGAAGCTTATGCGTCTTAAGATTCCAAATGGGAAGAATTACTAGTTCCTACGAGAAAACTAGCAAAGATGGCAATACTCACAATGTATAACTTAAGATAGATGTAACTCCTCTAATAATGCTATGTCTGATTGCCCAGCAAGGACATGGAGTTCCAGGAATGTTGTCCCGTTGTTGTTCCTGCTGCAGGTCAGAACAGTTACCAGTAGTCTGTGTTTCTCTACTGCTACTAAAAGCAAAACTGATAGTTGTGACTTTGACAGTCATCATTGCTAGACTAAACTTCTCAAAATGTCACTGAGTTTTTTTAATAGCTTTAAACTCTTGAAGTATGTGATGTGCCTAGGGTGTGTGTGGAACTCAACCTGTTTGTAGTAGTTGTAGTTTGACAGGGTCAAACCACACAGTCAGAATACTAGTGAATGTTTTTACTGAGTTGATCTGGGAGGAAGGCCCTGCATTTTCTCAGTCCTAAGATGGCATGAAGACTCCCATAGCCATGAGCAGTTGTTAGATGATATGAAATTCATGACTCAACAGTGTGAAGTAACCGGTGCTGAAGTCACTATACTGTGGTGAAGTGTTTAACACATTTTGTATTGGGGATCAGATATTTGGGAATGTTTGGGGTTTTTTAGTTGATTGAAGGGTTTACAAATGTGATTATTAATAGAATCTTCTGCTGGTCATTCTTGATCTTTGAATGGTGGCAAGTAACTTCTTGCTTTACTATGTGCAGAAGAACTTACGGGGAAAGGCTCATCGTGTTATTTCGGTAGAGAAGGCAGCGCAGTCGTGACACCACCGAAATAATAATGCATGTAAACAAATGTTCCTTAACCAAAAATAGTTGTAATACTGTTCCCACTTGTGTGTTTGTTCCAAGTGAAGTTACTGGCAGTAGATGAGTAGGGGGGAAGTAGATTTTCTTTTTTAAACAGAATTTCCAGCTTTCACGTTTTCTTTCTAAAATGCACATGCCAGCTATACCATGGCAATGTTGTGGTTTGATTTGCTTCCTGTGAGAGCAGCTGTTCAGGGAAATAATCCCTTTGCTTACTGCAGAGGGTCCTGAAAAATTCAGTGCGCAACTACGGTGGTAGCTGTGGCCATTTTTAGTGTGACTGTTGATGAGAGCTAACTCCGTGATCCAGCACAGTAGCATATTGTTCTTTAGACTAACTGGGCCAGGACAAAATTATCATTCTGTATTTCGTGTGCTCTGAGAGAGATTCCGGAGTGCACTTCAGAATTTGACATTGTGTTTGATAATTTATAGAGCACAGTTTATATTTAACTGTAGACACACTAATCGGGAGGGGAAGAGTAGCATATTTTTAGAAGCCCTTTTTTATTGCTGGTGCTTGTCATTACCTAGCTACTGAAAAGTGTTCACAAACATAGATTCTCGCTGGGGTAGAAATTGAGATTAATTTGGATTGTTAGTCTTCTGCTATATCCACAAAATGAGCACTCTTGAATGTTCTTGGTAATTGTCAAGAAGCTTTACAGCCATACGTAGCCATTGCAGCTGCTGCAGGAGCCATGTTCTTCTCCAGAGTTTTGGCACCAGGCTGGACCAGGACACCTAAATAAATGTCTCCGTGGTCAGGAATGCTTACGCGATTCGCCTTTCAGGTGAGATACAGTGGATCCAGCTTGAGGTTGAGAGTCCACTGCTGAGTTTGGTAAAGCCAGTAGAAAGGACAGTAACTTGACTATTTTCACTTAAGCAAGCTGGTTGTGTTTGGATGGTTAAGACATTTGTGCCTAGTGATCTTCAATTCTGCCGTCTTTCTGCTTGCCTGTTGGCATCTAAGTAAATGTTATGTATGGGGTTTGAGTCAGGACAGATGGGATGGCCTGGGTCCTACCCTGACCACAAGCACCTGTAATGGAACAGGAGCCAATGTTGGCAGGCTCCTGCTGGGTTTGTTAGTAAATCCCGTTATAACCAGGAGTTATTCATAAGGTCTGCTCTTCTCAAGAGGAATTCTGAAAGGTTTTTAATTCCTTGCTGTTCAGGATATGCTTGCTTGTTGTTTGAATAAGAATTTGATTAATTTGAATGGAATTTAATTTGGAAATTTTGGGAGGCTTCCTAGTAATTGGAATAAGGATGGTGTTTACTTGGACCTGTGACAGATGCATGTTATGCACTTGGTGTTTTGTCCTTTATTGATGAATAATATATTATTAATTTAGAGTAATAGGCCTTTGATCTTAGCATAGATGCTTTTATGCATGACATAACTTGGATTTAAGTATGATGGGGTTACTTAGTCTCACAAAAGAAATATCTACACAATGGTTGAAATAGGAGTAAGTTTCAAGAGTGCTGTGTGGGCTGTCAGAGTAAATAGCTGCTTCTGCATGCTAGAAGGTCAATGCTGGGTTTTGTGGTGTTTTTTCCACCAGAAAATTCTCAAAATTTCAACTTCTATTATCTGTTGATGATCTTTGTGGTGGTGATGGCTGTATTACTTCCAAGTAGCTTATAGTAACTTTTCTCTACTGCAGATATGTTATAAAAGCAATAATGCCTGTATTGCGTAAAAAGATAATTTCCTTAAGCAATATTGGTGTGCTTACAGGGCTGTAGACTTACAGATGAACTGTAGAAAAGACAGAAGTTTCTTCTTTGTTACTCATCTGGTTCCTTTTGGAAAGAAATATGCTGTTACTTTACAGTAAGTGAACATTTCTTACGATGGAAATAAAAATGATGTTCAGCAAAGTCCTATTTTAGAGCTTGCCTCTTAGACCTGCAAGCAGCAGTATCCATAGAGATGTTGTTGCCAGCAGTCAAGATGTACACACGTTGATTAGTGTTTCCTAATTGCGTTTACCAGTGTGTCTTCATTAAGGTCCTATTGAGGACAGACCCTTAAAACATCTTGGTGGTATCACGTGTTTTATTAAGCTGTCTATTGCTGCCTAATATAAACCTGTCTTTGTATGAAAATATACATGGCAACATTTTCAGAAGAGCTTAGAGCTTAGGAGCTGAAAATTCTATTGCAGTGAACAGTAATGAATCTTACATAGCATAAGGGTTTCTGGAAGTTGTAGCTTTTGTTTTTGCAACTTCAGTGGAGATAACACCATAGGGGTTGGATGTTCCTAGGCTGCACAGAGAGCCTGCTCTGTCCTTGTTTTGCTTTGCCTTCTGGTAAGTAGATGTTTCTAGGTTTTAGTACGGCTTGTAATACAGCTTTCACTATATAAACTCTCAAGTTGCAAAATGATTCTAGATTATTTTCTCAAAGGGAAAAAGCAAATTGGAATTGTGACAGGTCTATAGCAGCTGAAGACTTGCAGCTGTCTGCTTCTTACATACACACGTATGTACCCATAGGAATCTGTCAGTGCACGGTACAACATACATGCTGTCAAGTCAGTAATACAATTCAGTTAACAGATTAGTGACATACAACTCTAATACTGTCAGTATAAGTAGGTAGTGATTAGGAACCAAAACTGAGCTAAAACTCAAAGTAACTGGAAAATATAAAAAGACTTTATCTATTTCCTTTGCCTACATTTTAGTGTATTTTTAGACTGTTTTCGACTGTGGGTCTGTCTCAGATTTTGCAACTGCCATGTTCTATTATTACCTAATATTTAGGCTTTTGAGAAACTCCCAATGTTTCAGGGTGTGCCTTGTATACTAACTGTTTTCAGTAGTGTTTCTTTTTTAATCATTTCATTAGCACAGATATTAAGGATTTTGTTAGTCACCATTTCTTTGGCAAGAGTGACAAGGCAGTCACTTGGACACCTCTTGCCTTTGTGGTGTTACTAGCAAAGGACACTCTTTGGAGAAAATGTTTTCGTTGCGTTAGAGCATCAAAGATATTTTCTTATGGGGATTGTTTTTCAGACTCCTTTAACTTTCATATACATCTTGAAAGAACAAGTAGCAGATCCAGATTAAAAGCCAGGGCGAGAATAAGGATCGATCTAGAATGATGAAATAAAGCCTTTGTGAACCTTTAGGTGCAGAGCTGCCTGGTACAAATTTGGCAGAAGTAGAAGGGTGAGTGAAGAGGAAAGAGATGTTCCTTCAGAAGGCAGAGCCCAGCTGCGTTTCCTTTGTTCCAGTCCGAAAACAGTGCAGACCTTTGAGAAGAGGTGGCTGCTGACTCCCAGGGATATGCATGGGCAGGAGCAATTGATGGCCATGTCCTGATGCAGAAGTAGGACACTTCCCTGCCACCAGCCTTTGTTACAGCCTATGGCATGTGGTGTACAAGGGGTTGTAAAGGGGTTTAACCTGAGCTAATTGTGTAACGGGTGCAATAGGAGGGTGCATCCATTTTCATCTCCAGGTATTTTTTTTTTTCATGGTGGTTTTCTCCAAAGCTCTGTTCCAGAGGTGTTTGAATACTGTGAAATCGACACTGTGTTGTCTCATCTTTATATGCAAATTATGGTCAAAGGCAGAAATAATTAGAAGCAAATTCTGGTGAAACCAGTCTAAATAAAAGGTATAGCTGGCTGGCTTTCTAGAAGTCAGTTTGTCTTACTGAGTAGAATGACACTGATGCAGGGATAGGAGAAAACTTCCATGGCCCTCATAAGCTGTTTATTTTTCTTACCGTTTCATTAGTGTTCTTGAGCATGTTTTCTGTATGCCTTAAGATGCTGGAATAATACTGATGAACAGAGACAAACGCCTCTGAGGTTTCAAGCATGCATAGTTTCTCTGTAGTTGTCACAAGGTGAGGAAGCTGGAAAGAGTGATTGAAAGTGAAGCCCACTAAAATTTCTTAATTTCAAATATTGTGACTTACAGGCAATATATAATAGAGCTGTAACTATGTTCTACTTCCAGAAGAATGTTTTTGTTCTTACAAATGTGCAGTGCTGCTGTATGTTATTTCCTAGAAATAGTTGTGCGTGGAGTGCTTATCCACATGTTACTCCTCAGTCCTCTGTCTCCCTATAGGCTTTGGAGTGCTAAACTATGTATGCTATTTGGAAATAAGAAATTGGAGGATAACTACAGAGTACCTGCATTAATAGTAAGAGACCATATGAAGTATGTGATATTTTTATTTCTTTCCTATCTTGTGTGTTAATTGGATATCTAGTTCTGTGTGGTTTCTTCTACTGGTATCTTAGTGCTTCTTAATGTTCAAATGGTAGTGACTTATTTTGGTGTCTCCTTCCCCCTACTCTTTCCCTTTTGTCCTTAAATGTAAAACTGTAGAACACATACGTCCAGAAGACTTTTTGTCTGGGACTCTCCAACAAAAAAGAGGGGCAATTAGCACATCATAGTGCTAGTTTGCTTGTTTCATAAAAAGTTTAGTGGTGACCTTATCACTTGGCCAGGTTTCAGGATATGTTGTTGTGTTACAGAGCTGTCACAGCTTTCTCTGACTTCAGCAGTTTGCCTAGATATTTCCCTCCGGTTTGATTTTTCTTTTCCTCAAAACTTGGAATAAAAAATGACAGATTTTGCTTTTCTGTCTTTGCTGTGTTGGTACAGCCGCGCTCCCTGCCCTTACTACCCATTTGTACAGCATCTAGCACAACTTGGTGCTGGTATTGGTTTTATCCTTCAGGCACTGCTGTGATAACAAGTAATATTGCCAATAAAGTTTGCATTCATTTCACTGCAGACTGGGGACAGAATGTTTTGTTTTAGCACATTCACGCAGAAGCCTATAATGGACTAGATCTGGATAAATTTAGCTATTAAAGAAAATAATTTCCTCCTTTATTTGAACTGAAGCTTGCCTCTTAAAATGAATGCATTTGTTGTCTTCTCTATTTGGATCATTTGCGTTCTCGGCACAATCATTGTGGCACCCATAAATGTGAACTTGCTGCAAATGTTTGAATGTCATTTCAACCTGAGTGCAGTGCTCTCAGAAACCAAGATTTTGAGAAGGCTGTATCCCTGTCACAAGAACCACAGACTGCTAGTTTTCTGAGCTGAGACAGAGCTGTATCTATATTTAAAGTATTAGACTTCAAAGAAAGTCAAGATGGAGCATGTAGAAGTGCATACGAGTGGGGAGCATGTCAAAATATGGAGGGTTAGATAATGATTCGTTTCTGGAATATTGGATTTGCCTCCAGGCAGATTTACTCAAAAGCTTCATTTTCCTTCTTTATTTCATGCTCATGATGTATTTATTAGGTAAATAATAGCTAAGTCTAGTTGTACAGTACCTAAGCTTTAATAAAAATGTAATTGACAGTGAAATTTTTCAGTCAAGTTAGGGGGGAAAAAAAATCTTTACAGGAGCTACACACAGTATCATTTGCCTCTCCTAAGGTCACTTTAGGAAGAAGCCCACGTAAAATACATGCATGGATTAGGTGTACCACCTTCTCACTCGAGCTAGAGCAGTGGTTTTCAACCGGTGAATACTTCAAGTCACTTTGTCAACACTTCCATTGGAAGAAGATATGATCTGTCTCGAAGATTTTTGTGATCCGGTATCTGACTGCATGGGATTGCAGACATGTGCTTGATCCCTCTGATGTGAGTTGCAGCAGCTGCATCTGAAAGTGGAGTGAGGGCATGCAGGTGCTGGTCCAGGTCTTGGATGTATGTGTATGTTTTGCTTCATACCTGTGCACTGACCTTCTGGCTTTGGAATCGGTATTCACATCCTGATCAGCAGATGGGAGGGCTGTGGATGGATCGTTCAGGCAGGTCCTGTAAATAGGGATTTTCTCACCTGCAGGAAACTTCTTTTGGGACCATCATTTGTGCTGTGCTGACTTCCATTCAAAAGAGCAGATGTGCCTGGAGTTAAAGGCTATTTCTCATTCTAGAAGGGAAGCCTTTGTGAAACTACATTTTTCTTCAGAAGGTTTTGTTTGTTTGTCTTTTTGTCATCGTTGTTCAGGAGATGGCAATGGGACCTCTGCCATGGCACCATTTGTTTTCGTTTGTAAAAGCAAACAACTTGCAATGGTAATTAAAGAGCTTCTTTTGGATAAAGTAACATGTTTGCATTATTTATCTAAGCTCTTTTATGGGAGGACGTTCTGAGTTTCTTTGTTAATGAACACTTCGAAATAATATAAAATTAGACCTTAAGAATTCTTCCGAAGATTTAAATTAGCGTGATCGGGTTTTTTTGCACTTAGGTGCTGTGAAGAGTTCATTATTCAGAAGTAACTTTTTTACTTCAGTGTCCTCAAAATGGATGTGTCTGCATGAATTTTCCAGCTCTCAGAATACTTTTGATTTTTAGGAAAAGATTGCTTGTGATATGCTTAAAAACAATAGTGCCTATAAGAAAGTTAAGATAGTCAATTGTTACCATTTCCCGTATGTATCAAATGGAATTCTAAACACAGTGGAATATACATAACTCAAATAACAAGAATGGGTGCTAATTTTCTGAATAAAAGCTCTTTTCTGTGTGTGTATGAGAGTCTTTCAGTTCAACACGCAGACCTTTTAGACTGCTGAGAACAAAATATTGTAAACAAAGCATGGATATTTACATTCATCGAGCAATTGGCTATTGCTTATGCATGCAGTAGGGAGATAAGACTGTCTTAGTCTGTGGGTAGTTTTCTAAATGATTCATTAGTTGTGCTTTGTAATGGTAGATGGATGTCACATAGTTGCTGTAATAACTGAAGATTAATGTCAGTTACTCCAGCTTGTTTAAGCGTTGTAATAGTTGTGTTTATACATACAGGTATTCCTTGGATTATTTCTGGATCTAATATTTCAGCAGGAATAGATGGAAATCAATTAAATTAATTGCAGGGGGGGGAAAATCTATATGAAGATATGACAAATATTTCTGAAGAATTCTTTATTATAACAGGAGTTACTATAATGGCTATTCTGTCAGTGATATTTTGTAGGAAGGGTTATACCAAGCCTTTTGGTAAGTAGTGTTTTGCAAAATACTGGCAAAGATAATGCTATCTTCCTGAGCAGCAAAGCATTTCTTTGTGAAATCTGTCAAACTAAAATAACTCATACTTTGCTGATACATTACCGTAGTGAGAAAAGTAGTACACCAAGAAGGCATTTTTAAAGCATCAGTCTGATGAAATACATCTAGAATTTGAAATATGGGTTGCCTTTAAGAGATTGTAGTCTATAAATTCTGTCACACAGTATTTTTTTGGTGTTGATAAAGATAGAATATTCTAACTATTAGTGGTTATATTACCAGTTTGTCAACCAAATTCTTCAGATACTGTTAATTCTCTATATGAAACATGGTGGTGTAGCATTGGAAGTCTAGCAAGTTGTTGCTGAAAAAAACAAAATGAAGTATCTCTTTATCCCAGTAGCATGTGAATGTCATCACGCATGACATTTCCACTGTAATGTTTCAAGACCAGTAGTAGCTGCCTAAATTAGGTCAGAGAAGGTCTGCAGAAGCATAGGGATGCTGCTAATTTCAAGTGGCATGTATAGAGGCATAATACTAATTTTCAAGGGATAGGGGTATATTTTTATTTTAAAGTTAATGTTGGGGTTAAGTCACTCATGTATTTGCCACATTTATTTTGCCTCCATCCAAATAAGCCCTTGATTGTTTTTGTAGAGTTGTTGCAGCTCAGTACTTCATGGCAGTTAAAAAATCAAGTGACTATCAGTAATTAAAACATAATAAATGATGATTGTGGCCAGGAAATAAGCATATCTGTTTGAAAAATATTCATACAGGTACCGAACTGAAAATCTAAATCCTTTCATTGTGGATAAATAAAGAAAAAAGAGAAGGCAAGTGGCATGTTAAAATCTATTTGAATAAATAATGTTACTCTTATGTAATGTGCTGATGGACACAGAATCAGCAACTACTTAATATTTAAAATGGTCACTGACAATAAATGTCCTCATGCACACTGTGTTAAGTGGGTTTGAGCTTCAGGGATGTGGAAGAGAGGACATTATTTGGAAAAGGGAGCTAGGGCTTACCTGTTTGTTACCACTTACAATTTAAGTCTTTACTAATGAGCTGAATCACTGTACACCTAAAATAAGTATTAGTCTTCTGTGCTTCTAAGATGTTTGAATGCCAGCTCTGGTACAAAACTGCTTTTAGAGAGAAATCATGCTGTAAATGTTGACTTAAAATCATGCCATAAAAAAAAAAAAATTACATCTTAAATAGTTACCAGAAACGTTTTAATAATTCTTCATCATTTTTCACTATCCATTATCTCTTCTTTTTATGTGGCAAATCGATTTTCAGTAACCTACAGCTTTGCAATAATTTGAAGGGTGAACAAGTGCCTTAATTTTCCATTGTACTAGTGAAGAAAAAAAAAAAAAAAAACAGGAAAACCTAATTGGACTTGAGACTAACTAGGAAGAAAACCTGGCACATGGCATAACATTAATTTATGCTAAGATATTTTGATATGATGTATGAGGAAATGCACTTGTTCAGGAAGAGATTTTTACAGAGCAGCTTACTCTTAATGTTCTGAAAGTGTTAAATATCCTGTTCAATTCTGTTTATTTGCTTGGTGTGGAAGGTAAGCATGTTGAAAATGTTTGCAAAATGACTAAGTAGGACACCAGCCAGTTTCAAATTCTGTTTTCTTTCACAGATTTTTTAAAAGATCCGGGTTTATTGTTTGTAATGGGAAACTGTAGATAGCTTTTGTCTGCTGCTAATAATAGATCATACACCTTCCTTGGGATGTGCTAAAGTCCTGCTTCTGCTGTAACTGAAACCAGTGGTCTGGTATTCCCGGCAGCTTCAGAAGGGCAGGATCCGTTCCTGAAAGTGCAGTTTACATTTGTCAGGGTTTGGTGGTTTTGTTTTGGTTTTTTTTTTGGAAGGGATATGGTGAGATGGTTGAAATGCACATAGAAAGCCCTGGTTAACCATATCAGCAGCTTCACTCATCTTTTGACTGTGCATTCTTGTCAGACCTGAAATTTTCTGCCTTCCTCGATCTCGATGAAGTTGATGCCGATACAGCATAGATGAGCACATTGTGCCTAGCTGAAGCTATACTAGCTTGGGGTGCAAACCCCCAACCCTATAGCAGGCTGTTAGCAAAGCTTAAGAGTTGGCATTGGTGTTTGGCTCTGGGCTCATGAAGGTACAGAAATAGAAGGACAATCTACCAGCTGGAATCGCAAGTTAAACATGGCAGCACCTGAAGCGTTTAGTACTATATGTGAGTAAAGCCATGTATGAAATCAGATTGAAAAAGGGATTTGGTAGTGGTTGAAAAGCCAAGTTTTTAAGAGTAGATGAGGTTGGTATGGGTTGACAGGCTGTCAGCAGAACTTGGTGCCACGTGGTTGGTAAAATTGGCAGGGGGTTCTGGTTTGGATGTGTCTGTTTCTTTCAAGAAGCTATTATTGTGGAGTTGACTTTCAAAAAAACTCTGCTGTGTGGTTCAAGGCCTTTCTGCTAAACACTGTGGTAAGGCATTGTCTTGTTGTTAAACAAGAGTTGTTGTTCCTGGGCTTAGTGGTAAAATTACTAGTAATTCAAAACTTTATCAATGGTAATAAAACCAGGTTATTTCTTAATGAGGCATTAAACTAACAGTGAAGCATCTCAATTTTAAAGATATAATTAAAAAAAATACATAATTTACCAGAATATGACCTATTTAGTGACTTAAGCCAGAATCGTGCAGCTAATTATAGAACAGATACTCTTCTTGGTGTCCCCCCCAGTCTTCCTGAATTACAGGCCTAATTTGTCACAACACATACCTCCCTGGATTTAAAAAAGAAAGCAAATTAAGTCTTGAGTAATTATTATAATTACAGTATGGGATGAACACAAGGTTCAGTGTGTGGTGTCTTAACCCTCAGTTCTCTTCCACATTTTGTCCCTGGCCCTGGGCAGTGGAGTCTCTTGCCTGGGGCAGCAGTTTGCAGCATTGACTCAGTCTTTTGATGGAGGGAGACTGAGCCTATCTGAGAGATACTCTTTGATAATACCAGTGAAGCTGCACATCAAACTTCACAGTAGACAGCAGAAGCCACCATTTGCATTGTTTAAATGTATCCACGTTTGAAATTATGATGATGTCATTCCATTGTCAGCACTGATGACAGCAGTGACAGACTGGAAGCAACAGTATGAGCAAATACCTGTTTAGAAGAGGCCTGAGGTACTTAGGTTCTTCTGCTTCTTTTGCCTGTGCTGTTTTCAGATGAAAACTTGCATTCTTCAGTCCTCAGCCTGCAGATAAACATGCAGGCAGCTTTACTCATGTGACTGGTGGCACTGGTGACAATGGGGCTACTGTCCTATGCACACTTTTCCAAGCTGGATTCTTGTCATTTTTTTAGAAAGGTCTGTTTGAGCCTCTTCTGTGAGAAGTTGGTGTTTCACATTTCAAGATAGATGTGCTTGTTAAAATTCCAGCCTGCACGTAGGCCTGTTAAGCCTTTTCCCCGATTAAACTTTTTCGATTCCGGTAAATATCTTAAGACCTTTGTATCTCTGAAGATTGCAAATCCAGGGCTTTATTATTTAAAGAGGTGTCAGTTAGTTAGTGAAAAAATATAACTGGAGAATATAGGTCATCACTGAAACCAGAAAATGGTGTGTCTTGGGACACTGAGTTTATTAATTGATGGCAGTCTGACTGACGACACGTTGCAGATTGACTCTGCCTGGTTAATGTTGTTGTCATTGCACTCTGTGATACAGTTATTAAATAGGTAAAATATTTTACCTTTTCGTATAGAGCCATACACTTACTTCATCTGATTTAATGGAACTATAATTTTAATTATGATTATTACCTTAAATTATAATTAAATTTATGTGGTTTAAATTTACATTTGTGAAAATGGCTGTGTGATGAAAGCAGAAATTTGCTCCACGTTAACAAAAAAAGAAGGATTTTTTTAACTGCATCTTAGTATATGCTCACAGCCAAAGACTAGCATGACCTACTTTGCAACAATAACAGAGGAATCAAGCTGGGTTTTTGTTGAAGTATCTAAATTGGCCATGAATGCTACCTACTCATTCGCTTGTAAGTATCTTTAAAAATGGCTATTGTGTCTATGAAACTTAAGGGTTTTTTTTTCCTCCTCTTATTTTGATGTAGATAATTAGCACCATGGAGCCTCAGGTGTCGAATGGCCCTACTTCCAATACAACCAATGGACCCTCCAGCAACAGTAGAAACTGCCCTTCCCCCATGCAGACAGGGGCTGCTACAGATGACAGCAAAACCAACCTCATAGTCAACTATTTACCCCAGAACATGACCCAGGAGGAGTTCAGGAGTCTCTTTGGGAGCATTGGTGAAATCGAATCCTGCAAGCTCGTGAGAGACAAAATTACAGGTAAGCACTTGCTGTGGACTTTACGTGCATCCAAGTCAGCTCACAGTCAGGGTCAGCAAAAATTCAGTGCTTGTACTCCCAAGTCCTTAGTACAGGGAATACCACAGATACTGTGGTGAACTTCTTCAGATGACAAACTTTCAGTTTTCAACAACATACACTTGATCCAGTATCACTGTAGGACAAGCCTCTTGTCTTCCAGCCTCCGTGGAGATCTGAAAGGAGGTACGAACACTGTCAGTCTGTGTAGCAGTGCAGCTTCTTGCTGCAGGTTTTTAGATGCTGATATGGCTTTCCTGGTTATTTCACATAGCCTTAAGCTGTTGGAGGGTGGTCTGAATGGCTTGAGCCAACTGACCCTTCCTAATGCTAATGATTTCTTTTGAATCTTGCCATACATTTCATCAAACTTCTGCATAATAACACTATGAAATCAAGATGGCTCTGTGTGCCCACCACAGCATTCTCAGTGAGCAGTGGTCCATAATTGGGAGCCACTGCTCTGGATCTCATTTGGACATTTATGGATATTGGTTAATGAACTCTATTTCCTGAAAGCACTGTAATTTGATGTGATCCTTTTCTGTATGTAGCAACATCTGTTGGTGGTAGTTTTCACAGTAAGAAAAGCCTCCCATTTCAAATACTGCCTCAAAACAGACAGGTCAGCACTGTTGCTAAAGGTGTGGATGAGCACAGGTAAACCTAACCTGCTCTGTATCCTTGCTGCCGCAGACAGGACTTCACCAATGCACAAGATGATGAGATAAACAATCTGCTTTTATAGCTTGCTTTATAGGTTAGTTTTATAGGGTTTGTGTCTACTCGCACCGTAGGTGGGGAACAGCTGAAATTTCACTGCTGTTCAGTGCATCACCAGTGCTGTTATGTTTAGCACAGAGCAGCAGCCTTGGGAAGGAAAGAGTTCCAAAAAAGGAGCCATATCCTCTGAGATGCACTCCTGGCAACTTAAGAGTGTGCTGTGTGGCGAAGATGCACTATGTGAAGATGAGGAATTAAAATGCAAATCTTCATACCTACTTCTATAGCAGCCTGGCAGCCATTGTATTGGCAGGGTTAGGATGATCTGCTTAGTGCTTTTAAACATGCAATGCTTTTTTTTTTTTTATTTACTTCCTGACATATAGCAGTGTTCTGGTTGAACACAAGGCACATAACAAATGGCAGTAGCTGCAGGGCAGCTCAAGTCCTCAGAAGTGTAGTCCAGCAAAGCTTTCTTTAGAATCTTGACCATGATGTATTTGTTATAATATATCTTCTGATTGGACCATGGCTTTAGGGGTATTATAAGGAGGAAGATTGGAAAATGGAATTAACTCTTATTTGTTCTTTTCCTTTGACAACATTTACCCTCCCACTCCAAAAAATCCATATAAATAGCTGAAGTTGTGCTTTATAAGCATAACTGGCCTAGTATCTCAGTGTGGCATACTAGCCTTGATATCTACCACCACACTAATTTAGCTCCAAGTTAGTTTTTCTTTTAATCTGAAAGTAATCTGTGAAATTAAGATGAAGGTTGCTTCAGTTATTTAAGACAGTGAATATTTAACCCTTAACTGTAGGAGCATAGTGTGGCTTGCTTGAGTTGTCATGCTAGGTCCTGTTTTGTGAGCATTTTTGCTTTGCCACAAATTTAGAGGAAGGGAATTCTCCTTGCAAAATAATTTCAAGAGTTCAGATATTCTGTGTTGTTTTCAAAGAGAACTGGCTATTTTGGACAGAGCCATTACTTCATCAGCTAGGAACAGTAATCTTTTTGTTTCATTCCATCTCCAGGCTTTTGTCTCTGTATTTGAAGATGTGAGAAATCTGCTATATTATCTTCTGACTGATTCTTGGGTAGTTTTTTTGCTTCTGTTTTTTTTTGGCTTTTTTTTTGTTTTCATACAAAATGCATCCATCTTTATGATGAGTAAAATGCTTCAAATGAAACATTCTCTAAATAGAACTTAGATGCTTTGAGGACATGACCCCTAAGTAACTGAGGAGCTAGCATGTTGTTTTAAAGTAATACAAGTGCAGAACAACAAAGCATGCAAAAAAGTGTCCTCCAAAGCCTGTGCCCTTTTCTTTTAAAGCAGAATTTAATCTGCTAAGGTTTCCAGGCCTGTTATCAAGGCATTGTGCAGTGTTACTGAATTTTAGGCTGTGTGTTCGTTCCTCACATTGAATTCAGAGTCAGTAAATTGAATGTAGTCCTCTGCCAGAAGCAGTCCATGTTTTCAAAGGCTCTCAGAACATTGAGAGTAAAAAAAAAAAAAAGAAATGTGCTGGGGTCATACCCAACTCATCTTTCTGGATTGTCATGTAAGTGTTCTTCATGAGGCTTTCTGGGATTTCAATATCAGGGAGGGGTTGTGGGGAGTGGGAGTGTGCCAGTAGGCCATTGGAGGAATGACTGGGTGTTTTTTTGTCAGGGGCTCTCTGCTTTTTCTGTTAAAAATCCATGTGCAGTTTCTGATAGTCAGAAGAATCGCAGAAGAAACTGTAAATTGTTAGGCTGTTGTTGCTGACCTGGTGAAGTTCAATTTAGGCGGAAACAATTTAGGTTTTGTTCCATTGTTCCTGTTCAAAATTGTGTGTTTAATACACCCCAGTGAAGTGTGTGCTGTTGTAATGTACCTAAACAAATGCTGGAGCTCTTTCATTAAAAACGTAGGCTGCCTCCATAGGAAGTTTGTCTCCTTGCAAAGGTAAATAAAGGAAAAAACAAGTTAACTGCAGAGAGGTGGATTGAAGAAACATAGTAAAGGTCATGAACCAAATCATCATTCTTAAATGGTCAACCTGGCAAAACCATATTAGAAAGTCTCAAATGTATTTCTGAGTCTAGATAGGATTGAGCTGGTTCATGTAGAAAATTCGATTTCTCCATCCCATTAAGGAATTACACAGAACTTCTGAAGTAACATTTTGGCTCCCAAAATACTTCCTGGAGTTCAAGCCTAGACAAAGTTGGTTAAACATATACAGAACCTCTTTGAGAGAATTTTGGTAATGAACCCTTTTTACTAACTTGAAAATGGTTTCTGTAATGTATGTTATGAGTAATCACCTGCTCCAAGTCGTTTTGCAACCTTAGAACAGTAGTAGGGTTTTTAAGACGATGGATTTGTGATGTTACCCCTCGCTTTGGAAAGACACATGTTTAAACAAGCATATTCCTTTACTAAAAAAATGCTAATTTGGTAGTACACTGTACTGAGCTGAATAGGAATGACAGCTTCGAAGACAGCCTTTAATTTGGTATTCAAAACCAAAATTGTAAACTTTGGTTTTGTTTGGTAGTTTCTCAGAACAGGCAGGATATACAGTAGCATTTTTAAGAGATGCTAATGACTTGAAAGAGGAGATGGAAGTCAGGCATACATTTTAATTATGGGGGAGGGGTTGCAATAGAAATTTTTTTTTTTTCACTGCAGAGATTTTAAGGGAATGAGACAAGGAAAAACAGACCGAAGATAGTTGCCTTCATTTGGCAGAGGTGTTTAATAAAAGCAGAACTTGTGGTTGTAAAGTGTGCTTATTAAATTCTTCATTTACACTACCTAATTAATTCTAGCATTTTAAATTAACAGTGAAACTGGTCCCTGCTGTACCATTTCATAGCTACAGCATATTTCGTCCAACAACCCAGTTGTTCAGGTTTAATCAGCTGCTCTCAAAAAATGAGGAGCAACTTGAGTTAAAAAAAACCTAATTGGCATAAACATTTTAGAGCAGTGTTAGATGAAGGAAGGTGACTTCACGGAGGAAGACTGTGGCTTCAGCTGAATATGAGGCTCGGAGATTACAAGCAGTGCTAAGCTACATAGTGTTGCATATGCCCTTTTATTTTGGTTTTTGGATTTTTTTTTGTCCAAAGAAAGCCAGTGAAATAGATATTCCTCACTCGTGGAAGGAGAAGGCTTGAATTAATCTGAAATTTTTGAGAAGAAGTTCTGAACTTTTTTTCATCTTGCGTTTTGAAAACGGAACATTCAGTCAGCGTAGTGTCCATCAGAGCCACTGTAATGATTGCTGGCCAAGTGAGTTGTTCTTGTTGACATAGTTTGTGTGAGAAGATATGTTCGTTAACAGTTCAATTCATGTGGTGGCCTCAGTTGAGCTCTTAAGAATTCCAGTTTTGTTTCTCTAATCTACACAGGACTTCAGATCTGCAAATCTTTGTTATCGATATTTGAAGTCTTTGGATCTCAAAGCTCTTGTCTTAGAACGATCCAGACACGTTGTAAAGCAAATGTGTATTGATACAGGATTTCTGTGTGTCACTTAACTTATGACACAGTTAGCATATTCCTGCTGTGTGGTACAATTTGATGTTTTTTGCATGCATAATCAGGGAATTCATTGCTCTTCCCAAAACACAATTGTTTTTTAAAATTATTCCCTTAGAATTTTCAATTCTTTGAAGGTCACGCATGAAATTTTTTTCACTTCAGTTTCAGATATTTGCAGTAGGACTGATACAGTCTTAGATTAAAACTGCGGTTTAATGGCATTGTAGGTATCATATAAATATTGATCATCTTGGTGAGAGTCGAGGACAGGGAAGTTACTGACTCAAATCACTAGCATCTATGTNCCTCTGGACCCGCTCCAGAGGAGCGTTATGTTAGAGAACAAAATAGGCTGGTTTACCTGTAGTCCTTTTTAGACTTCCTTACTTGGGGGTTTTCAGCCATATGATCCAAGAACCAGAAGCAAACAAAATGGCAGAGCCAGAAGTAATGTGTGCAGGAAATGCGAGAGTACAGGAAAGCATCTTCTATATGAGCAGTGTTCAGTGGTCACTTATCCATTGAAATCAGAAAATTCCTGACCTAGGAAGGATGCTGTGCCTGTACTCCGAGCAAGCCACCCAAATCCCTCCTGATCCAGAAATATGTCCGTGCTTGGCTAGCTTGATACTGTCTGTCCTCTACAAGAACTATTTTTACCAATCTCCCTAGATAATGAGTACCTTACCAACATGTACTGAAGAGGTGCTGCTGTAAAAACTCAAGACACAGATTTGTTCAATATCTTCAGTGAACGATGGCACTGAACTGGTGTTCAGTGATTGCATGCTTGGAGTTTCTTGCAAGCAGGCCTGAATTCAGCCTCTGGAAGTGGTAACTGTTTTGGAGGCAGTGGAAGGAGAGGGTCCATATCCTCAGACACTGTTAGTTGCTCACTGTGGTGATGAACCCAGGAGACAGGAGGGAAGCAAGCTAGGTCTGATCATGTTCCCCAAAAACAAGATGACTCTCCAGGAGGGAAGCCCTTGAATCTGGTGGCAAATGTGCAGCAGTGCAGAAAAGCTACTTAAACTTTTCTTGGTAAGCAGAAGGCTCAGTGTTCATGGTGGGCAACAGCTAACCCTTACATATTTCAATGGGAGGCTTTGGTGACTCATGGAAGCAGGTCATGGTGCCCATCTTAGGCCTGAAGAAGAATTCAAAGCTTATCACAGTGGAAAGACAAAGCAAAACCAGTGTTAATGGTCACATTTCATTATAGAAAAGAGGTATTTCACTAATGCAGCGGTTACGTTTTGGCATGAGCTGTATGGTTAAGTCTGCATTTCAAAGACTGGCTGGAAATTGCAGAGAGATGAGTAAAATTGTACTGCTTTGTTATGGGGGAGTGGGGGAAATACTTGTTTTTATTCAAGGGAAATAGTTCGTAACTATTCATGTCTAGAAGCTGCAGACAGAACATCTACTCACTTAAAATTTCACATAGAGAGGCTACCAGTGTTTTGTATCTGTTTTTCTCTAGGATTTTTGGTATACCCTTTAACAAAAGTAGTTCCTAGTGGAAGAAAAAAATGACCCATATGTAGATAATGGTGGCTTGCACAGTAAGCTATATTTAAGTTACCTGATCCTAAATGACTGAAAGTCTAATCTGAGTATAAACTGCTTTTGTATTTGACGTCCAATTCACTGATTGTGCTTCGAAAGTGCCTTCTATTTTGAGATCACTGGTTCCAGCAGTTTCCCCCCCTTAAAATACACTAAACAGATAGGATTATAGAATGTAGGGATTATGTTAGATAAGACTTATAAACTCTTTAGAAAGTATGTAAACACTCATGACTCATGGCATAAGCCCACCTAATAACAGGGTTTAGGAGAAAAATACCTTGTACAGGTAGTTTATTCCCTTGTTGACTTGGAAGGGGGTTTTAGTAATTCTTCACGGAGCAGCAATAACTAGGCAGTGGTCTCATCATTTCTTTGGTACAGTTCAACTAAGTGTTAGCAGCATTTGCTTTGCTCTAGTAGTAGATGAGAACTAACACAATCCTTCACAACAGGGTAAAGACTCCCAAACTTGCATACTGTTGTTCACCATTTACAAAGTGAATGTAATTATGGCATTTGGTTTGATTGCATTTAAAGGCAGTGTGTTGTAGTGCTCCTCAAACTGGCTGTATAGGGAATCTTTGTAAGAAGCAATGCAGTATTCTGTATTTGACTTCCTTGAAAACAAAAGACTTAGTGTTTACTGCAATGGGTAGAGTATTTCTTAAGCAGAGTATTCTGCTACAGCTCTTTTGTCTGAAGAATAATACCAAATTAGGTGAATTACTTCAGGTTTTTCAGGAAATTACTTGTAGATTGGCTTCACTGGAGTTTTGTAGGTACAGGAGACTAATATGGGAGTTAGTTCTTTGTGTTGAGTGCACGGGCAAAATGCAGTTAGGAAACAGTGGTCCCACAGAGGTATAAATGCACCTGGAAGTCAAGTGCATGTGAAAGCAGAAGGCTGAAATCATGTGGCTCATAGCTAAAAAATGGATACTTTCTGTGCATCAGAATAAACAGTGTACTTCAGGGTTTGGTTATAATCTTTGGTACCTTCAGTTACATGTGGAAAATGAAACAGAAGACGTGACAGAACAGACATGTTTGAGTCCTATGCACCTAAAACCTAGAGTTATTTTTTTAAAGACTAATTATGTGGCACCAAGTGTCATTAAAGACTCTTGGTAAGGTGATCTTAAATTGGTAGCCTAGTTACTCTTACAGCTTATTTCCTGAAGTGTATTCTCTTCTTGAGCAGAGAAAACAAATTTCAGCATTGCATATTTGAAGAACCACAGATTCATGACAATCTCCAAATACTGATTATCTAAATAAATGCTTGCATTAAGCATCTGAACTAAATTCATTAGCAGTGCTGAGGAGGGAGCATGGAAATAGGGATTGTTTTAGTGCTGGATTTCTAAAATGTTTGGTATGGTTTGATGCCTGTTCTAAATGCTGAGGGAAACGGTCGAATTTGCATCCTTCATTTTCTTTATCGCCTCTTTGCAGTCGTCTGGTGCATGCTCCGTGCCGGCCAACAAAAGAATCTTGATTCTTGATTATTGGGAAAAAAGCAATTGAAATGAGTGTTGGGGCAAATAGGCAGAAAGAAAGCAAGTAGGCATGACCCTTGTGCTGTGAAAGAGCTTTCTAATTAACTTCAGCAGTTTCAATCCCGAGGTTTTATTCTGAAGTGTTAAATGTCTTTAATGCATATTTAGTTTATTCTTCAGTTTTAACTGCTTGTTTTGAGTAAATAACTTCACCTTCCCATCCAGTCTAGTGAAGAGGATTAGCGGCATGGTTTTCCTCAACAGCACAAGCACATCTGCACCTGAAATCATGACTTCCAGATAAAAGCTTATTTATAAAGCTTTTCAGTGTCTGCTGACCTAATCTGAGACTCTTTTTTCCGTCTTGGATATCATCTGTAGTGAAGGTAACTGTCTACCAGTGAAAAGCCAGGTGATGCAGCTGTGTTGGTGCAACTCCCTCTTTGACTATCTACCTTTTAATCTCCAGTGTTTGATCATTTCTTACTTTTTCTGCCCTGCTTCAACACCCATGCACATCTTCTGCCCCTAACCCTTTTTTCTTTCCTCTTAGTCCCAGAAGGACAAGGAGGAAGGGAAGTAAAGGAATGAGTGTCTCAGGAAATCTCTAAGAGGTTGGCAGCAGTGTCCACTAACAATGCTCTATCTTCTAGCAGGGTCTTTTGGGAAGGCAGTAGACAGCACACCAGGAGATACCTGTCAGGGCTCTGAAGCTGACTTTCCCAGTACTCATCTGTTAACTGCTATTCAAGAACTTCTGCCCTTCAACCATACCAAGGAACAGCATGGCTGTGCTGCATTTGTCGTCTCTGTCTCTTTTCCCCTGTGCTCTTGTGAGACAACTTGTCCAAAAACAGAAGTGACCAATGTAAAACCAGTCTGGTTCTGAAAGTGACCTGTCCCTGCTCTCCCTTTTCATTAGACTGCTTTTTACCAATGCTTCATTAGGAGTTTCTTCTTCTTGGCTTTAGGATGGGATGTTAGTAAGCCTGTGACCAGGATTATATGACCTGACTGCAGTAGCTGTTTCTCAAGTTCAGAGAGCCACAAACATCTTGTCCTTTCTCTGCTGAAGAGATGATCCATCATCACTTGACTTCCTAGCTGGCAGCTGCTTTTTTTCTACAGCCATAAGATCCCTCTAAGATTATATTTACCTTGATTTCTGTGAATAGTCAACCAGAGACCTTCAGATCAGTATTGGTATCTCGTGTCCATGGAAGTATGTCCTCTGTTCTGTGTTGCGCTAGCTCAGTTCACGTGCGGTGTACTGATGAAATGAAGTACCTCTTCAGACTCCATCCTTAAGATCTCTGCTTTTGGAGGTGTCCTTACTGTGACTTGAACTCGGGTACCCATTTCAAGCCAACCTGATTCTTGTGTATTTGTCAAGTGAGAGACCATCTGTAGCGAGCAAAGTTCTTTTGGAGATACTACTGTATGGAGGTCTTTCCTGGCCTTAAATCCTTTCCTTCTCCTTTGCTTCCAGAAAACCTTAGAGGTACAGGTCCATCCTTAACACTGCTCAGTATCTATTGTTTTTTCCTACTTAAAGGATAGTTTCTCTTGCTGCCCGAATTGGGAATCCAGCTCAGTGACAATCATGCATTTACAGTCAGCACTGATATAATCTGTCAGTTCTTGGAAGTGGCCAACAGACAACCATACACCTTCGGATTTCAGCAGCATCCTTCGTGTCCTACGCTTTATTCCTGGACCTGTCATTGGTAGGGTATTGCTGCATCTAACTCTAAATCAGTTGTGGTAGAGGCTGTGTCTTCAGGCCCTTCTGCACCTCTGGATGCCTGTTTAGACAGATTTTGCCCAGGTGCTGTGTTTATTTCCATGATGCAATTATTTTGTGGCCCCTCTCATCTCTGTGAGATTTTGACTCTAGAGAAAGAGGTGAAGAAAGCATTTCACTGAAGTCTAAGTCTGTTTCTTTGACTTTACTCACTGGATCTGCTAGGATCTGTTGGACGTTGCTGCTACTTTCTCTCGTGCAGGATCTGTCAGTGACGTTGTAGATCATCCTACTTGTCCCTGATAGGAATTTCAGCGAAAGTTACTCACTTGTAGGTTCTGCAGAAGATAGGCTATTATGCACATCTGACCTCTGCTCTGATCTGGTATTGCTGTTCTGATGACTCTCTCAGCATCTGTTTAATCAGTGGAATATATTGCCTTGGGAGGGGAAATTGAGTACTTTTTATTCACAATATCCCTGACTGGGCTTTTCTCAGTTAGATGTTTTTTAAGGGGTGTTCCAAAAACAGATGGACAAAAAGCTGCATCATACTCACCTGCAAGTGAACAAATGGCAGCATTGCCAGTATGATTAATTGTTGCTATACTAGAGGGGCTGCTGTTTCTGCAGCAGGTCTAACCTGCCTGCTGCCCTACACAGATAATTATTTGCTCACACGTTTTCAAGCACATAAAATTAGATATCAACAGGCCTCCTCTTGCTGCAGCATTCTGGGACCCACAAAATGAGGCTGCCGCCTTCTTTCGGTGCTGCTGGTTCAATGTAGATGTTCTGACTTTCCCTGTTGTGAGGCAGGTAGGTAGGGCACAAGAAGATAGGACATGTAACAAGAAAAAAGTATTCTCCAGCAGTTCCTTTTTTTAGATTCCTCTGTTCTGTGCTGTATCTGTGTCATTTCTACTCACCAGTGTGTGTGTGTGTCTTTCCATTTCTCTACTTTCGCTTTAAATGTTTTCCTGCTTTGGAAGTTACTTCATCTTAAAACCAAAATAAACTCAGTGTTACACATGGAACACCTTGTGACTTCAACTCATATCATCATTATCCCTGTTACTGTGTGCTACTTTGGAACAGCTTTTTTACCTTGATGGTTTATTGGTACAAATGTGATCCGTACTTGCACAGAGTAAGATGTATTTGCCAAAATGCAGGGGAAAAAAGAAAGGAAAAATGTTGTCTTCCCCCTGCTTCTCCCCTTTGCTTATTACCTCTATGTTTAATACTGTGAAAAGCCTTTTTGCACGAGGTGTATCAAAACCTGTACTGTTTTTGGTGGTGGTCAGCCAGCAATGTCTGTACGTGGTACGTTCAGTGCCGTAACTTAGATTACATTGCAGGAGATGATGTTGGTCAATACAGATGAAATCTGCCACCTCTAAGAGGAGAAAATTAAGGAGCGTGCTAATTTCAACAAAATTGTCAAGAAATTTGTGGAACTTAATAGCAAAGAATCAACCAGGTTGGAAGAGACCTCCAAGATCATCTGCTCTGACCTATCACCCAGCCCTATCCAATCACCTAGTATGTGCATGTACAACAGTCATAATATTTTTCTCTTGAGTAGTTTTACTTGTTAGCTGCAAGTACATAAAAGAAATAACAGGCATTTGAAATACACTTAAATTCTTGCTTTTGTTTTAAAGTTCTTGAAAGCTCTTAGAGCTGAAGCAAATTTAAGTAAGTTGACTGCAGTCTTGACGAGTAGCAAAATTTTTCTAGGTAGCACATTTTGGAATACAATGAAGTTGCTTTACTTTACTCAGCATCTTCCCAGATGCTGTGTAAAGTAATCTACGTAAATCTAACTACTACAGATTAACCTTTTTAGCTGTCAGGTTGCACCTTTTATTTGTTTTTGCTGATCAGATTAAAAATGCTGCAGACGCAGGTTGTGTTGTTAATATTAAATTTCGTGTTCCGGTCTGTAATAAATGACTTTCCTCTGTGCTTTGGAAGAAATGGTTAGTGGAACTCAGAGTTTAATTAGGCTGTTTATGAGACAGAATAGGTATTCTGAGTCATTGCTCAGAATTACTGTGAAATTTTAGTGTTGTGGTGGCTTTTGGTTTTTGTTATTTGACAGTTTGAGGTACAAAACCTTAAATGTTGATGAATTAAATGATTTAATGACAAAATTACCAGAGCTTTTTGAATTTGCAGTCAACCAGATTTCAGATATTGCTGCTGCAGTATATTGTTATGCCCTACTTAATATTCTTGTTTTGCAAAACAAGCTCTTGTTTTTCTCCAGTTTTATGTGCCTCTGCCATTTGCTTTTAGACTGAAGTGTTACTGCCACTATTTGCACATAAAATGCTTCCAGGTTTGAGGGTGCACTGTGCTTCCATTTTTCAGTTCTTTTCCTTTCTCAGTTCCCTTACTTGCATAGCTCTTCATAGAGATTTGTTAAAAAGCTAAGAACACAATCTTTCCTGTGAAACAAGTTGCATGTTAGGGTGGGTTTTTTTTTCTTTAAGCCACAACAGACTTTTTTCACTTTACCCATGCAGTTCAGACCCACAGTGAAAATGGAAACCTCGGTCAGCGCATAGGTTCTATTGTAGTTCTGTCCTTCTGCCTTTTTCTCACCATCACTCCACCACTCAGTACCATTGTCTTCTGGAATAGTGGATTTTCTCATAAGCTCTGACTCTAATGGCCTGAACCAGTTCAGTTAAATTTGCAAACGCTTGGTGTATTTGTGCCAAAATTGTGTGCATGGTATGGGTTCACTGTGATCTGAAATAACTCTCTCTGGTTGAAGCCTGACAGTGGGAAAATTGCTCTGCTTCTTCTGGCTTTCTTTCACTTTCTGCTCTATTGTTCAGTAATTTTTAGTTGCCTTCCACTTTGATCTAAAATTCAGAAACACCAGCACTGGAATGGCATGCTTAAAGGGGAAGATAAGTATGCTGTAACGAAGCTCGTACCTTTTCCATGAGCTACTGGTTCACGCTGGAGTGCCTATTCTCTTAGGCTTCAGACCATGTATTATTTTTACCCTTCTCTAATTTCATTTTCTGTTACAGGTAAGTATTAAGTAGCACACTTCCAGTATTCCATGTCCAGTCAGTCCTTACACAGTTGAAGTATCTACAAGCTTTTGCATCTCCTTTTTAGAGACACTTTAGCTGAAGGATAAAATATTTTAGTGTTTTATCAGTGGACACTTCTAATCTTGCATCTGAAGTCATACTCAAGCATTAAGATATTCCTGGTTTAAAAACCTGGTGGTTGCTGAAATTTGTCTTCAGTTTGTTGGTTTCCAGTACATACATTCTTTGTTACAGCTGAGTGCAGACTTTGCTGTCCTTTTCCACTGGTTCAGGGATGCTGCGTACCCTCTCCACGGTGCGACATCGCCTATTTGGGATACGAACAGCTTCCTACCACATATTGCATGCTTTATGCAATGCAGTGAATTCTTCAATTCCTGTTAGATTTCTTTCTACCCTTCTGCTTACCAACTTTTATGTGCCACTATATTAGTCTTTCTATTTTTTGTTCTTCCTGTGTGTATTTGTTTTCACTTTTCCTTACTACTGCTTTAATTTAGCCTGTTTGTTTCTAATATCTGCATTCTCGTGTTTGACTTGTGCTGCTTCTTCAGCATTGAGTTTTCTGTTTGGGCTAGACAAGTCATGGCTGTTTCTTGTCCATTCATGCCTGTCCCTAGAACACTGGATTTTTATAGTACAGTCCCTGTTCTGTTCTGGGACAAAGCGGGGAGGAGTGCAGCCTTGCTCTTCTCAGAACAGCTGCTAAATCAGAGGCTGTGTGCTCCTTGAAGGAAGGGGGAGGAGAAGATGAAGTAGGGAAGCAAGAGATGTCAGCTAGGGACGGAAGAAATCCAAATTTGTGTTCAGAAATGGAATTATACTGTCTCATGTTGGGAACAGTAACTTCTGAAAACATACTTAATCAG
Source organism: Ramphastos sulfuratus (assembly GCA_013399055.1). NCBI lineage: Eukaryota > Metazoa > Chordata > Aves > Piciformes > Ramphastidae > Ramphastos > Ramphastos sulfuratus. The sequence continues at coordinate 94,305 of WBNM01035965.1, read as the reverse complement.
TTGCTTGCAGTAGTGTGAACACACTGTGCTTAAAATCCAGTTTTACAGTTTAAGAAGCTTGATAAAGCAGGGAAACAAAGGAGGAGGATACATCTGCAGCATGATATGTGCGTGTTGTTTACAAGATATCTCCAGCCCAGCACAACTCACAGTGGTCCAATAATAAGGTTACTGCCTAACGAGGATATGCAGTTTTAGTTCCCTGCTCTGATAACTGCTATACTGTCCAAGTTCACCCTGAAAAATCTTGATTCCATTCAGTTTCTCTTCAAAATAGAAACACACACTTTCATCAGTGGTGTTTGTGAGGAAAGGTGTGTTGCAGAGATAAACTGCTTCCACGCTACAGTAATTGGAACTGCAGAAGACTCCAGCAAGTCAGCAATATCTGTCTCAAACTACCACTTCAGCTTGGCATGCAGATTAGTCCATGTCCTCAAGTACACAACTGACTTATTTAAAACTGTAGTGTTCAGGTGAAAGCCAAGTCTTCTTTCAGGTGAGATGCATAACACTTGAAATGCTAGAAGTCATTAAGGAACTCGAGCCCTATTTGCAGGAGTCGGCATGTTTTATATTGCCTGTATGGTCAAGGTTAAAGTGGAGTCTTTGCATGTTTTTGGAAGTCTTCTGCAAGTAGGGAGTAGAATTTTTGGATTTGTCTAGCTGGGCAGAGGCAGCCACTGTAAAGGCCTGCACCATCTCGTTCTGTTCTCTGGGTGGATGTGTGAGGCTATTCTAGAACGAGAATCACTACTCTAATTTTGTAGAATAGCAGCTTCTGTCAATTGCTATTTCATTTACCCAAGAACTGCTGCTCTTTCACCATTGCTGAAAATCAAGACATTAAATTACACCATCTTGCATTAAGGGATTTGTCAAAACTACAGAGGAGGGAGGACAAAACTTGTGATCTCTTCTGGCAATGCTTAGTGAAGCCAAGCTTTCTAACTTGGCAAGGTGCTGATTGAATCATGGTGCTTTCTGTTGTGGGAAGCTTGCAGTTCGTTTTTAGGAGTCTTGCTTTGATTTTGAAGGCACCATGTTCAGGTCCTGATGGTTTTTCCCAGAGCTGTGAAGGTTGTGGGGTTGCAGTTGGCTTGGTAGCACTAGTCACTGGATCACTTCAGCTAAGCTAAAAGGCTTTATTTCACATCTTGGCAACGTTGGGTATTTTATTCCTCTTTTCTTTTTCTAAGCTTGTTGTCATGGTATCTGGCACTTCCCATTCAGATATAGACACCACTCACTCAATTTTAATATGTCTGGTTCACTTTCCCTCTTACCCTCTCCCCGAGGGAGAGCTTTACGTGGGATGTAGCACGCTGTTTGCAAGGGCTTCCTTTGGGGGATTTTTTTAATCACGCAGGAGTGTCTCTGATGGAGGAGGCCTGGTGAGAAGAAGCCCCTTTCACTTGGACTGGAGTTTATTAAATCCTGTGTACTTAGAGCTCCCATAGGAGCTCATTGTACAATTCCTGACTCCCCCCAAGTTCCCTAAAAGGGCCTGTCTGCTGCACAGATGAGCTTTTTAGCTAAGTCTCTCTGGCACTGCCAGGATTAAGGCAGTGGTAGGAATTTTCCCCCTGCTGACTTCCTACAGGGAGGACCCAGCCTTTGCTGTTTTGGAGATTGGGGCTCTGATGCCCTAGGGGTGAGAGTTTGCTTGAGGAATCTTGTCCCATTTGACCATGTTTTTGTTGCCATCTATGCCTTCAGAGGTGCAGTGGCTAGAGCTGAGCTTCAGCATGTGGAACACAGGAATTCTCCCTGAGGTTTGGATTTAGATTTGCTTGCTTATTTGTAACGAAACTACAAACATGATTTTTAGGAGGGGATCTGTTACAAGATTTATTTCAGTGTGAGTCTGGAACCTGCTTTCTTCTCTGGTAGGAACTTGAGGGATATACTGACACTGAAATTTTGCTGGTAACTATTTTTAACTAAGGATAAGTTGTGCTCCTTAGTGCACTGTAGCATCAAAGCATACATGGGGCTCTAGAATTGATTCCCTTTAAATATAGCTGACTACTTCTAATCTAGAAGGGGAATCTTCTCAAAGTAATTGACAAGGGCACCTTAAATTCAGTAATTTCATGGAAGATTCCCTAAACGAAACTTGTTCCCAGTCACCTTCTTAAAGGCAAAATCTAAGCGATTTTCTACTTACCCTTTTATTTTTGCCTTTGACTACATATTTTTCCCTGAATTCCTGCCGAAGTCATAGTGCTATTGTACTACTCCTATTTATGGACAGCATGTACAAAATAAATCCTGGTTTGCGCAAGTGTAAAGGAGTCTGTATTACAAATAAGATGTAGACCAGGTGGATGGAGTGATAAAGAGCTGCACTAAGCACAGAACAAGTTACCTTCATAGCTGGATTACAGTGAATTGTGACTCTGACAGTCTTAGGTTAAAGTTTTGCTCCTTCAAGCACACTGCACAGAAGCAGTTTCCCTCCTGAGTTGTTTCTCCTGTTAACTGCAGCGTGCATTGCTGGGGTGACAGCAGGTGCTTCTCCATAAAGAGATGAAGGATGAATGGGACTGATGTTACTGGTGTAAAAAAGCATCAGGCAAGGAGTGGAGTTTGAACTGGTCCCATGACTGGATTGCATTTTCCCTTGATCTGAGTCTCCTCTCTGTATCTTGATTCCTTTTTTTTTTTTTTTTTTTTAGGTAAACAGCTCTATTTGTTGGTAACTCTCATCGAAACAAAGTAGCAGGCAATTCTCTTGACCCTCTTTGTACATTTTGAATGTGTATTCTCGAGAGTATTTATGTAACCTTTTCCAAAAGCCCCTACTTCATACAGCTTTTCATGAGAGTTGCTGTCATTCTCAGTCCTCCCAGAAGTGTGTGTTTTAAAACATTTCTGAAACAGTTTGGAGGCTCACAGAGCTGTCTCTGAAACAGGATTGCTGGTTGGAGCAGGGCTTATTTTGAATATCCATACGTATCTTCTGTTGCCATTATTTAGAAGATGGCAAGCACAGTGACTCCATCTCTCTTGCTTTTTGCTTTCCTGAACAGCCACTCATAGGTGGTGTTTACTAGGAGTGTACCTAGTTTATAAGAATCTTTGGGGAAGGTCTGCTTGCTTGGAAGAGTCACATGCAGACAGTAAGTTTAACTCAGCTGCTTTAATAGAAGTATCAGCAGCTTCTCTAAATGCTTGTTGAGGTTGGAACACGCAGAAATTGATCTCGGGAAGGCTCAAACAATTCATTGTGAGCCTTATTTCATCTTTTGGTACCAAACCCAGAGTAACTGAAGGCTGTTAGTCTGACTGCTTCTGCCTGGCTAATGCAAGATGAGCTGTCAGACATGGCCTACTTCTGATGGAAGGGATTTCCTTTTAGAAAAGCATCGGTGCTCACCGGTGTTCATGTTATGGCTGTCAAGCAGGCAACCTTAGTTAGGTTTTACGTTGGGGCAGTGTACAACAAAACTACAATTTAAGGTAGTTTCCGTTGTTGCTGTCCCATTCTGTGCTTGTTTTCCTGAGTGACAGCCTCTAGTGGGGACTATAGTCCTTTAATATGACTTGGTATTCTGGAGTAATTCATTTTCAGGGAAGGAGAGTATTTCAAAATCTTTAACTTACCCAGTCATAGGCAAGCAATTCAAAGTTGTGTTCTTCTATAAGTTGATTTTAGAGTAGTTTCAAGCGATAGAAAGACTTCTTTGTCTGAGAAAGTATTTTCCTTGTGAGAATGATTGCATTAGGAACTATATGAAGAACAAATCAGCAGGAACAGCGTATTTGTAGAGCTCGAGTAGAAGAGATTATTGACCACTTAAGACACCTTGCCAAGAACTTACCTGGATTAATTTCTACTTGAGCTTTCAGGAATCAAACTCTGAACTTTGAGAATTTGCAGTGATAGAAGAGCTGACAAAATGATTGGTAGGCAGTTAGAATAATGTTACCTTACATGTCAAAACCAGAACAAGTGCATTCCCAGGAAACTAGCTTCTGTGGATGTTTTGGGTTTTTTTGTTTGTTTGTTTCTTGTCCAGTTTATTTAGGTACAGATGCCAGGCAGTGGCACTTGGAATATGTAATTCTAAGCTTTATCTGGATACACATAATTAAAAATAAATCAGTCTATACTTAAGAGTACTAAAATAGTGGTGTTAAAGTTCAACTTGACCTTAATAGATTGACCCGCATTGTTCAATTGAGTCTTTTCAGGGTTGTCATCTTTCTCATGGTGCCATCAGTATCTTTCCCGAAGCACATCCACCAGAACTTGGTGGCTTGGTGCTTCGGTAAGGAAGCACACAGCTGGACCAGAAGCAGCAATTTCTTAAGGTGTGTGGCTTTCATGCCAAGAACAACCATTTTGACACTTTTTGGCAGCTTTACAATCTCGAGGTGTGGTCGTTTATCTGTCACCCTGTACCCAAGTCCTTCATTTCCTGTGCAGAAAGTATGCCATGTTAACTTGGGTTGTTGGGATATAATCTTAGGCCTGTGTTGTCTAACTGTATATATTTGTAGTTTACTGAAGAGCTAAAACTGGTTTGCACCTTCACACTCTTTGTCCTTATCCCCTTATCCTGTATTTCTGCAGTTACGATCTTCAGGAGCAAGGAGTTTGGTGTTTTGCTACTCATCAATGGAAATAAACGGTTAGGACCAACATCTTTCCTGAGAGACCTGTAGGAAAACATCTTTCTGGTGATTTCTTATTCACAATTCCCTGTTAGAGCTCTGTTGGCTGATTACTTATTTAATCTATTTAATGCACAATGTTTATTTTGCTTTAGTCAGTTAGTAAGCAGTAATAAATTATGTGCTGTACAGAGAACCAAGTATACCAATACTATTAAGTGGACTTGCTGAAAATTTAAGTCAAACTTACTATCTGATCAAGAAGGATGTCAGTGTAGTTTGACAATCTATTTTTCCATAGACCTAATTTGATAGCTTGTAGTACCTCTCTCTAATTCTGTATTATTAGTGTTCAGTATCAAATATACTGTAATTTTGCCTTGCTCAGCATTAGACTCACAGACCTTAAGTGGGTCACCCAGTTCTCACTTCCTGATTTTTGTAGTGGTTTGGCCTAGGCTGGGGCCAGATGTCCACCCAAGCCACTTTATCACTCCCCTTTTTAAATGGACAGGGAATACATAACCAAAGGCATACGAGTCAAATAGAAGCAATTTAATAGGATCAAAAGCAAAGGCTGTGCTCGGAAGTAAGAATAAACAAAGATAGTGTTCTGCTTCCCATCAGCAGACTGTGTTCTGTCACCCCCTGGGGAGCTTCAGTACATGTAGCAATTGCTTCACAGGACAAATGCCTTCAACAAATGCCCCTGCACCTTCTTTCTTTCACTTTAGCCTTTATATCTGTGCCAATGTCATATTCTCTTTGTTAGTTTCCGTCAGCTGGCCCAGCTGTGTCCTCTCCCAAGTTCTCTCCCATCCCTCAGCCTGCTGTTGAGGGGGAAAATGTTGGAAAACCAAAGCTGTGGTGCTTGGCTCAGCAGTAGGCAAACGTTGATGTTATCAGTGTCCAGCTGCATCACTGCAAAACATAGCACTACTAAAGATGCTCTGGGGAGGCTGAACTCCAGCTCAGCCAAACCCAGTACAATCTCCACCCTTTACACCATACCATCTTCATCATGCTCAGGTTCCACATAATTCAATACATGTAACCATCTCATGGATTGTCATACTGGAATCCCATCTTGTTAATGGTAGTGTAAACTACACTCTTAAACTATCTGAATACTCCATGTGCAGGTCTAAGCTTTCATCAGCTGCTATCCCTTTTAATACAGAGATGTTACGCTTCCATTCCATGAGCTTCTTCCACTTGTCCAGATGTTCCTTGGACACTGTCCGTAGTGTCTGGGACAGAAGCAGTATGCTCTACTGTGGGGCACCAACTCCACCTTGGTTTCAGTCACTGTTGTGTTCCTACTACTTGAGAAATTTGCTTTTAGTCAGTTCAGGTCATTCTTTCTGCCTTGCTTCCTGCAACATATACTTTTCCCCCAAGGTGAACTCTAAGCCGAACCCAATTTAAATTCCAGTGATAAATTGTCTCCAGGTTCCCAGAATTTGTTTGGTGCTGTAAGAATTACTGACAATTACAACAGCCAGTTGTCTTTTTTTTTTTTTTTGGCTCTTCTGTATGAGTAATCCAGATCTCATCATTTAAGCATGTGTAATTTTAAGAGCTCATGGGGTTGCTAGTTAATACTTCATATAGCTTCTTCAGGTGTACATAACACATCTGTGCCTTCTGTACTGTTACCGAGTCTGTTAAATGGTGATGATGATCAGCATGAGTCTTGAGGGATCTTTTCTTGTAGTCTTAAACAAACAAAAAAAGCTTTTGTTATGCTGCCCTTTTTATAGCCAAAGGTGGTTGGGTTTTTTCTTTTGAGTTATTGTTTGCTATGATTTTTCTGTTCTAATCTATAATGGTTTCTGCCTGTTTCCCCTTTATCTCAATTTAAATATGGAATTGGCCTGAGCAGCATGGCTCACAGTAGTAGTAAAGGCAGGTGCAGGTCCTCAACTGGCATGGCCTTTTTCATAGTTTTTGGGGTGTATGGATTAATGTTATAAACAGCACACGGTGATATTTTTTTTATATTCTTCCTCATGATTTGTTGTAATTTTTGGTCAGTTTTCAGCTCTCTGAAGTGGAGCCTTTTGAAATACAAAGTAGGTACATTAGCAGCTTGTGCTTGCCTTTGTATGTGGCTGTTTTTTCTTAAGACTGAGTTGCTGGTGTGGTTTGGATTTTTTTTTTTTTAAATCCTGTTGCTGGTTGCTTATACACCTATTCTTTATTAGATCATAAGAGGTGCACCATACATTCTCTGCAAGCTGGGTAAAATATTCAGAAAGAGCAAGGGTAACAGTACTATAACAAGGTGTTGTTTTAGGATCATCTAGAAATATCTCTTCCCTGTCCTACTGAAAAGCAGCATGCGATGAACTATTGGATTCCAAATCGCAGAAAATATTTACTATTTACAGTGCTGTTCCTGGGAAGTGTAGCATGGGAATGAACTTCAGTGTCTGTGTGGGATCCCACTGAGAGGTCCAGCTGCTTGCTTCATGCTGCCAGATTGAGTCCAAAGATATGTTACCCTTCTGCAAATACAATGCAATAAGAGCACCTGATAAAAAAAATTAATACTGCCTTGCTGTACTCTGCACAAATCCTTCTCTTTCTGTACTAGTAACATGAATTATTTCATACCTAGAGTCTGTTTTCAGACATGAGGTATATTGTTCTTGAGGGTAATTTGAAGGTAATATTTTCAGCTGGATATGTAATTTTTTTTTTGCTTTCTTAGCTGTAAATGTTTAGTGCACTGGAACTTTATGATGCTTACAAGAAGTTACAAAGCTTTTCAGGTGTTTTCCTTGGGTTCATTTCCACTTTTTTGAGATACTGGGGTGGGGAGGGGGCAGTGTCTCTCTTCATTAAATGTTATGGGGAGATGCTTGAAAACACATACTAAACCAAATGAAATACAGCTCTTAGTGGCAAGCTCTTAACTGAAAGATTTTCTGCAACATCACTAGTATGAAGTGAGGCATGTGATGGAAAGTAGCAACAGGAATTTGCTGACAGAAACAAATGGACTGAGATTTTACTGGCCTGTAAAGGGTGTGGGGTTTGAGGGTTTTTTTAAGATTAAGGGAATTTTTCTTGAATTAATAGAAACTCAGTGCTCAGAATGTGAGAATATAGTATAGGTAATATACCAATTACTGTATTTGATTTAAAAAAAAAATCATACCTAATAGCCTGAGTGTAACAGGCCCTAAATTCTATTACAAGTTTTATGTATTTCATGGTGTATATGCTATCAGGAAGGAATCATGTTTCTGTGTACCTAATACTTTAAGCAGGACTGAGTGACAGTGTTTCCTTTAAGCCAGGTTCTGCAAGCCAGCTTTGTTATTCCTTAAGTCCATGTTATAGAAAATAATTTGTTTCCAGGTGGTAGTGAGAAAGAGATCTAAATAACTTTAATGTTACTGGAGAACCCTAAGGAAAGGAGCGAATGGTCTATGTAATGTTCTTTTCTTGTCATTATTTCCCTTGCCTACAGCTCGTGTTGTCTGTTGGATTATCTGTGGTCTCTTCCACGCAGGAGTTTCACAGAAGTGAAAATATTCCTATGAGATGTTGTTAAAAGCTCCTGCATATATCGTAGGGGTTCTCAGTCTGTGTGCTTTGAGAATAATAGTGGCTACATATGCAAGCCTGTGTTCAGGCAGACATAAATTCCAGGGCCTGGTGTCAGCTACTCTTTTTACCTCGGTACTTGTGAAGGTCTGTGGATAGTTAGTTGGACAAATAACTGTTCTGTAAAGAGATTTGTTTTCTGGAGAATGGCTTCTTTCTACCTAATACCATTAAGAATTAAAGAGATGAAGGGTTTGGTATGTTCAGTGGCATGGGGACTGGGGCTGTGAAAATACCCTGGGTAGAAAGCCAGAGGAATACATGGCATGGAAAGCATCTTTACAGTATTTCTGCTCCAGGCTTCATGCTCAGTCAGACTTCAGCTTGTTCTTGGTTAATGTTGTGTAACTTGGGTAAGAATTTTTTTTGTTGTTGATTAATTCAGCTCTCCAGGAAGACTGGGTGTGTTTTTATACTTCTGAAGTTAAACTGACTGGATGGAATTGTTCTCTGCATATACTGCAGGTCAAAACAGCACATTTAATTTTTTATCTTTATTCCTGCATGTGGATATCTTTAGGCATATGAACTGCAGTGTTTCCATGGATTTTTAAGGTCTTCCATTGCACAGTTAGCAGCTTATAGTGCTTTGATCTGATTTCGTAAGACAGAAGCACTCCCTGTATTTGTGTTACAGCAAACACTGTATTTTTGGTGGTGTCTGACTTTGAGAAACACACAGATGCTTTTTTGTAGTCCAGGAGACAAAGAAACAAAGCTTTGTGCTTGGGAGGCAGGATCTGTGCCTCTGGGATACATCAAGACACTTGGTGTGCAGCTGCTTTCCCAACCTCCACTTTATCCTGGTGAGCAGGAGCTGGGTCACTGCTTTCTGCTCCTGCAAAGAGAAATATTCCACAAGTGTTGCCTTTTATCTTGGGAGTGATTTTTCACAGGTTTCCTTTCTAGCTGACTGGGAGCAGGAGCACTTAGATCCCCTGTGCATCAGCACCCAAAGGCAAGTTGTCTTTTGGCTTGCTGTTCTCCAGAGATGAAGGGCGCATGAGAAGGAAGTGTGGCTGAAATACAGGACAGCTCACCTGCCTGCTTGGGCTTGCTTGTTCCTGAAATTTGATTATCTCTGTGTGCCTTAAACATAAGAATTGCTGTTTCCTAAATGTGCCAAATCACTTCTGTAGGAGGCTTGAAGGAAGGGATCTGGAAGTGGCTGTCACTCTGCATTAACAGAGCTGATGTTCCTTGGGAATGGGGAAAGGGGACCTCTCTGGTACAGGGTCTCTCAGCCCATCACAGCCTCATGGTACCAACCCTGTGCAGTGTGCCTGAGGATCTGTGGTGGGAACAGCATGGCCTCTCCAGCTCAATGTCACTTACCCCAGTTGCTAACCAGCCCTCCTCTTTCTGCTGCAAACATACATCTCACTAGTGAAACAGGAGCTGTTGAAATGGGTTTGGCTGCTAAAGTGGGCTCCTGCTATCCCATGCACAGCAGCAGTAGTTGTACTGTTTTGGTTTTGCTGTCATCTCTAATACAGGGAGGAAAGCTTTAATGTGGTCTTACCCTACTGTAATGTGATCTGTCCTTTCTCTTTACTGGCTGCTTACTGAACAGTAAAAGGAGATGCAAAGGTGGTTGTCTCTTTTTCAGTGGCTCTGTGGTTAGTGTTAAAACACTGTTTCATAATTTGTGCCTTTTAAACACTTAAACTTGTTTATAAACGAGCAGCAAAATTACATGTACAGGTTTTGTTTTTAAGAGATGGCCTCATTACTGCTCTGGCAGGTCAGCCAGTTACATTTATTAGCAACTCGGCACAAAACTATTACACAATTCCGCTGCTGTCAAGCCTCGTACATGCTTCTCTGTAAACTCCTGGGAAGACAGGGTGGGTGGGGGTTGCTTCTTGTTTTTTAAAGCAGGATCTTCAGAGCAGCAGTTCAACATTTATGTTGGCTTCCACTGTGTTAAAGAGGTGATGAAATGAAGAGCAGCATAGAGACCATGGAGGACAGGACAGCATGGGATGAAATGAGCAGTGTAAAAAAACCTGCGTTCCCGCTTGCGGAAGTTTTTCATGTGCTTCAAAAAAAATACTGAGTCCTTTTTTTCCTTTGTTTCTTGTGTTTCAACAGGGCAGAGTTTAGGGTATGGATTCGTTAACTATATTGATCCAAAGGATGCAGAGAAAGCCATTAACACTTTAAATGGACTCAGACTCCAGACCAAAACCATAAAGGTAAGAACACGAAATTACTTTTGCTCAGTTCAGGAAGCAGAGGAAGTAGTTGAAATGGTTTCTGGCAACTTCTTCACTATTTTAGCCTCTGTTGTAAGGTGTGCTCGGGTAATGAGATTCTCCTTGGAACAATGATAGGAAGGCAGAGGATGAAATCTTTCTCTGAAATGGCTATCATTAAAGGGAGGGAAGTTCTTGAAGACATTGCAGTGAGGCTTAAATGTAGAATAAAGCAGCCATAGTGAGCCGTTGTTCATAAACAGAGGTGAAGTACATAGTGGTGTATTCATAAGCTGCACTTTTTGTTGTTTTAATGGGAAATACCTTGACATGGAGGCTTCTTTTCAGGTTATACTTTCAGGTATGAAAGGATATTTCTCTCAAGTTAGAATACATCATTTGCAAAAGCAGCAAACATTTCATTTCTTGATTTCCACATCCTTGGTTCGTTATATTCTTTTAAAAACTAGAGGGATTAAAGATCCCGCTGAAGTCTGTTACTTCATTGTTGTAATAGACCATTAGTTATTCAACAACCTTCTTTAGTGGTCTCACAAGAAATGCAAGTTTCTACACTGTCACGTTTTTGCTATGTGGGTGATACAGCTTTTTTTGAAACTCCTCATGGAAGATTTCCACATCCTGAATTCTGCCAAATAGTACAGCTTAAGGATTGTGCATAAAAAAAAACTGGATAAGAACAGCCAGATTCCAATTTATCTGAAAATACTTTGAGTAGAATCCTGCCTTCTGATTTGTACCATTTTCTTAATTTGTTGTCTCTGCTGAGTTTCTATTTCAAAGCCAAAAATGTTAAAGAATTTTCAAGTAGGATTTTTTACTTCAGAAAAATATTGGTGTAAATAATATCAGTGATTTTGTACCTTGCAAGAAAGAGCGTGTACTTCAACACTTCAGTTCCACTTACCCTTTCTCACTACAGGTTTTGATTTGGACAGAGTTGTATTCCCTAAAGCAAAAATATATTGCATTCATATGCATCTGATTGTTTTAATCAAGTGTGGTGTTTTTTGGTTGTTTTTTTTTTTTCTGGCCAGTTGAAGAGCCCAAGTCTAAAATGAGAATTATGGCGGTGGTGGAGTAGCTGCACAGATTACATAAAGGCTATTTCCGAACCTCCCTTAGACTGACCAGCTTCCATCCCATAGAGATGTAGTGGGCCATGTATCAAAATGCTCACAGCATGGTTTTGTAGAGTTAAATATAAAAAAATCTTGGAGGAATATGTAAGGCACAGCAGCAAAATCTACCTTCTTATCTGCTACTGCAGGTGGAAGTACATGCTTGGACTCAGCAGTTTCCACTTAGTGAAAAGTTGAGCAGTAAGTTGCTCTCCAGATTGCTTTTAAAGGCACATTACAAGGAGAAATGTAGCATTTTGTAAGTAACCTATCTTATAAAATGTAAGCTCAGTAGAAATTAAAATACCTAGGTCTGTTTGTAATGCAGCAGTCTTACATTTTTGGATGCGATTCAGTGTTAGCAAAGGTGTTATGTTTCTTAAGCACCTGTGTTACTTTGCCTGTATTTTTCTTTTACTTTTAAAGAGCAATGTTACTGCTTTTGTAGCATTCCAAGGTTACAGGAAACATCTAAGACATTTTTAGGCCTCAAAGAAGACTTCAGCCCACTCCAATTATTTTGTATTTCTTGTAAATAAAACCCACTTTTTATCATCATAAAGATTTACATTATCAATAACTTCCTATGCTAAATTGTCATTGCAGAGTGGTGGTTTTTTTTTTCAATTTCTTAATCTAGTATAAATTTTATGAATACAAGTAATTTTTATTTGGTTTGGGTTGTTCTTGCTAGTAGCTTTTTTTTTTATATAGAATATGTGACATTTTGTGGAGCTCAAGAGCTGTTAAAAATTAATACACCAAGAGATTAATCTAACCTACCTGCATGGGAGCTGCATGATTTCTTCAGCGACGGGGGAAATGCGTAGGCTGCTTTCTTCTTTAAACAAAATTTTGGTTTAGTTAAGTGTTAGTGCAGTTGCCAAAAAGAAACCCAAGGGAGCCTTCTATCCAAGCAGTGAAGTTTTGGACATGCAGGCATCTAATCATCAGTTTCCAAACCCGGTTTTTAATTGCAGCATCACCTCACCTCATGCCCTTGTTTGTTTTTGTAGGTTATATTACTTTGCTCTTAGAAACCTTAAATTAGATCTGCTTTTCTGATTCTGTCATGTGAATGGAGGTTTCCCTACGTTCATGCTGAGTGGTGAATCATGTTTTTAGTGCTCCCAGCAGCGTCCGTGTTGCCAGAGATGTCCTTAGTTTCCAAAAGGCTGTGAAGTGATGAGAAACTGGATTCAGTGCTGCTGAAGTCTCCTAGCTTGCCTGTTGCCCCCCTATCCCTTCTTCAGGCATCTCACTGTGATTCATCATGAAGTTGAAGCATTTTGATTCTTGGAATTACTGTATTTAATTATCAGAACGGATAACTCCAGATGCCCTTTACATTTATTAAAAATGCACTTCTGGTACACAACCTGTCTCAAAACATAGAAGAGGATTCGATGGCATATCATTTTGTAGGCTAAAGTATGTTTAAATACTAGAATAATGCTTAGCAGTTCTTGAGCTGTTGGGCTTTATGCCCTAGAATGGATCTGTAGTGTTCTGCTGATGAAAAGCCTCTGTTCATGTATGCTTGGGTAGCTGCAGCCCTGCAGGTAGTATTCCTCTGGCTACCTTTTGTTTGGAAGCTGTTTGGATGGAAGGTTGAAATGAATAATCTGTGAAAACCCTTTTACAGGGGCAGATTTCTTCTGCTTGCCAAGGTCACCTTGGTCCTGCTGGCTGTGTCCCATCTCCTTGCTCAGTCATGGGCTCCACTGTCCCTTGCACACAAGCTGAGTTTGGGAGATATTTGCAGTTGTTTTTTAACTGCACAAAGCTTCATTCCTTTTTAAAAATATGTCTTGTGTGCATGTGTCCCTAGATTCTGTCCTTTTCACTTCTGTAACATTTTTGGGGCAGCTTAATTTTTTTTTTTTCTTTCCTGATGCCTTGCAACACAACCATGCAAGTCACAGGAGGAACTGGTTTTATAGCAGGATCAGCAAAACAGCCAGGCACAGTCTGCTCTCAGATGTGCAGACTAAAATAACTGAGGAAACGTTCTCTTTATTATTTCATTGTTACAATAAATAATCCCTTTTCACTGTGGCAACTAAAATATTTATGTGCATTTTATTTAAGTCAATGATGCCCTTTCAAGTCAAAGTCGAGAGGTGACTATTTACAGAATATTTGTTTGGGGAGAGGGTTGAAGGAAGTGTTATGTGCTTGGTGGTAATAGGTTATACACGTTATGTTGCTCCTCAGCTGATCATAGTGCATATTTTATTTACGCCATTTCGTAGCAGCAGCAGCAGCATCTTGTGAGGGAGAAGGGCTTCACTTTTATTTTTACAGCTAGAGCTTGACATAATTCTAAAAAACAGCTTAGAATGAGGGAAGATACAGCATGTGTTGAAATAAATATATGTTCCAGAAATTGAACCTATTTTTAGAAAATAAATTTGCCCATCCATAAAAGCATATGAAAGGTCACTGCTGCTGTTGAAGATTGCCTAGCAATTCAGTTGCATCAAATATTGGAAGGAAAATAAGATGTGTGGTGCATGAGGTACAGATTGTTTAAACTGTACAGATCTGGTTTCTTCCCTGGAAAAAGGACAGTGTCTGAAAGGATGTGAAGGAAGCATTTAACAATTTGCATGGTGGTTCAGGTGCCTTGGCTTCCTGATGGGGGATGCTGGAACAAGGGCAGAACAGAGTTCTGAGAGGAGGCTTGGAATCTAAAAAAAGAGCCTGAAGTGCAGTCTTGTTGTCCCACTCTTTCCTTTTCTCTGTTGCCTGAGAAGAGGTGGGCTTGTTTCTTCCTCGCAGGAGCAGATACCATGCTGTGATGCTGCTGGAGCAAAGGGAGAAGACTCCACTGAGAGAACAGAAGCAATCTGGGTTCTCTGAGCCCTTGATGCCTCCTAGGTTTTAGATCTGTCACATGTATTAAATGATAAAATACCAAACAGATGAACATTTCTCTATGATCTGAGGCCTTCTCTAATTTCCAGTTAAGTGAATAAATAGCATACAATACTGTTACTGCTGTATTAACACTACCTATTGTTAGTTAAAAATATTTATCTTTATGCTCCTGTTCTTGACTCCTATCGATCAAATTGTCCTAAATAGCAAATAAGGCTATGAAGGAAGACTTCTCAAAGGCCTTGCTTATTTATCTTGTTTTGTGGCATTTTTTTGAAATGGCAGATATTCCGATGGAATTCAGGCTCTAAATCTGTCTATGTTAATTCTTGTAGTTGTTCTGCAAAACTACAAACCATCCTGTCACTGTAGGGTAACCAAATAACAGCAGCCTCAGACTTCCCTGTCCTACAAAGTCATTTGTCAAAAAGATTGCCTTCTAGTTGCGCTCAGCAGCGGAGGCGGCATGGGAAGCGCAGGGCAGGGGAGGAGGACTGCTGCAGCAACAAGAAATGGGGATGAGAGCTGTATCTCCTGCACCCCCATCCTAAACTGCTTGGGATCTGGTGGGAGAGTTAAACCCAACAATTTGAGTTGTAGCCAGTGAGTACTGGCTTGCTGATAGTTGCAGTACCAGAGCTCTGGTGTTGGTTGCCCTTGGCACAAGACTCTGCTGAAGACCCTGCATTTTCTACTCCTGTTCTCCCATAGCCTCCCCAGGAGCTACCTTCCACTAAGCTGCTGGCCACTGTTTACAACCGCTTCTCCCAGTGAGGAAGTGAGAGTTATGCAAGGCCAGATGGTAGGGTAAGCATATACAGAGAGATTTGGGGATGCTGGGATTTGTAAGGGAGCTGGGAAAGGCAAAACACAGGGAGGAAGGCACAGAGGGGCCTTTAGGTATTCTGTGGAGGAGAGAAGGTGAAGAGTCCAGGGAGAGTGGAAGATCTGTTATGAACTGAACATGCTGGGCAGTGGCAAAAAGGGATCTGCATTTCTGAGATTCCCGTGAAGGCGATAGCATATCCCTGTGTTATCATGGGGGCCCAGTGCAGTGTGCTGCACCCTGGATGCTGGCTCATTACCTGCCTTCAGACACCATCAGCTCCCTTTCCCCGTGAGCTCCATCAAAGCTTTGAACAGTATAGAGGTGCAAGAGAGCATGTACTGCTTCCCTTCCTTGAAAACTCAGATTGCAGGTATTTGCAAGCTGAAGATCTGGGATGTAATTGTTCTACTGTTACATTTAAAATTTAAGTATTTGTTCTGTTGCGTGGTAGATTGGGGGTAGTCATAAAAGGGGTTATCTGCTGTGACTGCTGCAGCCTAGAACAAAACCTTGGACAAGAAATTTTGAGGACACCATGGAGCTGGAAGGCCCCACCTGTGTTCACTTCGTTCATGCTCTTTAGGGGCTTCTGTGCCTGTAACCTTTCAGACTTTGTAGCGCTTGTTAACATTCTCTGGCCTTTGTACCTCTAGCAATGCGGCAGCTTGAAGGACCTTTCAGTGCTATTCGAAGGTTTGGATTTGGTTCTGCATCTTGAGCAAGCACCAGAGTCTTTGCTTGTTAGTTTGTGCATCTTCTCTTAGTTGAGTTTTCTAACTGCTCCGGTTTTGCCAGCGAGTCCTCTCCATTCCACAGAACTGGAGCAATTAGTTCTTTTAGCCTTGCTTTTGGTACTGCCAGAGTGCTTCTTGGTTATCATCTATGGATATCTTCCCTGAATGGATGGGGTAGGCCATTGTATCTTACCTGCAATTATGATTAATCCCAGTGCAATGGCATTGAATTGCTCAACAGTGAAGTGCGTTTTCACTCTCTTCCATCCCCCAGCCACAGCTTGGAGAAGAGAAAGGACAAAGTAATGCAAGCAGCAGATGTGAGAATATTCCAGATTCTGGTCTTCAGCCTCTGGAGCAGACAGCTTTTGTGTGTGCCTGGTCTGACAAGGCATGTAGCTTTTGCAGGAGGGATTCTCAGATCTGTTTTTACACAGTGGGGATATAGGCAAGGATATGGAACTGGCTGTGAGGAAAGGTCTCTTTTGACTGTAAATTAAGCAGATTTTCTTCTAGTTCAGAGTATGCATGAATGGAGTGAGGTTGTGCTGCTTTGCACTTGTTGGTTTTGAGTGATCTTAATAAAGCACTTTCCAGCAGTGAAATAAGAGACAGAAAGTGAGAGAAGCTTTGTCCCCATTTTATGCATTTGGACCATGGGCTGAAAAAAGTCAAATGACTCACCCCAGAAGTCATGCAGGAAGTCCTATATCTGTATCACATGGAGACAAAGCGATGTCTTTCAGAATAGAGGTCACCAAGAAGTTTTTCAAATGTTATACAAACCTTATTGAAAGGTGCCCAGGGAATCTTTTATTACCAATTGCACCTCAGCTGCTTGTAGCTGGGAACATGTCCTAGTGATTGCAGGCACCATTGGAGTGGGTGGTTTGGTGGCCTGTGGATGCTTGTGCTGATGCTCAGGTTAAAGGCCTCTTAGTAACTAGTCTGTCGTATTCCCCAGGTAAGTAAGAGTGGGGGCACAGAGCAAGGCATGTGTCCTTGGCCAAGTTCTAGTTCTAGCTGCTAGGTTGCTTGTCTGCAGATGCTTTGACCAGGGCAGGGTGGCTCTGCTGGCACAGCACAAGGTTTTAGGAAAGGACAATGCCATTCCTTTTTGGAGTAGATGGGAGTTAAATTCTAGGAGGCAGCTTCTAGAATTGACTTGAACGTTTGAGAAGTTCAGAATTAGTAGATGAACTGAAGGCATATGTTAGGATGAGCAGCAGTGAGGTGGTTAAGTGTCAATATTTACATGGTTGCTGTCCAGCACCTTGCCTCTGTAAGACAAATGGGATGCGTTCATGCCTCTGGGTGCCTTTGCTGTGGGCTCTGACTTGGAAAGACCAGGCTGCTTCAATTTGTGTGCTGAAGAGTCTTCAGGCTAGAAATCTTTCAGAAAGTTTTCTACATGGGGAAATGGGTAAGAAATCAATAGCAAGGGTAATTAGTTTAACTTGGAGGTATTTTCTGTGCTCTTGAACAAAAATGTGCATTGCCATGGAAGATATGGAATACTGGACCTAACGGCGCTGCAGCGGTGTTTGGAGACAGCGGTGCAGACGCATGAGATGGCTGTTTGTGCTGAAGAGAAGCTCTTACACAGGCTAGTGTTCAATGTCAGATGATAAATATCCCAGCAAATGGCTTTTTCACAGTTAGTATCTATCTATTTATAGGAACTAACATTGGAGGCCTGCAAGCAATAAAATGAATTGTACAATATTTTATTCTCTTCCTTGCAAACTTGACCAAAGAACTGCTAAATGATCTTAGGCAGTGAAGTGTAGCATCACTGTTCGACCTCCAGCCACCACCCAAGTGGGGAAATGTTTTAATGCTGGGAAGTGGCTGGATTGAACAGTAGTTTGGTGTTCTCCAGCTCATTTATTGGATTTTTTTATGGTGCCTGATATTTCCATATACTTTCTTCTTTCACTTCACCTTTTCATTATAAGGGGAGAAGCTCTGCTGTGAGCAAAAAAAAAAAAAATCCTTATCATGAATATAAAGAATTAATGCAACATCCTCACACAGTGCTTCACAGATATCAGTGACAAAATGGGAGCTGCCTTTGACTCCCATTTTCACTTTGACCGCACAAGGAACTTCAAGTCTGGTGGTCAGAGTGGATGATTTCTTCCTTTGATAGCTAATGCACAGGAAGACATCTCGTCCTCAGTACTAACTGAATAATAGCTTGAAAGCAGGATGGCACAGTCTAACCAATCGATTTGTCGTTGGCTGACCTGAGAGGAAAGATGAAAAAGATTCAAAAGCAGATAAATAATTGACATCAGTAGCCTTGAGTCTGTTCGTCTGTTCAACTCGCAACCTTTTCTCCTTGATATTGAAGGACGGCTGAGTTGCTTTTGGCAGCTCCTTTCTTTGGCCCAGGCTCCCCTGCAACCTAAATGTTTGATTGCAGGAGGAAATAAAAATTGGACCCGAGTGACAACTGCTGTTTACAGGAGCTGTGGGGAGATGGATTTGTGAGCCTGTGCAGCCTCCTTCCACTGCCTGTCTGCGTGGCCCACAAGCGCAGAGCATTTCTTATATGTGGAAGTATATAATAGAGGACGTCAGGCGCTCGCTGCTCTGGGAAGTCGTGGGTTTTTTGCATATCCCAGTATTTTTCATCTTCCTTGTAATGTGGCATTTGGTTAATGAATGTGCCAGAGTGAGAAAACCCAGAGGAAACCCCTGGCTGTTTTCCCAGGAACTTTATTAATTTTGCAGCTCTCAGTTTTGAGGAATAGGTAAGGTCCCTGCCCCTACTCCAGAGAGGCCCTTAAGTGTTTTTTAAACTGTTATTCGTGAAGTAGGTTAAACTGTGAGTGTCTAAGCCCTTACAGTATCCTTTTCAAGGTAAAGCATTTGCAGTGTGGAGAGGGTCTGCTTTGCCAACTACCCTAGCGCAGGGTTCTGAGGAGCCATCGATGTGAGACCACCAAGCCAAGCACCGTCAAAGGCAGTGACTTCCAACATGGTAGTGTAGTTATCCCTGGCTTCAGCTGAGTTACATAAAAGCTGGGTAATGCACTGTGTGTTCTGGTCATAGAATCATAGAATGGCAAGGTTGGAAGGGACTTCAAGGAAAGGTCCTCCAGGGTCCTGGAGTGTCAGAAGTGTTTGGGACCAGTGATTAAGTGACTTAAATACTGCACCCCATCAGGAGATTATGGGCTGTGAGCTCCTAAATCACTGAGGCACAATACAGTTTTCACCCTGATACCCTTCTCTCTTTCTCCTGATCTCAGCACTTGAAGGTTTATCTGCACCCAGCATCTGTTTGAGCCTTTGTACTGTGTCTGAGCTTGCCTCAGTTGATGCAAATGTTTTCTCTAACCTCTCTTTCACATTTCTTTTCCTAAATTTTTTTCCACCTCCTCTCTCCAGCCTTCTCTGTAAATGTTAGATTTAAAAGGTTATGTGCAAACATGCAAGTTGTAAAGAAGTTGCCAAAAACCTTCAAGTCAGGAATCTTTAGGATTTGTCCGCTATTATGCAGAGAAGATTGTGGAAGCAAATATTAGTCATTAACATCACTTTCTATGTTGAGTCAACATCTATTTTTGGGTGTGGAGCACATAAAGAGAAGATCTTTGACACACAAAACACATGAAGGCATCCATTTGACATCATTTGTGTTTGGGCTAAGGCTTGAGGAGAGAAGACAATTAACTGAATGTGTTGCATTCACGTTGGGACGCTCCCTCCATTTCCTTCCAAGACACCTTTTATGACGTGATGCAGGAATTTACTGATCCGTTGATACTTAAATAAATCAAGATCAAGTGCAAAATATTCAGGTTTGGATGCAGTGCTATTTCAGATATGCTGCAGAGCAATTCTTCACGATCCATGCTGAATACATGCCGTTAGGCTTTATCCAAGAAGTATTTTTATTACATTAAACGTGTGTGTTCTAAATGTATGTATTATTTTTAAAGTGCAGAAGGCTTTTTATGTATGTATTATTATAAATATGATTCATAGGTAGAAGAGCAGTTAAGGGAGTCTTGATTTAATAATTTTCCAACAGCATGCATGCGTGCAGTGCCTCTGCCAGATCTTCTTGTTTGCTTGATCATAATATTTTATGGTCTAGTTCTGGGCTTATAGTGCAAGGGAACTTCTTGTGATAAATTGGAGATACGACGATGAGTGTCAGTATACAGTTCCCTGAGCAGATGTTCATTTAGTCTAATTTCACCAGTACTTTACTGTTCATCCAGAACAGATCTTGCCAGCTCAGGATGAAAACAGAGATAGCACAAAAGATCACTCTGCAAATAACCTGATCTGTTTCAGACACTTGAAAGGGGTGAGGGGAGTGAAAAAATATGCTGGAAATTCGGAGTGCTGCGCGTGTGCTACGGTGATTTGATGTTGGATACAATAAATCATCCATGCACCCACAACCCATGGGGTAAATTTACAGGGCGTAGAAAGTTGCATGTTCATCTACCTCTGAACAATGGTTATTTTATAACTGCACTTGAAGGACCCTTGTGTCTATTTTTAAGGTCTCTCTGACTCTTCCTTTTGTCTTCTTCCATCTTTTACCAGCTTTGGTTTTGCAGGACAGGTAGCGTCTGGACTTTAGGGCTGCTGCTTGTGAAAGAACAGCAAATGCCCTGTCTATTTAAAATGCAAAGAGTGGCTCTAGATTGCTAATGTACATTTCCTTTTCTTCATAGGTGTCATATGCCCGTCCAAGTTCAGCATCTATCAGAGATGCCAACTTGTATGTCAGCGGCCTTCCGAAAACAATGACCCAGAAGGAATTAGAGCAGTTATTCTCACAATACGGGCGCATCATCACCTCACGGATTCTGGTTGATCAAGTCACAGGTTAAAAAAAAAAACTTTTCTTGATACATGCATGTTTTTTAGGATATGGCCAAACTATGGACTCCTTGCTGGTAGTTGGGTTTTAAGACTGAGTTCTCATGTAAAATGAGGTGCCTAGTTCTTCGTAAGTCCATTTTATACGAGTAACAGTTTGCTGCCTCTTTAAGGAAGGATCTCAAAATGCAGGATGCAGCTTATTTAATCTTTATATTAAATATGGTAGGGGCTGGTTTTGGAGAATGCAGATGAGGAAGAGCATTTTTCTTCATAGGACTTTACTCAATTTACAAGCCACGTGCTGTGTGAAGTCAAAACCAACATTCAGTCTGTTCATTACGTGGATGAGGCTGTTCCTGCAAATATTCATCTGTTGATGTGTTTTTACTTCCTAGGGGTTTCTCGAGGTGTGGGATTTATCCGTTTTGATAAGAGAATAGAGGCAGAAGAAGCCATAAAGGGACTAAATGGCCAGAAGCCTAGCGGTGCTACAGAACCAATTACTGTGAAGTTTGCCAATAACCCCAGCCAGAAAACAAGCCAGGCACTCCTTTCACAGCTGTATCAGTCTCCCAACAGACGCTACCCTGGACCACTTCATCACCAGGCTCAGAGATTCAGGTAATTACCTGGAAAAGAAATGAAGTTCCACCAGCGACGACAGTGTGGGTCAGGTGCTGCGCAGGAAAATATGCTTTAGTTGCATAGGCTGACCTGATTTTCATTGTAAAATTAAATATTCTTTCCTGGAGAATGAGGAGGAAAATCTGCTGACAGCAGTAGTCATGTTGTATTTACCAAAACGGCTGAAGTACTGTACAATCAGATCCCATGAAGGCTCATAGAAAAAGAGAGGACAGAATAGAGTTACACTGGTAATCAAATGAGCAGTGACTATCCTGTTTCTTCTCATTTTTTTGGTAATGCTTTTATTTTCTGCTGTATTATTACAGTTTTGATGCAGCTTAGACTTTGATGTTAATGACAGTGGATTGGTAGCAGGGAAAAAAGCTGAGTCTGTTCAGTCAGCAGCGATATCATTAAATTTATTAGCCTGAGATATCTGCTCTTAGTATAAAGAGACCCTTGTATTAGTCTTCAGTGTGATTATTCAGATGGTTTTGAGAATGTTTTACCCTTTACATTCGGAATTTACTGTTTCTATCTGAGATGTTAGCAATACATGATGTCTCCATTTAATTTTCAGGCAACCTAGCATTCAAAACCTGTCTTCAAAAAAAAGGACACTTGGATATGTTCACATAACTGAATTCCATACTGGCTTTAGAGAATTACTCAAAATTAGCTTCAGTTTTCTAGTGATGAAAAGTGCTAATCCACTTAAAAAGCCAGTCATGGGCTACATTAAGTTTACACTTGTTTTTGTCTTTTGGCACAGCTGTGTCCATTGAGGTTATCTCTAAATCACTCCATGGACAGAAGGACTTTATTGTGCTCCCATGGAAAGCAGATGATTGTGTTCTGCAGATTCGGTAGTCATTTAGATGGACATAGCATGAAGGATTAATGCTAAATATATGTAATACAGCAGGGAGAATGTGGTAGGTTTAAACTGGTTAGAACAGAGAGCTGAAATTGCCAGTTCAGTTAAATTTTGAACCAAAAGGTTTTTATTTCCAAGGTAGCTGTAAATAAGGTGAAGAATTGAATTACTGGTAAAAAAAATTGTACTGAAAATGTCTTTATAAAAAAAAAGTGGATTTAAAAAAAAAATCCTGAAAAATAAAGGTATTCTATAAGGCTGGAGGCAAGTCTAAAACGGCTTTAAAGGCTGTGGTGGAAATTTAAGCACAACTTCAGACTTAACAAAGCAGACTGGGAGTTGTTAGGCTCCTTAGATGTGTGGGAAACTTGTTGAACGTTTCTTCTTTGAAACTGGAACGCTATTAATAATAGTTCCATTGAGCGCTCTTGCCATCTGTGAGACATTAACCCAAAGACCCTCCTTCTCTTTTCAGGCTGGACAATTTGCTTAATATGGCCTATGGCGTAAAGAGGTAATTAGAATTCCACAGATTGCCAGATGTCTGTGTTGGCACAGATTGGTGCTACAATTTTTTTTTTTTTTAATTCACTAACTTTAATTTTTTTTTCTTTAATTCCTCTTTTTCTTCCACCAGCATGTCAAATTCTTTTTAAGTTTTGGACTTCAGTTGGTTTTGTTACTTTAAAGGCCACACATGCAAATTCTGTGGGGTTTGTTTCTTTAGTTTTCTTTCAGCTTTTTTTGTTTTTATTTACAGGTGGGCTTCTCAAATGGTTTAGGTGCAACAGCTACAAGCATTCAAACTGCAGTTGCCCTGCTAAATGGCACTTTTTCCAGAATCAGAACTATTAAATCACTTTTTTAACCCATCTACAATCTGATCGTAGAAAATTTAGCAGTCAGAATTACGCTGCTCTTGTCTGAATCTGTGTTAAAACCTTTCTCCTACATCTGGTTTCACAAGTTTGACATAAATATAGCTGTGTGCACCTTAATCAGCCCTGAGTTTCTTTTGTTACAGGTTTAATACTTTGAAATTTTCTCGATGCTTGGTACTTCTTTGTTTAAAATAGCTCTGTGTGTTAGTGTATGTGCACGTATGTGTGATAGAGCTCAGCCGATTTGTAAACATTTATGCTGTTTTGTGGATATGTTCAGTGTTTGATAGCTAAAAATGAGTGATGTGGTGTTAAGTGTTTCTTCTAATGGCACACATCAATGCAAGCAAAGCCTTACAGCAAAATAAAGGTGTAGTCTTGCTCCTGATGTCCATAAGATGTCCAGCCACCTCTCTCAATTAAGACGAGAAAGCACTACTTAATCTTCTGAAATGCTCTGCTCACCACACTTGACAATTGTTTGAGCTTTTGTTTAAAGCTTGCCCTGTAAAATGGCATGGTAAGTATCTTAACACTAGTGAGTAGTGGACAGTAGCATGGGGTTGAACTACTGCGTTTAGCTATCACAAATCACAAACGTTAAGACTGCTTACAGAAGCAAGTCAACAGACAGCATGTCTTTCCAGAAGCACTGCTTCTGGTGTTCATTAGTGCATTGTTACAGCTCCAACATCCTTAGTGGTGATGGTGATGCAAAGGGCTCAGAACTTACACCTGATTTTACCACATAATGCTTCTTTTGTGTTCTTCTTTCTTGTTTGATACATTACCAAAATCTTGTGAACAGTCTCAGCCACGAGTGCTTTCAGGTACAAGTCAGTGTCAGAAGGATGGGTTTGTTCTGGGAGTTTTCCATAGCTTTTTGCTGCTGCTGCTTCCCTGGACTTGCAGTAACATGTGATGAGAGACAAACAGGGCTTCATCAAAATTCTGATGTCTCAATCCACAGAAGAGTGAGTTACCTGCCTTTATAGGTTGTATATCTGCTTTCTTAGTACTCAGTTTGCAATATTAGCTTTAAATCACAACAGTGTTTAAGGTGCTTTGTAGGCATCTTGAATCAGTTTCCATCTCCCAGCAAATCTTCAAACTTGCACTAGGAAACCCCGCTTTTGTAGGTGTAGGGTCACCAAAAAAATGCCACATTGAGACAAATTTCTGTAGTGCATCACTGCTGGGTTTCAGGGTCGGTCCTTCCCCTGTATGTGGTACTGATGGAGATGTGCTGACGTGGAACATAGGTTTTATTGA
Source organism: Ramphastos sulfuratus (assembly GCA_013399055.1). Lineage (NCBI taxonomy): Eukaryota > Metazoa > Chordata > Aves > Piciformes > Ramphastidae > Ramphastos > Ramphastos sulfuratus. The sequence continues at coordinate 69,767 of WBNM01035965.1, read as the reverse complement.
CGCGAATTTCAGATCACTTGCTAGTAGCGAAGCTACTTATGCAATAGGTTCTTGCATCTGTGTCAATACACTTGCACTAGTTTCATGTGTGTGTGTTCTTGGATTTACGGCAGCTCCTGTGCTCATGGTACATAAATAGTTCAAAGCTCCTAAAGGCTTGCAGAGAAAAGCTGCTCTCCAGTGAACTGTGAAACTTTAACCCTTTGCATTAGTGCAGCATTCTGTAAAAATGCAGAGCTTTGTAACATGCTGTGACACACACAGCTCTGCACTGCACGGATCATACATCACTTACAGGGTAGTGTGTATGTTAGTGTTGTGCTTCACGTTAAATTTAAACGTTGCAGGAAAGGAGCATTTGCTGGCTTACGTATGGTACTAGCACAGCTGGCAGTTGACAGGAATGGGTTTGAAGTCCCATCTTACAAATCGTGAAATAAATGGAAGCTGTTGGCTTGTACAAGCTCTCAGGCCCAGCCTCCTTATTTATAAGGAACACTGGAACAGGTTGCCCAGGGAGGTTGTGGCTGCTCCCACTCTGGAGGTGTTCAAGGCCAGGTTGGATGAGGCCTTGAGTGGCCTGTACTAGTGGAAGGTGTCCCTGCTTATGGCAGGGGGTTGGAACTAGATGATCCTTGAGGTCCCTTCCAACCTTACCATTCTATGATTCCTCATACGATGAAAGGAGCAGTGTAAACTGGCCTGGTCCACCCCTGTTTCCAGCAGCTGGGGAAAATACTGGGAGCTATAATAATGTTGCTAGTTTCAATATGTGGGAGAGACACTGAAAGATGGTGCAGAAATAAAGTTGAGTTGGAAAATTGCCACCGGGTTTTAATCAACTGTCTGCAAAGCTGTATGTAGGTCTGAGGATCCAACAGTGAGCACTTACAGAAGCATCACTGGAGTGTAGCTATGCCAAGTTTAAGGTATATATTTTTTCAATTGAACATACAACCTGAGTGCCATCAGGAGTCAGAATATTTGGGATCAGCCATCGAGGGTCTAGTTTCTCTTATGGTTACTTAATCTACACTGCATAATACTGTGCAGACTGCTAAATGTTTTACACTGGTAATATTTTTGCACACGAGTTCTGGAGAGCACAAGAGATCGCTCTCCCCCTCCGCTCCCTCAGTCATCTCTCAGAAAATCCTGAGGAATTATTATTCAGTTCTGATATTAAACCTTATCATATTGAGGGTAGATGTGAAACTGGATTTTTATGAAGACATTTCCTCTGTGCTGTTGTTATTTTAAAACATATCCCAAAGTGTAGCTTCAGAAAGCATGTCATTTTTTTCAAACTGATGAAAGGAAAATTATGTTGATCCTGAGGGCTGATACTGCTTAACATCCTCATTAATAACCTGAGTCACGGGCTGCAGTGCGCCCTCCTTGCATTAACGGGTGACACTACTCTGGTGATGGAGCAGGGGCTGTTGCCCCAGCTGCCACTGGGGAGACCTTGACATGCTGGAGGAGCATGGTGAAACCCAGCAAAGGCATATGTAGAATTGAGCCCCTGACTGCTGTCTTCAACTACCTACAAGGGGCATGTGTAAAAATACAAAGCCAGGGTCGTCTCGGAGGTCAGCTGCAGAAGGACAAGTTACAGCTTGCGGAGGGGGAAGTTTAACTGAGTGTAGGAGAAAAGCTTCACTGGAGCAAGGGCTGCAGGAATAGAGTTCCTGTCCTTGGAGACTTTCAGACCTTCCTTCTGCAATGCCAGGAGCAGCAGATCTAGTTGGAGAAGTTTAGCCTTGCTTTGAGCAGGAGGTCAATCAGATGATCTTCGTAGATTCTGCCCAGCTTTTATTCTGTGATGGTTCTGTGTTCATATACAACTACCTGGCTTTAGTGTCCTAGTTCAGATGTTCAAGTTACAAAACAGGTCCCAAAAGACAACTGCAGAGGTGGGGAATGGGAAGTTAGGGTGCTCTATCAGATTTCTAGGAGCTTGTCTTTCTACCTTCACTATCTGAAGGCCTTACGAGGCAGCCTGCCATGGACATGAAGCCTCACAGTGTCAAGATACTAGTTGACATGCTTATTAATTATATTTATGCACTGTTTTATTTACTCTGCAGTTGCTGCATAAATCTTCTTCAATATGTGGCCAGCTCTAGGACTTTTTAACTGGATTTTTTCCCAGTGTATGTCAATTAAGGACTATGTTAGGAGATGTCTCTCTAAATCAAACAGTATTTTTAGCTGAAGAGGCTACTGTTATGTCTGAATCCTGACAGTGGCATTTCATATTAATTTTTAAAATAACTCTTGAAGCTTGTTTGGGTTTTCTCACTGCAAACTAGTACGAGGTAAAGCATCAGATCTCTATTGCCCTGAAACTATTATTTTAGTGATAGGAATAAATGGCAGATTCCTGCAGGCCCTTTTAAATGAACTTGTTTATAGCAACATGTGCAGGCCCCTTTTGACTTGCGTTGTCCTTAAGCATTTCTTTTCTTAGATCTTTGTAGACCTCTAGTTAGGGTTTATCAGTGACAGGAGATGTGTTTATGCCTGAATTTGATCTGGTTTAGCACAGCTCCCCTCCACTTCAGTAGTATCTAGAGACCAAGGGTGGCTTTGTAGGCAACTTGCAGGCGTAGGATCATGAACCTTCACTGACATCTGCTTACTTAATTTAAAGTCTTGGTTCCATGTAGCTTGTGCCAAGAGATATATTTAGAATAGACCCCTCTTTTTACTTGGTAGGTTTTCTCCGATCACAATTGATGGTATGACGAGCCTTGTTGGAATGAATATCCCTGGTCACACTGGGACTGGATGGTGCATCTTCGTCTACAACTTGTCTCCTGACTCAGACGAGAGCGTGCTGTGGCAGTTGTTTGGTCCCTTTGGAGCAGTCAATAATGTCAAGGTGATTCGCGATTTCAACACCAACAAGTGCAAGGGATTTGGCTTTGTCACCATGACCAACTACGACGAAGCCGCCATGGCGATTGCCAGCCTTAATGGATACCGTTTAGGAGACAGAGTATTGCAAGTTTCCTTTAAAACCAATAAAACCCACAAATCCTGAATTTCATATCCTTACTTACTAAAATATATATATATAAATATATATACGAACAAAAAAAAAACAAACAAAAAAAAACTCTTCGAGGCTTATATTCAACCATGGACTTTATAAGCCAGTGTTGCCTAAGTATTAAAACATTGGATATCCTGTGAGGAACAGGAAAGGATTTTATAATGCTTAGAAAAAAAAAAAAAACCTTTGATGCATTGAATGTTCTTTCATAGCTGTCGTTGTTGAATATAATATACATAGATAACAATGTGCAGGGATTTTTACCCGGCCAGCTAGTTTTACTACCTTCCTTGAAGGTGGGTCTTTTTAAGATGACCATTCACTCATTTGAAAAAAAAATAAATAATAATAATAATAAAACAAAAAACAATTTTTACGAGCTAATGGGATTAAAAGCAAGAAAAAAATTTTTTTTTCTGTTTTCATTTTTTTTTTCTTGGTTTTTTTTTTTTCTTTATTTGTTTCAAAACATTGATCGAATTAGATTGGTAAACCCCCCAGGTTAAATTTAAAAGAGGAACAAAAAAAAAAATTGCAAAAAGAACAACATGATTTTGCAACTTTTTTTTATTTTTCCTTTTTTCTTTTGTATCACGTGAACTAAACAGTCTTCTGTTAGGGAATGGGGTTACAGGGGGATACCTGATGACATAACAATTTAAATAACATTAACAATGTTGCCAAAGAGGTGGTCTCTTTGCTGAAAATGGGTTTCAAGAAAAATCTATTTTTATAAAATATAAAGAATTTTTACAAGAGAATCTGGATTTGAGAAAAAATATTTTGACTGGCTAATTTAGGGGAAATTGACAACTTTGTCATGTTCATACTGCACTGGTAACTTTTTAGAGATCAAGATGTGTGTTTTAAACTGGATTAGTAGATTGTTTTTTGAAGGATGGGCTACAAACAGATGATCTTCGTATCTTTTCATAGCATGTAATAAAAATATTAAATACAGTACGGGAGAGTGTTCTTCCCAGGCACGCAGTTACCCACAGTCAAAACCCAAAAGCAAGGAGATGAGTTGCAAGACGGTTTTTCTTTAAGTCATCAGTATGGGATATCAGCAGAACAAAAGTTGAAAAAAAATTAATTTTTTTGATCAAAAACTTCCTTGGTTTGAGCAGTAGGTGCTACAAAATTATTTACATATCTTAGTATCATAGTTAAATGNTTATTTTTTCTTTTGGTTAATTTATTATAAGTTGTAACACTTTGCTAGTTTTGTTTGTATATGTCTTAAAATGTTTTCTTATGATACTTAAGTGACAGAGGTATCAAGGTAACTTGTGTAGAAATATTGTTTGATATATTGTCATGTTTGTTGTGAATATTTTTTCTTACTGCACAGTAGAAAAGAAAACAACTGGGTCTTTATTTTAATGTAATTCCGATTGGGGAAAACAGAGCTAAGGGAACAAAATGACTGAGGGGGTGCTCTCCCATGTCCAGTGCACTGATCATTTTAGTATGTTTGTGCTTTGTATGGTTATATATTTAAAACAAAAAAGGGTCATGCTCTTCCCTGAGTACTAGAAACAGTTACTCGCTATGCATAATCTAGTTGATAGTTAAATTTGCTATTGCTTTTCTTGTCTTGTTATATAAAATCTTTTCAATACAAGTTTAGTCTTAATGGTAATAAAACGTTATGGTTATTTATAACTTGTGCTTATTTTGTGCATTTTTTCCATGCTATACCCACTAACTGCATGTAGACTAAGTATTGTTTTTTCACACTGAAGAGGCAAACTTTTGTAGTAGACAAATAACTAAAGCAAAAGGCTGCATCATAATTTTATCAGTTTTTTACTTTAACAATGTTAGATTTTAGTTTAAAGGAACACTCATTCAATGTTCAGGGAAACCTTTATACATCATCTGCTATGAATGAGCGCAGTTTGCTGGGAAAGTTTTGATGCATTTGCTAAGCATTAGTGGGGAAGGCATGTCAGAATCTTTTCTCTACGATGTGTTTTACTATCTGAATAATAATAATTTAAAAAATCTTTCTTAGGACCAGGCAGTTGTATACTTTAGTTATAATGAATGACTTCATGTTAACCTTGCTAGTTTAGATCATTTCTGAGGGAAAGTATTGTAAATGTTTTTTTCATAACCTTGTTGTGTTTGAATTATTTGTACTTTAATTGTCCAGACAATAAATGAAAGTGTGTAGAATGGCTATGGACTTTCCACCTTTTTAACCGTGTTCAGATGTTTTAGTAATCCCAGCCACACCTCAAATGAGGCAGATGTTAAGAGTCTGGTTTCAGAAGCAAAGTCTTCAAGAGAAGCATCCTAGTCAAACCAGACTGAGCATATTCATTATCTATCTGTCTGTCTTTCTGAAGGTTAGAAAGAATTGGCCATTTAATTTCAGATGTTGAACACCAAATACCAACTGTAACTGTAACTTTATTTGAATGTGGAAGATACTGAAGGATTTCTACTATATACAGTATTTTTACACAGTGGAAAAAAATATTAACTCAGTCAATATCGACACTTAACAAAAGCAGCGAGCAAATTTCAGCGTTAATAGTTTTTAAGCCATCATTTAGTTTGACTTTTCTATGAATATGCTATGAATGTCATGCAATATCAAAGTGTACATATCTGCTGTACAACAGTATATATGATNAAAAAAAAAAATACATTTGCTTTAAATTTGTTAAGAATTTTCAAATTCACTTTATAGCCCAAGCTAATATAATTGGGCTGTGTTGGCACATTTGGAACACTGTTTATGTTGCTTGAAACACTTATTTATTTAATTGCCGATGTGATGCATATGGCCAAAATCAAATATAGCTAGTTTGGCTAGTCTACTTATTTGTTTACTTAAACTATGGGAAGAAGCATATTATTGTGTCATTTTGTTGTGTGTGTATGTGTATATATAATATAAATATATATATATATAANTTGTGAATATTTTTTCTTACTGCACAGTAGAAAAGAAAACAACTGGGTCTTTATTTTAATGTAATTCCGATTGGGGAAAACAGAGCTAAGGGAACAAAATGACTGAGGGGGTGCTCTCCCATGTCCAGTGCACTGATCATTTTAGTATGTTTGTGCTTTGTATGGTTATATATTTAAAACAAAAAAGGGTCATGCTCTTCCCTGAGTACTAGAAACAGTTACTCGCTATGCATAATCTAGTTGATAGTTAAATTTGCTATTGCTTTTCTTGTCTTGTTATATAAAATCTTTTCAATACAAGTTTAGTCTTAATGGTAATAAAACGTTATGGTTATTTATAACTTGTGCTTATTTTGTGCATTTTTTCCATGCTATACCCACTAACTGCATGTAGACTAAGTATTGTTTTTTCACACTGAAGAGGCAAACTTTTGTAGTAGACAAATAACTAAAGCAAAAGGCTGCATCATAATTTTATCAGTTTTTTACTTTAACAATGTTAGATTTTAGTTTAAAGGAACACTCATTCAATGTTCAGGGAAACCTTTATACATCATCTGCTATGAATGAGCGCAGTTTGCTGGGAAAGTTTTGATGCATTTGCTAAGCATTAGTGGGGAAGGCATGTCAGAATCTTTTCTCTACGATGTGTTTTACTATCTGAATAATAATAATTTAAAAAATCTTTCTTAGGACCAGGCAGTTGTATACTTTAGTTATAATGAATGACTTCATGTTAACCTTGCTAGTTTAGATCATTTCTGAGGGAAAGTATTGTAAATGTTTTTTTCATAACCTTGTTGTGTTTGAATTATTTGTACTTTAATTGTCCAGACAATAAATGAAAGTGTGTAGAATGGCTATGGACTTTCCACCTTTTTAACCGTGTTCAGATGTTTTAGTAATCCCAGCCACACCTCAAATGAGGCAGATGTTAAGAGTCTGGTTTCAGAAGCAAAGTCTTCAAGAGAAGCATCCTAGTCAAACCAGACTGAGCATATTCATTATCTATCTGTCTGTCTTTCTGAAGGTTAGAAAGAATTGGCCATTTAATTTCAGATGTTGAACACCAAATACCAACTGTAACTGTAACTTTATTTGAATGTGGAAGATACTGAAGGATTTCTACTATATACAGTATTTTTACACAGTGGAAAAAAATATTAACTCAGTCAATATCGACACTTAACAAAAGCAGCGAGCAAATTTCAGCGTTAATAGTTTTTAAGCCATCATTTAGTTTGACTTTTCTATGAATATGCTATGAATGTCATGCAATATCAAAGTGTACATATCTGCTGTACAACAGTATATATGATCACATTCCAAATTGGTTCTTTTCACCATGTGTTATAACTAGAACTGATACTACTTTCAGTTGACTTGTTTGAATCCCATTAATACAACTATTCACTTCATGTTTATGTTCTGTAACATTCACTAATTGACAATATGTACCTTGTAAAACTGCAGTGTTGAATTTCATAACTGAGATTAGGAGAACTATATCAGGGCTGGATGGACTGTGTGGTTCTTCAGCTCCTTCACCTATTAATAAACTCGTGTTTTTGTGAGATTAAGTTACCATGTTGGTTATAATAATTAATTTCAGGTCACAAACTGAGTTTGTTCTTAAATGTACAGCTTGCTTAAGTTCATCCTTCAAGCCACCCTGACCATGCCATAGTAGAATGCTTAAGTTTATTTCCTCTTTTTCAGAGACTTGACTCTGAACATCATCTGTCCATCTATATGTATATGCACACACTTCTGCTGATATACATATATACACACACTATACAACCACCCCATTTTTCAGCAAACCTACACTTTACCTTGGAGAAAGAACTGTAAGCAGTTTCCTTACTGAGTAATATTCTCTATTATAGCATTTGTTAGGTTCTTCACCTAATTTTTGTCCTCTCCTTTCTTCTGTGTATCTTACTACTGTTCTGACAGTGTGAGATGAGAATTGCCATACAGTCTAGATTTTTAAGACAGAAATGTAACCATACATACTGGCACTTTGCTGTTCACTGCAGAGAGGCCAGTTTTGGTCCATGTCACTTCTCTCCTACTTCAAGTTTGGCTGCTGATCTTTTCCATCTTGTTCAGGTACCTCTTTATCCCTTCTATACTGTTCACATGAGTGAGCCTACAGCCAGCTATATGAAAGCTCCTCTGTGTGTGTGTGTTGGCACAAGAAGACTCGGCCAGCATTAAGGGTCTGGCATGTAAAATCCAGTCCCCTTTTGAGGTAGCACAAGTGTAAGCTGGACGAAAGTGGTCACAGATGGGCCCTTCATTCCCTACATTGATCCTCTGTGAGTGTTTTTTGGAAAGTCCTGACTGAAAGACAATTTCTGCCCAGCTGGGATCAGAACCAAATTTCACTACCACTCATTCAAGTAATCAAGTTTTATATTTTTTTTTTTCTCTGAAAGGGTGATTACTCTCTGCAATTAGCAAGACTTGCATAAATGGAAAATCACCTAGGGGAGGGTGTTTCAAGTGCATTCACTTTATATTCCACTTCAGCATACCTTGGGCAGAGGAATGGGCTTGGAGTGAAGGGAGGAGGGGGTATTTGTTAGAAGTGAGCTACTCTTGGCTTATTGTTAGAGAAAGTCTGCTTAACTTGGTGCCACTGAATTTGTAGCAACCAAAATGCAAATACTCTTTGATACCAGTAGTGGTATCTATTGGGATGGTTAGGCTGGGGACCTGCATGTACTGCATGTAGCAGAGGTTGCTGCCTGGGTACTTGAATAAGCTTCAGGGTAACTAATGGGAAGAGGCAGACCAGAAGGTGTACTAGGGAACCTCTTTCTCCATCACCAGCAGCATGAGTGAGACAAGATTGTTAACTTCTGCATCTCACATGCCTGATCACAGATAGAAAAGGTAAAGCTGGGTCAGAGTGTGATGACGAAAGATTTGCTCCCTGCCTTGGAGATCTTTCAGACCAAGCTCCCTGCATCGAGGTAGTTCATTGTGCATACAGAGCAAAAGGGGATCAAATCCAGTGTCGCTTTATGAAAGCGCTGACATCTCACACTAATCCAGCATCTCTCTTCTAAAAATACCTGACTACTTAAACCCAGAAGATGTGATGGAGCCAATGCAGCTGAGCTTCAGTAAAGTGGCAAATCATGTGGGGACAGACAGCAACTTGTGGAGGAAGGAAATGAATGCAACAGCCACACGCAGACATGCATGCACGTATTTTGTGGAGTGCCACTCTTGGGCTTTGCTGCCAGTTGGGGAGGTAGCTTCAACAACCTGCAGAACATGTACGCTGCTCTGACAAGCACTTCTGAGGCCTTTCCCAGAAACACAGTGTTGCCACCCTGGTATGCTCCAAAAATCCAAATGAGCAGTGAGGTCCCAGGGTGATTGACAGAATGGAAATGTTTCAAAAAAGAGTCACTGAGCTTCAATTGTTTCTGTTCCCATAAACCCAAACCCAGTCTTTCAAAAAGTCTGGTCCCTGTAAATTTACCAGAGGTGAGCATTAGGGCTGTAGGAAGGAAAGCAAACAAAAGCATGGGTCATATAAAAGCAAGCTGATTTGACTCAACCACAACTGAAAGCAAGCAATTGGACTGGTTCTCTCTCATCACGTGAGCAAATTTTTGAAGTAGTCTTTCAGTAGAAATGACTGGGAAGATGGGGACCTGGCTATACACACAAAATTAGCTGCTTTTCAAATAAGATTTGAAGTTTTGTCTACCACCCACCCACCCCTCAAGGTATCGCTGATATTTTTAAACACCAGTGCAGCATATCTTAAAGGACTTACTTAAAAGACTTCATCTTGAATGTCATTCACTTTTAAATGTTAAGGGGTTGCAAATTGCTTCTCATGCAGTACCAAAAATAAAATCCTAAAACCTCCGTCCTATCCATCCCACAACAAACCTCAGTACTCAGCACAAATCACTGCTCTTTGGCACTCCTAGCAGTTGTGACTGCTATATATTCAGAGGCAAGCCCAACCCAAGGCTGTTTTGTATTTTTCCCCTCCAGGTGCAAAACAAACCCAGGTTAAGTGGAGGATTGGCCTGCTACCAAGTCTAGACATCCTCAGCATTGTACACTGCTTTGAGGTGAATCATAGAATCATACAATGGTAAGGTTGGAAGGGACCTAAAAGATCATCCAGTTCTAACCCCCTGCCATAGGCAGGGACACCTCCCACTAGTACAGGTCACTCAAGGCCTTGTCCAACCTGGCCTTGAATACCTCCAGGGAGGGAGCAACCACACCCTCCCTGGGCAGCCTGTGCCAGTGCCTTCACCAAGGTGAGGCCTTCATCACCAGAACAAGCATCATGTCCCCAAACACTTCGGTCACTTGCCCTGAGGTTCACCATTCTTCCCCCCTCCCCCCACCCCTATCAGAGGTGGCAGCCCCTGCAGCCAGCCCCACCTGTCTGTCATGGTGATGTCAACGTCCTCATCATGGCAGCTACACCAACACCCGGCCAGCCTCAGTGCTGTGGGGTGATCCCACACTCCCAGCTTGGCAGCTGAAAGACGAGAAGGACTGGCTGTTAATAACCATAGTGGCACTGGGGAGACACACTGGGGACTCTCCATTAGGTCACAGTCTTATGTGGCCCCATGTATCACAGGACCCTGGCAGTGATCCTTTACTTCAAGTACAGAACAAAATTTCCTCAGTTTTATTTGCAATTAACCAGCCCCTGTCTCACAGCAGCCCAGTAGCCTTCAAGCAGGAGGAGCAGGCAAGTCAGGCATTTTATCCATCCTGACCTCTTGCTTAACACCACAGCTTTTAAGGCTCCGGGTTCCCCCTGCTTCCAAGGACTCTGATGTGAACCCTGTCCTAGAAGAAGCACCATTTTCTGTGCCATGGGAGGCTTCCAGAGTGGTCAATAATGTGGAGCTGGTGAGTCTGCACGTGCCTACCTGCTGCTGGACTGCTCTGCTCTCCTGCAAGACCCAGCCTGGGTCTGTTGAATGGTCAAGGTGTGGGTGATGCAAGACTTTATCAAATTAGGAGAAAATAAAAAAATTAAAATCCCCTAAACTTTGCAAGCAAACATCAGGAATGTCACTGAAAGGGCATTTTGGAAGTAAATCCATGCCAAGGAGAACTCACAAAAGCAAAATAAGCTTAATACTGTCTGTGCTGTGTATCACCAAGCATGGCTAAGCTATCCCAGCAACCTTCTTCATGGCAGTGTCTGGGGAACCTGACACAGGCTCAAAATACTTGATTTTATTTAAGTGACTTTTAAACACACAAGATCATTAACTCCTCAGTTTGCACGTCAGGACTGACTGAAGCTGCCACGATCCATTTGCTTTAAAGCAGCAGCACTTAGATTTTGTTTTCTTCCCTTACACACTGTTGGACCAGCACAGGTCTTGACACAATGCTATGCAAGAATTAGCTTTTTACAAACAATACAATTCTGAATTTTTAAATCAGCAAATGAGACACTTAATTAATTTTGTAGAATAAGGAATCTGTTGCAAATATACAGCAGTACACCCACACATCACCATCTGCTGTGGAGAATTAAATGTACAACTCACAAATGAAATCCTGCAAAGTTGGTGCAAAAAGGTCTTTGCTTGAATTTAAACAAGGCTGTGGAAACCTGCAAACACATTGCAAAAGATCATGAAAACAATAACAAATTTGTCCATCTGTGAGGCAGTGCTAGCAGAGTTGGGGTTTTTGTTTAGTTTGGGTTTTGTTTTTTTTTTAGATTGGTGTATTTGCAAGAATTGTTGCAGCTCACAATGCCAATTGTGGCAAATGTATTTGAACTCTTCTCTGGGCCTGAACAAAGTCAGTTATGGAGGTGCTCCCAAAAGGTTTGGGCACATTATGTCAAGTCTTATGTGTTTAGGGGAGGGGGGGGGGAAAGAAAAAATAAATAAATAAATACCCCAAAATATAAATTCCTTTTTAAAAAATGTAGCCAAAGTGCTGGGGGAAAATGGCAAATCTGGCAATTGTTCTGGATGTTTTATTATTAGAATTATTAACAAACACTGCTCTACTGAAGTGAAGAAAAATAAATATCAACAACTACTGCTGCCATGAAAAAACTCTAACAAGCACAAATATCTGTAGCCTTTTGGTTCCCCTGAATCCCAACCTTCTAATTTTGCCTCCTCGTTTTCTTCTAGCATACTGATTTGAAACATCCTCTTAAGTTTACACCTAGTAGAACCACATAACACCAAGTCGCACCTGCACTAAGGTGAAAGGCAGTGGTGTCTCTTGACCTCACTGATGCCCACAGACCGTGTGGGTAGGTGTGGGAAGGCTGGAGCAGAGGGGAAGCAAGGCTGGCCAGTGGCAGCCGCTGTCCTTCCTGGGCTTGGCATTAATCCGCAGGACCGCAGAGACTGCCAAGCACACACTGGCAGCCGCGGGCTGTGAATGAGCCCAGGACCTGCTCCTCATCCTCTCGCCAGCTGTATGCCTCCAGAAAGGTTGTCTTCTGCAGCGTTAGGATGGCTGAAACCTACCAGTGATCCCTAAAGAACATCTGCCCTTCTCTCTATTTTCAAATAGGGTGCCAGGAAAAGATGCTGACATTTTCTCTGGCAACTGCTTCATTTTATCAATGAGACAGCTATAAAGACTCTGTCTCACAGCACACACTGCCAAGCCTATCAGCATCTGGAACTCTACCTGTTCATCCCCAAAGCCAGGCGGGTGCATGGAATCATTAGGTTGGAAGGGAGCTCAAAGTTCATCTAGTTCCAATTCCCCACCATAGGAAGGGACACCTCCCACTAGAACAGGTCGCTCAAGGCCTCATCTAGCCATAGGAAATGCAGAGAGGATTCCTCTGTCACAGCCCAAAACTGCTCTGAGTCGATGTTCTCATGGATTTTAGCAGGCTTTTGTTGGGAAACAAAAATGCTTCCCAAGCTTTTCTGCAATGCACACGGTGTTTTAACATGTACTTATCCTCTCACACACCTGGGAAGTGCTCCGAGTGCACACACACCGAGTATAATTTATGCTAAGGGCCTGTTACATGTTTAACTCAGATAAAGTGTAGCTGTAATTAAGAAATGCAGCATCAGAGGTAGAACCTGCATGTAAATTTGCAGAAAGGATTCTATCCACTGAACAAATGCCTCTAAAGACTATTTCAAACCACAACCTCATCAGAAAACCACATATATAGATATATATTTATATCAATACCACAGACCCCTCTGACATGCTCAGCCCTGCTAACACTCTGACTAGAAGCTGACTTAACACAGCTGCCTTGGGCACACTTGCATGCATAAAAAATCAAGTGACTTGATTAATCAGTGAAAGTTGCTGAATCATGGGCTTGCAGCCCTGCCTCTGTAGCCTTGGCTATCGATGGCAAACCGCCAGTGTGGGTTTTAGATGAATTTCTATCAGCTGGCACACAGGCCTGTACAGCCCTTATCTTTGCCAGCATTTTATGAGAAATAGAATCTCTGTTCTGAAAAATGAGCCTTGTCAAAGGGATGAAAGTGTGTGTACGAGAAGGGAGCCCAAAAGTAAGTGTCAGAAGAGCAGCAGATCTTAGAAGCGCTAGGAAAACTGTGAGCAAGAAAATTCTGGTGCCACCTTGAACAAGAGCAGCCAGTGACTCCTGGCCACACCAAGCAGCCACTGGAAGTGGAGCCCAGCTTGAGAAAACCATGTCTGAAATTCAGCAGCATCACCAAGGAAAGAGCAGGAACATGTGACATGGGTGGGGATGGAAAGCAAAAGCAGCCAATTTCTCTAACAGAAAATTGCATTCTTGAAGTCACTGTCGCATCAGTGCAGCCATACCAGGAAAGCAGGAGCACTTCTAGGTCTCCAGGGCATGCACTACCTTGCTACAAGTTTTCAAAAGTCAGAGAAGGGGGAAAAAAATGTTTTTCCCTAACACATAAAGAGCAATTTGTCCATTAAAAATACATACATACATACATACATACGCACATTAAAGATACATTTCTAGGGGATATGTTTTATTTGATGCTCACTGTGGAGGATCTCTGCATGGCTCATCTACCCAGCATCCTGCAAGCTTCACCTCTTCTCAGGAGGGCTAAAGGTTTGGGGAGAAGAATCTTCCTTCAGATGTCAGCCTGTGTCTGGAGAAATGACAGACCTCTGAAACTGTTTCCCCCATGCCCTGCAAGGACCTTTTGTAGCAGCCCTGATGTAATGCCACATGCAGCAGATACAATTTGTGCTTATTGTCATTGCCTTCAAACCCTCCCACCCTGTAATTTTGTACTTTGGTTGGATCTTTAGGTGAGACAAACAGCCACTGCTCCTCTGAAGGACACTGAGCCAGCTGCTGTCTGCTAGGAAGTCAAGACATGTTTGGTTAAAGAAACAAAACCAAAATTCAGAGGAAGCCCTCGTGAGAGCTGGCAATCTAGAGTCTGTAGCTGATGCCCTCTCCATCACCTTTCTTCCAGCTGCCCACATTGCCTGGCACACCAAAGGTGTGGTGGGGAGGAAAGGCCCAGGGGGACCAGTTCAGGTAGGAGAGTGGTTGCTGGAGAAGACTGTTCCTCAGTTGCTGGTGCCTTCTTGACCAGCAGATCATAATAGAGAGAACCATGATGAGGTGTTTGCCAAATCCTTCCTGCCAGGCAGCTGGTCAAAGGTTTAGCTTTGCTGTTTGAGCAAAGTGTCCTTGAATAAGTGTCTGGAATGAAAGGAAAAGGAGGGCAAGCAGCCTTTGTGCCAAAGCTCTTGCATTTCCTTCACAGTGTGACTCTCCTGCACTTGTGAATGATCACATTAACATACATTAGAGGAGTTCATGTGCCAGTAATGGAAGAGATTGTCACACCACAGTATCTGATCTATTAAAATAGCCAGAGAAATAGTATCATGTCAGCTAAATTGAAGTCAGATGTTGAACAGGTTATTCACAAGCTAAACCCAGCATTTCTGTGGCCACACACAGATGTATTTCAATAGCAACTGACTCTGTGTGTATTTTCAATATTAAAAGATAAAATATTGTTCTACGCCATGTTATAAACTAAGTTTGTGCAATGGAACAGATTTTTACAGCTAAGTTAAAACCTCTTGAGAATAAGAGGTTTATAATGGAAATGCTGACAGACTCTTAACTGTAGCACTGGGATCTCTCTTGCTATTATGACCAGATAAACCAACAAGGTAATTCAATGTAGTGTTCCAGCTCCGAGACACTAACACACTCCTTCTGGTCCCAGGTGCTGAGGGAAGTTAAATATAAAACTTAATGAAACTGCAGTGACTGACTACAGGGCTGGATGGTTCCCCCTTCACCAGGGAAAGGTGAATTTCTCTCCTGGGAAGGTGTCTGGAAGGCAGGTAGTGACCGGCTGGTTCAAGTGCAAGTGGTGGCTGGAGCCTTCTGATGTTTTCCTCAGCTAGAGTCAAATGGATGGCTAAAGTCAGGCTGTAAGAAGCAAACCCAATCAGTGCACACATGTCAGACCAAGCACTGAACAGAAATGCACCCACCACACCTGCACACAGCAGATGTCAAGGGCATGAGCTCTTCTCACCAGGTCTGGGGGCATAGACCTGATGCCCCTCCCCACAAAATTGCCCCAGAAGCCTCCAGCTTCACAATTCAAGTGCTGGGGAATTGAGCTTCACTCAGAAAGCAATAGAGAGAAGCTCATTTGTGAATGTATGTTCAGCGCTTGCTGTGTTTCCAGAGCTGTCATCCCGACCCCAGAAGTGGTCAATACTAACAGCCAATGGCTCAATGTCTACATGGAGACAAGTGGCAAGTGATGTTCCTCAGGGGTTGGTAGGGGACTGATGCCATTTGGCACCTTTGTCAGCAACGTGGACAGTAAGATTGAGTGCACACTCAGAACATTTGCGGGTGACACCAAGCTGTGTGGTGTGGTCAGTAATGCCACACCAGGAAGCAATGCCATTGCCCAGGACCTTGAGCAGTTGAGAGACAGACCAATGCCAACTTCATGAAGTTCAACAGAACCAAAAGCAAGGTTATGCACCTGGGTTGGGGTAATCCTAAGCACAAATACAGACTAGGCAAAGAGTGGACTTGAGACTGCTGGTTGATGAGAAGCTCAACATGAGCTGGCAATGTGCACTTGCAGCCTAGAAAGCCAACTGTATCCTGAGCTGTAGCCAAAAAAGAGTAGCCATCAGATCAAGCAAGGAGATTCTCCCCCCTCTACTCCACTCTCATGAGGCATTATCTGGAGTACTGCATCCAGCTCTGGAGCCCCCAACACAAGAAAAACATGGAACTGTTAGAGCGGGTCCAGATGAGGACCGTGAAGATGATCAGAGGGCTAAAGCAGCTCTCCTACGAAGATGTACTGAGAGTTGGGGTTGTTCAGCCTGGACCAGAGAAAGCTCCAGGGAGACCTTAGAGCAACCTTCCAGTAATTGATAAGGGCCTTCAGAAAAGCTGGCAAGGGACTTTTTACAAAGGTATGTAGTGATAGGACAAGGGGCAATTGCTTCAAACTGCTTCTACCTACACATAAAACCCTGAGCAGACTTCCTGAGGTTGGTGGGCTGGTAACACTGTCTACTGTCAAGACTATCTGACATTTTCAATTACAAGATTCTACTTTCAGCTGCTTATAACTGTCATATTTTGACCAGTAACTTGTCATTTTCCATCCTGGGCATCTGCCTCGGGCTGAATTTTTTTGGAGAGCTTCAGCCAAAACAATATAGCTATTCCCAAGGGCAAGGCCAGGGAACAATGCACTGTTTTGTAATGGTAAAAGAGAAAAAGAACTGACATCCTCTTCTTTAAGATGCACCACAGCTCCTTACGGTTTGGACAGGGGAGTGGAAGTTTAGTCAGCTTGTGACCTTTGTATTAAGGATGTGCCTTTTCATCACTGCAGCAAAAATCTATGCAAGCATGGCCAAATGAAAGCACTTTAGAAAAAAAAAAAAAATCAAATCCAACTTCCTTACCTAAGACTTTTTCCAGTGGGAATCCAAAAACTTCTGAGGAAACTGTCCTGCTGGACTTGTCTTGCCCTCAGGTTTATCCAAACTGGGATAGCCCCATTCCACAATGTGTCAGCAGGGAGGACCTAATTCCCCTTGCAGCACTCACTGCAGAGCAGGCTTACAGACTTACTACCCTGTGTTATTAGGTGCGTGTTAGTGCCTGGCTAGGCACAGGGTCACAGCTGGAGAAGAGAAGGCTTCAAAGAGACCTTATAGTAGTCTTCTAGTATCTGAAGGGGGCCTACAGGAAAGCTGGGGAGGGATTATTTACAAGATCTTGCAATGACAGGACAAGGGGCAATGGGTTTAAACTGGCAGAGGGGAGATCACACTGGATGTTAGGAAGAAGTTCTTTACAGTGAGGGTGGTGAGACACTGGCACAGGTTGCCCAGGGAGGTTGTGGCTGCTCCCTCCCTGGAGGTGTTCAAAGCCAGGTTGGATGAGGCCTTGGGTGACCTGTACCAGTGGGAGGTGTCCCTGCCTATGGCAGGGAGCGGAACTGGATGATCTTTGAGGTCCCTTCCCACCTTACCATTCTATGATTCTATGAGCTCCTCATCACTATGCTGTGGATGCAAAGATCAGCTGTATTCTGGCTCCAAGATCACAAGGGGAACAAGTTCAACCATGTTGGCACAGAAGAAAGTTGACTTGGTCCAGGATCCTGGAGGAATGGCAACCCTAAGGGAAGGAAAAGACATTTAGAGAAGCCTGATAGTGGGAGTGAGCAGGAGCACAGGTGTGGGAAGCCCAGGGCTGAACAGAGAAGGGGATCAATGCTCAGGAAATCAACCCACATAGGGCAGACTGGGACTAGCCAGGCAAAGAGGACAGTAAGAAATGACAGAACTGAAACAAGGATGAGATGTAGGCAAATAGATAGAATGATTTGCACCCACCAGAGCTGCTGGCTTTCCAGGACTGGGAGCAGGATTCAGGTTTCTGAGTCTAACCATCAGGAGGCTGCCAGAAGGAGCTGCCAGATCCCGCCGTGACAGTCGGAAGCAGCAGGTTTTACAGCTCCTAACTCGGCATGGCTCTGCCTGGGTTCACAGCCCAGCAGCAGGAGTTGCAGCTGGAAGTGCTCCTCACTCTGGAAAGCGGATGCCAAAATGAACAGCATACATACATTTAGCAACCCCATGCAAAATGTCTGGGTTAAACGACCTTCCCGGGCTTACAGAGCAGGCTTTTGGCAGAACCCATATCAGCAGGGCACCACTCAGATACCTGAACCAGGACAACGTCCTGCACCCAGCTGCATCCATCACTACCCTCTCAACTTGCACGGCAAATGAAGCAGGCACCTGCAGAAAGCAGCATCCCTTGCTAACCTGTCCTCCTACCTCACCCTCAGCACCAGCCTCTCCTATATCTAGTGTGGCAGAAAGAATGTGTGGCACTAAAACTGCAGCATGATCTGCGTGCACAAGTGGTGCAGACAGCTTCTGTTCAGGGATTCCCTAAATTCTGAGTACAATCCTTCGTTATGTCCTTTGAATACAGAAACCCAGGAGGGAGAAAATGGAGGGTGTTCCTTCTCAGAAGTCATCTTTGCACATTCTGCCTTTGTAGGAAGCTGATGTCTACTACTGCAATACATTTATTTTGAAACTCAGTTCATATGCTGTAAGGAGTTACAGACACCATTAATTTTGGAAGCCAATGCTCAGAGATCACAAATGCTAAGAATTCTAATTATGTTGGGTCTAGAAAATTTAACGAGTAAAAGAGACTTTTCATAAGCATCTCAAGCCATAATATTTTAATGCTGTTGGCATTAATTAAAATATCTGGAATTTTTTGAAGGAACCTCCTCCCTTTAATTTTTTTACTTCTACCATTAGAACAGGAGCATCGTTTTGCTAAAGCCACAAAAAAATAATGTTCCTTGTGGCTGATCGTCTCATTTATAATCGTGTCATGCCAGGAACAACCTTTCACTGAAATTTTGTTTATGCTTCAAAAATTTCCCCCTAATAACTTCTTCCCCACCCCCTTCCCTAAGCACTAGCAGGTCTGGATCTGTCTTCTGTGCAGGGCTGGAAAGATAAAAGTCCAGATGATTTGGCACCGTACAAGGGACTGAACTCTCAGTGTCTGATTAATGATACTATCCATCTCAGAAGGTAGTGATTCCCTCCTTTGGAGCTTAGGGGGGAAAATGGACTAACCTTTCAATTCGTACTTCATCATCTCCCAATGACATTTGTGGCTTTCTGCAGGACACAGAGGCTGCAGCTCTTGGGAGGTCCCAGGGGCTCAGCAGCAGCAGCAGCAGCAGCAGCATTGCCTTTCTTTCCACACCAACCAACACACCCGATTGTCTGTGAAAGAAGCAGGCACCTGTCGTGCTGCAGGCTGCTTTGTAGGCAAGGTGGAGTGACACAGGTCCAGTGCCATGTCCCACATCCCTGACTAAAGCACTGGCTTTTCTAAGGGGCATTGTTGCACAGGGGGGCACACAGATCAC
Organism: Ramphastos sulfuratus; assembly: GCA_013399055.1. Taxonomy (NCBI): domain Eukaryota; kingdom Metazoa; phylum Chordata; class Aves; order Piciformes; family Ramphastidae; genus Ramphastos; species Ramphastos sulfuratus. The sequence continues at coordinate 50,303 of WBNM01035965.1, read as the reverse complement.
AGCTGCCTAGGTCTCCAGTGCTTATGCTGCGACCCGTTGCAGCAATGCTGATTGCAAAGGCTAGAGAGAGCTTGGGCATGGCCCTGAGGCCTTGTGGAGTCAAATGGGCTCAGAAAGATAAAAGGCACTTTTTGTCTCTGATCTTAAGCTCACAACTTTGTATTTTGAATTTTTTTTTCCTTTAGTATCTAAATATACAGTCACTTGTCAGTTATTAATAATAGGACCTCACCTTATTTGATGCTGTTCTCACTTCTTAGACTGTCTAATTAAAGAAGGGACACAGGAACTGCCATGTGCTACTGTCACTTGGCTTGGTTGAGAAAATAGAGCCAGCTGCCAGAGTGCCATGGGCTGCCTCACAGGGAACCAGCACTGTGGTTCCCTCAGAAAGAACCAGCCTGGTCAACACCAGGTACAACGAAACCTCAGGTGCACTGAAAACTCTGCTGTGCCTTCAGAGGCACTTAAACAGGTATGTTCTCTTGACAAAGCCACAACGGTAGCTGTCTGAAAAGAGAAAACAGCATTTTGCAGTGGATCACGGGAAGCAGAGTTTCCACAAGAACAACAAATAAGAAAAAAAGAGGAGGTTGCTCTTTATTTCCACCAAATTGGGTACAGTTTCCTCTGTCTCTGAGGGGCTTGGCACAAAACGAAGCCACTCCTGTTGGGATGCTGCACACCAGTGCATTGCAGAAAAGAGGCAGGTCACAGCTTCCTGGCAGTATTTTCTCCTCCACAGCAAATACGCCGATTCAGCAGGCTGCCCAGCTTGCTCGTGCTTATTTCTGTACTGGGCACAGCCAGGTGTCACACAGGTGAGGCAGCACATAGACACACAGGAAGGCCCAGAGGGGTTTTTATCTCTTTTCTCCATGTGGCTGAGAGAACATGCAGAGGCACCTGCTGATTTTGTATGCTTGGTGCCGCAGAGAAGAAAATCGATGTGGGAACCACAGATGGCTTCAGTGCAACAAGGTACCCCAGGCTGCTTTCCATTGGAAACAGAACTAAGTTACTCTGAACAGCTTAACTTTACTGACCATTATATTTTGTTTTATTATTCAAAGGCAAACACTGAAGAAGGTTTTTGTGAACATACCAGGTTCTCTCAGGTGGAAGGGGGTGAGAACCATTTCTGCATCAATTCAGACACTTGTTTTAGTGACTTTACATTGTTTCAGGAGGCTTTTCTTCTCTCTGATACCAAGCTCTCTTTAGCAGGTCTGCTTTTTTTTTTTATGATGCCTTGGGATCCAGCATCATTTCCTTGTTTATCCTGCACTCCAGCACTATCAGCCATCCTCAAGTGTTTGTCTCATCACCTTTGAGACTGCACCCCTACCCAGGAAAACAGCGAGGGACAAACTTTCTGTTCTCTGCAGGTTTTTCTCCCAATAAGTCTGAAAATAATGTTTGTTTGGTTCATATCCTTAGCTAGCTATGGACTCCCCACAGAGACCCCCTGCCCTGTCAATTGCTGACTAATCGTGCCTGCAGCAAAAGTAATCTGAAGAAGAGAGCTGTTCAGCAGCAGAAAAAGAATCTATTAAAACAGATTATGCTCTCTGCTCCGTTTGGGTACTTATCCTGTGGGGTTGGTCTGCCCAGGGGCTGCCCCAGGGCACACACTCTCAGCGCTCTGCAGTCACCCTGGAGTGTCCCCTGGCAGCTCTGCAAGGTTCATGTGCACAGCAAAGGGCCAGGCAAAGCTCAGGCCAGGGAGGGCTCTGCACTGAGACCTGGCTGTGAGGTGACACTTATAGGCAGGCTAGGCCAGGAAGCTGCTGCTGGGTTTTTATAGCTTTCTTATCCTCAGCACACAGACAGCAAAGCAGCTCTGTGCTTGATTTGACTGAGCCTTCCTCTGAGATTTCAAGAAGAGCCAACCCCCTACAGCATTCAGGACTCGAAGGAAAAAAAGAAATGCATAGTAGTGATGTCCTGGAGTTAAGTGATCTCCTGTNTGGAAGTCTTTTCCAACCTGGTTGATTCTATGATTCCATGATTCTATGGTTCTAATTCAGCCTTGAAACTTTAGTGGCTACCTGCCATTAAGAAAGACCCCAGCCTGGGGCTAGGAGCCAGATTTCTGCAAGCCATTGGAACAAGTCTTTGGTATTTACATACCTTCCCTTAGAGCTGCTTAGTTACAGGCCTTCATTTCTGCCCCAGGCACAAGGTTTTCTTGCCCCTTTGATGACAACTCAGCATTTTGCTTCCAGCATTGACTTTCTGGAGGTATCATGCCTCTGTCTTTCCACACCAGGTGTAGACTCTGGTGAGGTCTGCTGCTCTTGCTGGAGTGCTGCGACTGCCGATTCACCCTTGGAAGTGCCCATCTCTTTCCAAGAGAAGCTGCCTGTGTTGTTCTGGTCAGTGCCTCAGTGTGCCCAAGTGCATTTCTGAGAGTTGTTTTTCGAGGGCACAGGAAGCCAGTCTGGCTGCAAGGATCATAATCCTCCCTCCAACCTGCTGAACAAAATATAACAAATGCAGTCCTCGTTACCTCCACAAGCTTAATGCAGTCACCCCCAGCTGAGCTACAGCCACTACTAATAATGCATGAGCTGCTCTGTGGTGTGCCAGAAAGGGACCACAGCTGACACAAGTTGGAGGATGAGTGACACTGATACAATGGAGCTAACCTTGGCTGGACAGTGAATCAGTCACCCCTTCTGCTCTGGAAAGCGCTGCGCACAGTTAATGCCATGTGGGTAGATCTTGCTAGGCTCCCTCTCCTCACTGTGTTTAATTGTGTGACATCAAAGCTACCTCCTAAGCCACTAGGACAGGCATATGCAGAATGTACCTATTTACCTTGCAGGTTTTAAGCCCACTGATTTTTTTTTAAGGGTGGTTTGGATGTGGTGCTTAGGGATATGGTTTAAGGTGCATCTTGTAGAGTAGGGTTATAGGTTGGACTTGGGGATCCTGAGGGGCTTTGCCAACCTGCATGTTTCTGTGTGATTTTGTGAATTCGAATAGGTTATGTAAAGCAGCAAAATCTACACCATTTAAATTGGCCTGGCTTCTGAAAGCTGCAGGTTCCAGGACCTGAAAGAAGGCCTGCAGCTAGACTGAGTATCCAGGGGAGGTCCTTTTGGCATACAAAGATCAAGCACTAACCGAAATCCAAGCACACCTTTACGCCTAGTTTTTATCTAATTTCAGTTTCACGCAAAGTAATGTTGCCCTAGAAATGAAATCTTCCCCTGTGTCTGCTGCAGCTCTACAATGGCCATTTAGTGGAGCAGCAAAGCAAAGCGCCGGGTACTTGACAGCTCTCTTTTGTGTCACTCGCAACATGCCTTCTAATTCTAGAGAGCTACTGCCATGTACTCCAACAGGGTTTCTTTGCTTTCCCAAAGCAGTTACATGACTTAAGAGTTTGGTCACCTTTTCTGGTAATAGGAATTGTATATAGGAGAAGTAGAACACACTGCAGATTAAAATCTGGCTAGCTCAGGACACCAGCAAGATGATCTACGCAGCTCTTCAAAATGAATTTTTATTATTTTCCCAGCTTAACATGGTAGCATTAATATTTCATTACTAGATTTCACTATGATTTTTTGTCCTGTTACTGTCTCAACCAATTTATTGCTTGAGAAGGTTATTTTTAATCTTTAGCAGTAACTGAGACTATACCCTCAGAAAACCTTTCCCAATGTGGAATTTCTTTGCTGTTTGATTATAAGCATCGAGGTGATGCTGTATCCAACAGCTCTTCATGACAGCAAAATATATCCATCAATTTTAAGAGAGGAGTGAGGTTCACTTTCCGATTTCTAGCTCAAAAGTCTGTGCTCTCCACTGTCTTCATTTTTAATTACAGAAATTCAGACACTGAGGATGGGGAGAATGAGTTAAGATGCCACCTTATACCAAAAAGCTGGGTTTAGCACTGAGCACTCAGTCCAGCTGGCCTCTTGGGTGCTACAGGACTGGTGCTCCAGCAATTTCCCTTTGAAAAATAAAGGTGTTTATTTGGGTTCTGCTTCAAACAGAGTTGAGAGTATAAAGGCACAGGCAGCTTTAGGCCAGATTTGTTCCTCTCTTAGGCTTGTGATTTAGGGCCCCGTGTCTTGTGTCCTGGCAGCCAGAGAGTGACAAAGAGCCAAAGACTGCACAGAGAGTCTGGTCTTAACCCCATCTCTCACCACCCTTGCTCAGACAGCAGAAGAGGGTTTAGCACACAAGATGGAAGGAGGAAAAAAAAACCAACAAACTCTCAAAGAAATAAAAGCACCTCTTGAATAAAAAGTCACTCAAAATATGCTTCATCGCTGCAAAACATTTCTTGATATCAAACATAAGTAATTAGTATTAATTATTCATCCCCCTCACCAATTAAAAAAACCTCCCTTACACCCTGGCTCTCTTCAGCCAGGTGCAGGCAGTGATATTGCTCCTCCCCTTAACTCGAGCCTGAAGGATACAGGATAGGATGTGCCAATTTGGTCCTGCGTTCTGCTCTGTGGACTCTGCTCTCTTTGCTCTGTGAGCAATTCCTTCTCCTCTCACAGGGCAGGATTATTTTCCTGACTGTTATGGGGATATATAAGATGGCAGAGGGATGCAGACAATTCACTACCAACCACTGACACGAAGCATAGCTGCCCCTTCGCCGTATTAGAAACCCAAATTATGCCTGAAGGCTCAGAGAGGCACAGTGCTACTGGTCCACTCCCATGACACGCAGCAACTTGCCTGTTTGTCCCCTTGTACATAAAGTCAAAATGTTCTCCTGCACGTGGTGGGTCTTCAGAGGGACTCTTCCTTCCTGAGCTGCTCAAACTCTTTCTTGAATTCTCCCTGGACCAACACTGTTGGGCACCATCCTTTGTATGTGCCAGAACACCCACATAGGTGTTCACCTGGGCTGCCTTGTACCTCTCCAAAATGTATCCTCAGCAGCTCAAAGGAAAATCATGTTTTGCTATCCTGCCTGTAAGTGTCCAGACTGACACAGCATTAACTTTGCAGACACTTTTTATGACGTGAACTCAACATGACTTGTTGCAACAACATCACAGTGGCCTCTGTACACTACCTTGTCCTCCTCTTCTTCCAACCTCTGTGTGAACCCAAAAGGATGGTCTTGTTTCTCCTCCTTTGACAGTTTATCTAGAAAATATCTGCTCTTCTCATCATATTATCACAGCTAGAGTCACAACAGCACCCAAACCCAAAGATAGGCTGAAAGGTTCCCTGGGGTACTTACCACCAAACAAGTCCCAGGGTCCAGTGCAGTATACTTAATGATAGTCACACGTGTCAATAGCACTCCATCAGACCTCAGTACACTCAAGGTACCTGCATTTTGAGGGTCTTTACTGTTCAAATCTTCATCTAAAACTCCTCCTGTGGTAATCACTGCTCTTCTAATCTGGAGAATTAAGGCCAATTCAAAGCAGAGCCAAAGGACACGAATTTTTCACTCTGACATTTCATGTTTCTCAAATGTCTCCCAGCCTGCTGGTGTCTGTCCCCAAATAGAATAGATCCAAACGAGTGCATCAGTGTTCATAAAAGTATGTTTTGAGGAGAAACCAGGAGGTGGACTCATACTTATCCCTTTAACAGACTCAAAAAATGACACTAATCCAAATCAAATGGTCTAACTTTGACACTTACAGCAACAAACAACTCATAAAAGCTTCCCTAGATTCCAAATATTGGGCATATTCTTCACAGGGAAGATAAGCAGCAGAGCAGATTTTTCCAGCAAAAACGTTTTCTCTTGTAATCTTCCCTGATCTGAGAATTGTAACAAGTGCATGGAAATTACAAGCTGCTATAAAAATTACAGAGACTAAAACTACCATTTTATCCTGCATTAGAACAATTTTAACGTTGTTGGAGGAATACATCTCTGCAATTTTAAAATTATTTGAGTCATGACAGAAAGCCTCACAACTGCAATATTTATCTCTCAGATTCATCTTAGGATGTTCCTGAAGACTTGTGAGATGTCACATTACATAGCATTTTGTAGGGACCAGAGAAAGTCACTTTGACAGGCAACGTCTGTAAATTGGAGCCATTGATTATGGAGGATTTAATTTTATCTATTCTGTATTCATGGAACAATAAATAAAAAAGACTTCAGTGGTCACTGTAGGACTGCAACAACTTCTACAGAAATGCAATTTATAGTTGCATATTTTTAACAGCAAGCTTTGGCATACATTTGATTAAATTCTGCTTTCCAGTGCACTTAATGAGAATTCTAATTCTCTAGAGCTTTCTATAGGCGAGCCAGGTGAAGAGGAGTCTATCAAGTTGTAGCTGTGGTTGTTAGCACAAGGAGCTGGCTGCTTTGAAAAGAAATAAAATTCATAAGCATGCATGCATATATTTTAATATTGCCAAGATATGTATTGACAGAGCAATAAATAGTAAGAGGATTTATTACCCTCTCTATTTTCTGATGTATAGAAATGCAAGTGATGCTTCTGAGGCATAACATCTTTCAGGAATGTGTTTGAACTGAGTGGCCTGAGCAAACCTTATTTATTTTGGGTTCTCAGAGAATCTGAGGTTGATTCACTCCCTAAATTTCAACAAATTATCCTATTACTTTCCTTGCCTGCCTGATAGGGAAGGCAAAAGACTCCCTTCTAAAGGACACAAACTCATCTCCTGACTGAAGGCCACTCACTGCTCTAAAATGAGGATGAAAAAGCAAAATAACTTTTTCTTACCTCCTCCTTTTTGGTACTTTTCTGCTTCAGTTCTCATATTACAATCATTTTAATAAAGGCTATCTCACTACCACAATCATCTTCTTACAGCACCTTGGAAAACAAGTTTTGGACTTCCCAGTAGGAATTTTGGGGGTGTCCAGCCAGGACAGATCTTTTCCTATGTAAATCTGTAGCCACAACCTTACCTCAAGCAAAAGAAACTTCATCAGATTTTACAAAAGATGATTCCGTTTTGGCGAATGTTTTATCCTTGACTGTAAAGGTGGGAGGACAAAATCTACCATGACATAACCTGATAGGAGAAATTCTTTTGGAGCTGAAAAAAAAATCCATCTCTAATATTGCCAGAGGTGGAGCATTTGGTGAATGAAGGTACATCCACACTGCGACTGAATGCATTAATCAGTCCTGAGCTATTCTGCTTTTGCAGATTTGCCTTGGTCCAGCATCCCATATTCCAGCCTAGATATTGAAAAGTCTGAGTGAAATCCTAGGCATGCTCTTCTCAGTGGCAAAATCCCAACAGGATTTATTATTATTTTACAAGTGTATCTGCCAGCTCCATAAACAGTATGCTGAATGCTTACTTCCAAACAGGATCTGGTTTCTGGAAGCTTCAGAGTTTATTGGATGCTGAGGTTTTAAGTTTTACTGTGAAAGTATTTACAAGATTATCTATTCATGTAACACTTTTAATCCACAGATTTAAAATTAACTAAGGAGTTCAATAAGTTTGCACCCACCTCTCTGCTGGGGATCCAGAGCAGTGCAAGCAAGAGATTTGCTATGCAGGATAGCAGAAGAGCACACTGGTAAGAGAGCAGAATGTCAAGTTTTGAAGCTGCACCCCAAACCTCGGCCTTCAGTCACAGTAGCATCCTTCAAGTGAGTACAGTTTTCTTGCTGGCATTATGATTAGTCCTGAAATTAAAGTAGAATCAATAGAATATAGAAAGAAGACAGAATATAGTAGAAAGAAAATGTAGAAAGAATATAAATGAACATAATAAACCTTAGTTTTTATCATTTCAGTTGTCAATGCTCTGAATCAGTGGTGGTTTTTTTTTTACATTGACCAATGCTCAGCATCTTAATTCTTACACAGAAATGGCAAACAAAACAAAATGCATTAAAAAACAATCCACTCCCTCTCCCCCCCCAAAAAAAAAAACCCAAACAAATAACAACAACAACAAAAAGCAACACACAACCAAAACCAAAGAACATGAAAAGAACAGATTAAATATAGCTTGTGCTTATGCTGATTTTCAGAAATAGGTTAATAAACACTGCTTAGATGAAAGGAGCCTCAAGCGTTAAAGAAAGAAATCAGAAGGTCTCACATAAGTGATTTTTTGGCAGGAATCAAATTAACGAATATAATACAGATTGCTGACAAGGTACTTGATCATTCTCTGCAGTAAGGATTTTTTTTTTTTTAATGTGTATGTTATATTTATTTATTTATATATATACACATGCACGAGGTTTGTGTGACTTGATTCTCTTAACACTTCGTCTGATAATGATAAATGGTGTTTTTATTTGAAAGGGAAATGGTAAGAAGTCCTGATTTGCAAGAACAAGTTAGAATGTATGACATTATTATGTCCTGCTGCATTTCCTTCTCCTTTGGAAAACACAAGCTTTCAATAAGGGCTTTGCAAACATTTTATTCAGTCCATAGACAATTTTCCTCTAATTCAATCTGCAAATAACGCCAAGTTTTGGGCTTTTTTGTTTTGGTTTGGTTTTTTGGTTTGGCTTTTTTTTTGTTTGTTTTGGTTTTGGTTTTTGTTTAGTTGGTTGTTTGGTTTTTGGGTGGGGTGTTTTTTTGTTGTTGTTTCGGTTTGTTTTTGTTTTGTTTTGTAAGAGGATGGAGGATAAAATAAAAAAAGGCATAAAAGAGACTTAATGAGATCATGGAACTCTTTCTTAAGCAGTACAGCATCTTAATTTCTGGTAAATTCAAGCAACCTCCATCTGGGGGTTGATTCTGTCAGTCTGTATCTATGTCTGTCTGCCTTTATCCATCTCTCTAGGCATTCATCGCTGTGGCTTCAGAGCACCACTGAAGGAAACGGGAGCTCCGCATGCAGCAGAGCTGCAGAATCCAGCCCCTCTTTGACAATGATTGGGTCTGACATTGACAAGCACTTACACCCCATTCTCCGGCTCTTTTTGTTTGGCCTTAGATACACGTGTCGTCTGGCAAAAGTTAAAAATAAAGCATTTAGGGCTAGGCTGTGGTCAGTTTTCATGTGCTTCCGCAGTGTGAGGGGGAGGAAGGGGAGGGTGGAGGCAGCCGCGTCTCAGCGTTCTGCACCACTCACATCAAGGTCAGCCAGAACTGCTGCGAGAGCAAAGTCAGTGCCACTCAGAGCACGTGGCTTGCTATAAAAATGTTTTTCTATTAGAAGTAATCACCTGAAAATCTTGAGGGGCTGAGATGCTCAAGCACTGCCCCCACTGATTCAGGCAGCAGATTTAGCTGGCCACGCCCTGATGCAACCAGCTCCTGAGCCTCAGGGCTCTCTGAAAATTTTCCATCAAACTTTCATGGGAAGTATCTGATTTCCTTGAAAATGTCAGCATGTTTTTATTTCATTTTGCTAGATAAATTAAATATGGAAAATGGAAAAGATATTAGCAGAAACTCAGAAACCCTAATGGCTGGAGGAGGGGACAGTATTCGTTTTGGCAATGAGAAGCTGATCTCTTCAGCTGAACATTTTAGATTTAAATAAGGATGATCTGACTAGGCAAAAGAATAACTGGAGAAACCCACCTCTTATTCATGAGCAGCTCCATTTCAGATCTTTATTCAGGGAAGTTGGCTGCTTCCCCCTCGTTACTCAGTGCCAAAGGGATGGCAATAGGTAAAACATTTCTCCCATCTTCCCCCAGTTTCCTCCTTGCCACTCCTGTCCACGAAAACTGCAGAAGTGTCAGAACCGTGCTCTGGATCAGTGGTGCTGGGCACTTAGCTGAGGGGACTTCAGGATTAAAACTGGAAAGAATTTATATGACTAAGAACAGGATGGTGGGACACTGCTCACAGAGCCCAGTTTGCTGCTACAGTGTGCATCCGTGCTGCTGAAGCTCCTAGACATACCTGTCTCCATCAGAATTAGTTACAAGGGTTCTCCCCACTGCTGCCATGCAGAGCTATTCCAGATGACTTATTGATGACTGTTCACAGTTGTTTGTTTATGTAACAATACTGTCAAAGCTTACACAGGTCCTCTTTGCTCTTATGCCTATGGCTGATTCCTTGCATTCTTTTCTATGCTGAGGCACAGTCCCTGTTCTCCCATCAAACTATTCACCTTTCTCTTCTGCTCTAGCTTAAATCTCTTTCTTTCAAACACAGGGGGCTACAATTGGTCAACACATTCCTGAAAAAAAAAAAAAATCTTACTAATGCTTTCTAAAGCCCATTAATTTCCCCCCCTCCCCACCAAATGGAAATATTTCTTTTGATATGTTGCCAAATATATGCCAAAATCCTTCTGTATCAGTCCAACTGACAAGACTTACCTTATATTCAAAATTATCATTAGTTCTCAGCTACCCGACCTTGCTACTTGAACTGTTGAATGTAATCCCATTTATATCTCCCAGTCCCTGACGATATTCTGTTTTTCTGTATGCTGTGAGCCTCCTCACTGTTGACAATCCCTCCCACCTTCAGCCAACAGCTCATTTCTCTAGCAGGTTCTCATTCTTTCTGTGCCTAGTTGATTAATGAAAATATTAAATGATATTGGTCCCCAGACTGTGCCTTCAGAAACTCCACTTTTAGCTCCCTCTAACCTGGTATTTCCTCTTTCAACATAATCTGCTATTATCTCCTTTAGCCAGTTTCTACTTATTTTACAATTCTGGGTCTAATCTTGATCTCTTCCAGTCATACAATTCTCCACGCAAGCCTGTGTCAGCTGCTTCTCTCACAGTGTATATACATCACATCTATTGCCATGGTCTTTGTCTACAAAGATCAGGATAATCTAAAGAGAGATTATCAAATTAATCTAGTAAATCTGCTTTCAGTAAACCTATTCTGTGTGTTATCCTACTTCTCCCATTTGCCATGCTCCACTATGACTCTTCCTCCCAAAAGCACTCTAATGCCTTGCATACTACTGATGTCATGCTAATATGCCTACATTTAATTAGATCACAGGTCTTTTCCTATCTGGAATATAGGAATAATATCTGAATTTTCTCATAACACTCCTACTTTAACATAGTCCTAAATACCCTTCGAGTAGAAATGTGGTTTCAAACGCCAATTCTTTCAGACTGCTGTGATGCAGATCCCCTGAAACAGTGCTCCTTGAATTTTACTTCTGCCTCAAAGGGTGTCATTTCCATCCTTCCAAATGCATTCCCATAAAGCCAGTTCAGAGCCATTGTCCAAACTGAACATTGAGGCACAAAATCATCACATTTTTGGAATGTATCTATGCCAGCCATAAACTCACCCTCCCTTGAGTCAACCTCACTGCTGCTTTCTTTGCTCTTCTCTGATTTTGATGACCAAAAAAAAAATCCCAAAAACTAAAACAAAAAAAACCTAACAACAACAAAAAAAAAAAAAAAACCCACCAAAAAAAACCCCACAACCTTACTGTTTGGTTTAACTTCTTTTGCAAATTCTAACTTTGCTTCAATACTCATCTTCAATTCAGTTGGATCTTATGTTTTATGGTGATTGCTTTGTTTCCATTCCTAGAAGACTCTGAAATTTCAGGAATTTCTCTCAGTAAAACTACCTGAAACAGAACAGTAATAGAAGGACATTTAGTTAAAGCCTTGCCAAAATCTGTTATTATCCTTTATACAGTGTAGCACCATTTCTTTGTATTTATTGACTTCAGTGGTGCCTTACATTTGAAAACCATTGCTTCACAGATTCAGTACATCAGATTCACTGAGGGCTAACATGCAGGTGTGATCAGAAAGCAAACTTCTAACCCTGTAAGCAATTGATATCACAGGTTCTGTATAGCCCACCCGCTATGCATATTGATTGGGATAAATGTAACCATGCAAAGTGTAGCTGCAGCTGGAAATGTCCCTCAGTCAAAACAAAGCTCCTGGATCCAGATTTAATCTTTCTCTGACTCTCTATCAAGTTTGCAAGTCAAAAGAGGGTTTCTCTAATCACCACCTTTGAAAGCTCACTTGCAGATCCACCATCAAACTCTGCCTTTATTTCCTCCTCCCTAATCACCAGCGCCAGACTGCATAATTAGCAAGTGAATGACAATACAAGACCCACTGCAAAGCCCAAAGAGCCAGTTCATTTGATGATCAGGCCTTTTAATTGGAACTGCAGAAGGGATATGGCAATTCATCCACTTTCTCCATAGTAATTCTAACTTTGTAGGGCTCTGAGCTTAAAAGTGTATTGAGGAATCTAATGGGCTTTTTGTTGACAGAGAAAAACAACTCTCTAGAACATACACTTGACAAACATTCAAGTTAAGCCACAATGCTCCACTTTTGCATAGCCTTTTCTCTGAATATAGTCATCCCTAGAAAGGTGCAGAGCTCTGGAGGTTTACAGGTATTTGGAGTGAAAATGCCTTTCCAAAGCACAAAGAACTACCCTGTTCTTCCCATTGCACAGCTTAGTCACCAAAGCAATCCCACGAATTCCCAGGTTATGTATATCAAAATAAAAGCTAGACTAAAAATTTTCAAGTGTTCCCAAACACAGTAGAGGTCTTGTTTCATAGAAAAACAAATGTACTTAATGTACTGCCAGTATTTCTCTTCATAATCTCAAGCCAGTCTCTTCCTAATATTGGATATATTAGACATGTTCTGGGATGATATATCATTTCATCTGGAAAAAAATATATATATATATACACACACACACACACACATTGCTTCTTGGTTTTAAAGCAGGATCTTCAGAGCAGCAGTTCAACATTTATGTTGGCTTCCACTGTGTTAAAGAGGTGATGAAATGAAGAGCAGCATAGAGACCATGGAGGACAGGACAGCATGGGATGAAATATGTGTGTGTGTGTGTGTGTGTGTGTATGTATATGTGTATATATATGTGTGTGTGTGTGTGTGTATGT
>WBNM01035965.1:0-37173 GCA_013399055.1 Ramphastos sulfuratus | reverse complement strand
GAAGAACTTTCTCCTCACCTCGAGCCTAAACTTCCCCTGGCACAGCTTGAGACTGTGTCCTCTCGTTCTGGTGCTGGTTGCCTGAGAGAAGAAAGCAACCTATATCTATTTGAGGCAGAGGAGGTTCCATGTGAACCCGAGGAAGAATTTTTTCCCTGTGAGGGTGACAGAGCACCGGAACAGGCTGCCCAGGGAGGTTGTGGAGTTTTCCTCTCTGGAGATATTCAAGAACTGTCTGGATGCATTCCAGTGTGATCTGCTCTAGGTGATCCTGCTCTGGCAGGGTGGCTGGACAAGATGATCTTTTGAGGTCCCTTCCAGCCCCTGACATTCTATGATTCTATATGAAAAAAAATCACCCTATTCCTTTTGTACTAGAGGTAAAGTAATTGTCTTAAGTCTATGCTTAACTGCAAACCTACCACTGAACTCTATCATGTAAACCCACAATTAAATGCTATGACAAAGCACAGTCTAAACTTTCCAAGTGCTATGTGAAAGGCAAACTCATGCCTACACAGCAAAACTGTTGTGGCTGGTGGTGGTCAATGGTGTTAAAGGCTATGATGAACAGCTGTTGAGATTATCTCCCCCAGTAGATTTTATCAGAGTAGTGATGTCAGGCTAAAGTCATATTTGGGTACAATTGAAAGTTGTATTTGGGTATAACTAAAATATTCTGGTGTAACATTTTCATATTCACATTGTATGCTGTGCAATTCAAATGCTTACACACAGATGAGGCCTGACTGTCACTGTTGGTACCTGATGGAAGATAAGTGTCATACCCAGGCTTCACATGTAGGAATTCAAACATATAGGATCAAGGATTCATCTGTTGGCAGGATGAAGATACAGCTGCCAAGTCCAAACCAAATTGGCCACTTCTGCCTCATGCACATTGACAACTCAATTCAATATTACTTTAACTCATTTTAAAACTAACAAGTCCTACACTGCTTGGATATTCAGATTATAGTTTCTCTGTGCAATAGGAATTAACTCAATAAACATAACTCAAATCCAAATTTTAAGTATCATTCTATTAGTACACAGCTATATCTCAGGCTTGGTACAATAGAAAAGGTTAGCCTTGTCCTAACATCTAGAAAGGATTATTAATGCCCTGTATCCCTGGTCCTCTGGTATTAATTTGCTGCCCCAGTAAACAGGAATATGTTACTAAGGTAAGTGACTTATTTCTGTCCTTTTTTTTTATTATTAAATTGTGCTCTAGGTGAAGAAATGTGGCTCTTATACTGAGACTATGGCAAAAAAAAATAATACAGTGCCTCATGCTTCAACATTTCAAGTAAACATTTCCAGTTTGTTCATTGGCACAGCAAGAAGAATTTTTATTCAGATAACCACAAGGCCACGTGCAATAAATGGAATTAAAACCAAAACTAAACAAAAAGCCCCACAAAGTAATACTTGGATAATGTGACTTTAAGCAGTAACTTCTTTTCTGTCATGAGTTCTGCTTCCATTCTCATCTTCTGTTTCATTTAAAATTCCCAGCCCTTCATTAGTAAATTATAGCCTACAAACTGTTAAAATTTACCAATTAGAACTGACAGATGCTTTTTAAAAAATGAACAGTTAAGTGTTGATTTATTGCAAAAAATAATCATATCCCTACCCTTAACACGCAGCCAGCATCTGCCCAGGTTAGTCAGAGTAGCTGCTGAATTTGCCAGCCCATGCTCCCCCATGACTGCTGACAGTGTGAGGTGTCAGTGTAATGCACTTGTCAAAAAGACAAATGCAACTTTAGGATGTCTCCAGGAAGGTGTTGCCAGATGCAAAGAACTTACATCGCTGCACAAGGAATTTGTATCACCTCCTCCGAAATAATCTGAATAATTCTGCTCTTGAGATCCAAGACCAAAAAACTGACCAGGTGCAAAGGACAACCAAGACAGGAGGGATGAGGGGTGAAAGCAAGATGAAGGTGGGGAAATTACTGGCTGATGAACAAGACAAAGACCTTAGTGAGGAAAAAAACATCTGTGCTACAGGTGATTGCTGGCTCTAAAGGCAAAAAAGTATAAGTAGGATAAATTTAGACTAGAGATTAGAAGTTTTCTAATCATAAGAGCAAAGATGTTCTAGAATAGGCTTCCAGTAAGAATAGTGAGGGGGAAAAAAAACTGCCTGTAAAATGGAGCTTCATATAAATGTACAGGATTATATGATTTGAGCATCAGTAACAACAGGAGATGGGACTGCCTGCTTGTTTCCATTGTGGATTAACAATGCAACAATCAGACTTTTACTTGAACTATATTATCACTAACAATGTGTCATTTTACATGGTTTGTGTATTTCTAGGGCTGAGAGCCTCTTCCTGACTCCCCAAAGTAAATGCAGTGAGTACAAAAGCAGCTAACAAGTTGGTGAGTTTTAAAATGTGGTTGAAGTGGAATGTGTTGAAGAGGAATAAGGTGGAAAGTAACTGAACCACAGCTCAGCACAGGTTCCAGCTACAGCAGTTCCTAGATTGTCTGGGAAAGCAAAGGATGGCAGCCACAGCAAAGCAAAATTCCAAGATGGCTCCTGATTTAAGGAGAGCAAAGAAAACTACCTTCACACATCATCAAGAAGGAAGACAGGGAGCCTTCCAGAGTAACTATCAGAACTGGGCTGAGAAAGAGAGAGAGGGCCCTAGTAATGGAACATCCACTTGCAGGTGGTACCTGAGAGGGAGAACCTGAAATATAGTAATTGTGAAATAAGATTTGCTTCTACAAATGAGTCTAGGTTTCCATTCTCAGGAAGGATGAAGGCAAGAGGTTTAACATACAGATCATCACTTGTAGCTCTGTGTGGTGGCTATGTATCTTGGGTAACAATCCTGTAACGTAAACAAAAGCACAGCTTCATAGAATAACCATATGATAACTCTGAAAAAGAATTGGCAACTCTATTTGTCTTCTAAATTTACAGCTGAATGTTTTGAAATCCTGAGAGCAACCCATAAAGATCCTCCTACTTCTATCCTTTTCTCTGTGACAGATTCATTTAAAATGTTCTCAAACCTAGTATCAAGTAATTAAAGATATCTTAATGCAATTTAACATCTGATTGCATTTATCTACTTCCCCATCTATAGTATGCTTATTATATTAAATAATAATTTACTAATACTTTTGGAAATGCGGTTTATAAGAGAAAGGTGACTCAAATCAGTATTCTTTTCAGTGTGACACAGAAGGTTACAACTACCTAAATACTATATTCAAAACAGATGGAAAAAGCACTGCTTCTCCTGTTGGTTAAGTAGGGAAAATGAGGAATTTTGACACTGGGATCATGTTGTATTTCAGCCATCATAATTGTGCTGGCATCATAATTAGGAGATTGTATTGGTGCAACAACCTCACGATACTGATCAGTACATCAGTTGCCACTGCTGACATGCCAAAAAGTCAAAAGCATATTAGAAAGCAGATGTCTCTGCTTCTTATTCCTGTGATCAAGCTTCATCTCCATTCTGGTATCACATTAAAGGTGTCAGTCTTTAGATCTTGCACCATAGCATTTTCTTTTTCCTACACAATTACTTGTGTTGTCAAGCACTGTGTTTAGTGTAAATAGAAAAGCCATCTTACAGAAGAAGGTCACTTTTGCACCCATTTCCATTCAGGAGATAAAAGCTTCCTCTTGTTTCATATTGGTATTGCAGCCTACCACGACGCCCAGCAACTACAGTCAGAGCAACCTTTGAGGTCAATTAAATCTTGGCAAAGTTGTCGGTTGTAAGCTTGTTGCTAATGAATTATTTTGAGAAAAGCCATTAGGACAAAAGAAAATCCAGATATAGAAACTACTTCTTATGCCAGGCATGAATTTTGTAACTAAAGGTGACAATCCTCATACTCCACAAAATGTGCACAGAAGTAATAAATCCAGTATTAAATAATAAGTTCACTGTGCCTTTGGCTATACAATGGTTTCAGCTGGCTTTCTTTTCTACATTATAATCAGCCACTGATGCATATTCCTTAGTTCCATAATGATAGCAGGGAGTTAAATTTGGGATATACAAGTAGTTTTTCATGGCTTTTTTTTTTTTTTTTTTTTTTTTGGCCAGAAGAACACTGTAAAGGAACTTATCTTGCATTTCGTTGTGACAATGTTTTCCTATCATTTCACTCAAATTACCATTCATGTAGAGTATTTATTTTTAATTTAAAATTAAAGCGCTGAATAATTAAGTACCATAGAGAATACTAATGTGTGGAACAAAGTGGGACAAATAGACTCTGCCTACAAGATTTCTATGATCCTCTCTCCATTAACATAACCATGAGCTCTACTGGGTATTTACATATTAGATTTGGCAAGCAATAATACAATGAGAAGCACTTCCTGCATTAATATTTTTTTTTTCTTTCAAACAAGACAAGTTCCTGAACTTGTCAAACATAAATGCAAAATTATGAAAAACAATCTTCACCAAAAAACTCTTGTTATTAAAATGCATGGCAACTAATTATTGATCTGATGCTATTCTGCATAAAGAAGACATGCTTGACTGAACAGAAATATTTTTAAATCATTAATATACATGTGTTTATTTTACTGAGTCTAAATTGGAAGTGGTAGATTATTCTTATTGTCTAACGAATTAGGAAGTGTGACAATACCGCTGTACAGTGCTGATGTATGATATCATTCCCCTTATACTTATTAATTTCTGTCAAATTAAAACCAAAACACTACTGGAAACCTTGAACAGCCATCATATGAAAATCAAATGTGAATTGCTATTAGAAAAGCCATAGTACCTTAGATTGCTCCAGGCAAACACACTGAGATACAATACTAAACACTGTCTTTGTCTAAGGAAGGAAAGGAAAAAATCTCTTATGGGACATGCTGCCAGTTGAAGCTGAAGCCCTGTCAAAACTGCAGTTCTTCTGTGGGAACATGGTGAAATCGACAATCTTTGTGCAGCTGGGGTTTCTCTTCCCTTCAGTTTTCCACTTAAAACGAAAAAAAACCGTAAGTGAAATTCAGTTCGCTGTGGATTTGTCGATGCATCGCTTCACTCTAAAGACAGATTAATAATTTCTGGATTTATTTCAACTGAATTTCATGGCCAAGATAGCCTGTAATTTTACACCTCCCCACAATGACCTTTATACTGTACTTCTTTTACAAAATATCACTGGTAACATTTTTTCCATTCCAACAAGCTTCGGGATACGGATATCTCGGTATTACTTTGGAATTACTATGGTGTGGAGCGCTCCGTAAATAATCGATGACATGTAGCTCATTCACCATAAATTCCTGACCAGCGTAGTGCTCAAGAGTCTTCATCTTTAATGCATTCTGTACAAGTCAAAGTTAACCTTTATGGAAGGCACAGGCTCGTGCTGGTGAATCCCTGAATCGGCCATTTCACTCTAACTCTGGGTAATCACAAATACATAGTGCAACAATAGCAACCTACCTGCTGAGACTTCCCCACAGAAAGTGCTGTGACAGAAGAACTCATCTCTCTAGCCTGAATAAGCCAAAAGTTCTTTGATAATTTCTCTAAAAAAGCAGGCTCGTAGCATACTTTGCACATGTCCTTTCAGTTTGTCATGGAGGCAAAGCAGCAAATGCTGTTCTCACAGCTGAAAGTTTTTGTAAGTAGATATCCCACTGTCAGAACACACAGTGCACCCAAATGGTAGGCACCAGAGGCATCAAGTAGTTAAACAAATGCCCTGAGCCCTCCTATTACAGAGAATATCAACACATGAATACCTAGCCTGCATATAGATGTCCTATCTGAAAGTGCATTATGACATGGCTGAAAAAAGATTTCAATGTTCAGATTCTTGTACACCACCAATTTTGGGAGGAACTGGTTACTAACCAGGAGGTTTTGTTGTATGGCATTGCTGGAGGCAATCAGGAAAGTTAGGACCATTAGTTTCTTCTAGGAGGTAAAATATATTCTTAGTTATGCTGGTGATCCAGAGGCCAGCTGAGTGAAGTAACATCTACTGTCTCTGTGGGCACTTGATATCCAAGCCTTCCCTTTGCCAGCATACAGTGCTGCTCTGGAGAAAATGAGCAATGAGTACTCTACTCTGTGATTACAGTATCACAGTATCACAGTATAGCAAGGTTGGAAGAGACCTCAAAGATCATCAAGTCCAACCCACTACCACAGACCTCAAGACCAGACCATGGCACCAAGTGCCACGTCCAAACGTGCCTTGAACACCTCCAGGGACGGTGACTCCACCACCTCCCTGGGCAGCCCATTCCAGTGGGGAATGACTCTCTCAGTGAAGAACTTTCTCCTCACCTCCAGCCTAAACTTCCCCTGGCACAGCTTGAGACTGTGTCCTCTTGTTCTGGTGCTGGTTGCCTGAGAGAAGAAAGCAACCTCCTGCTGGCCACAACCACCCTTCAGGTAGTTGTAGACAGCAAGAAGGTCTCCTCTGAGCCTCCTCTTCTCCAGGCTAAACAATCCCAGCTCCCTCAGCCTCTCCTCATAGGGCTTGTGCTCGAGGCCTCTCACCAGCCTCGTTGCCCTTCTCTGGACACGCTCAAGCACCTCAATGTCCTTCTTAAATTGAGGGGCCCAGAACTGGACACAGTAACTAACTCTTGGTTTAACATCTCTTTTGGCCAGGTATTTGTAGCTCTATATCTGGCTTCTCTTTGCAATTCAGGCCTTTTACCATAGGCTGTACTCTATTCTCTGGTCCTTTGTGCTCTGTCAGTGCTGGGTGTGTGATACTGTGCCACTGCTTCTCACCAAGCTTTCTATTGCCTTAGGTTCTCCTGGCAGGGCCAAATCATTCTGGAACTGCATTTGCTGTTCTTCTGCTGTGGTGTTTTATTGCTTTTGTAGATATTGATCTGCTTTTGGAGTTGTTGGAACCAAACATCTCTTGGCATGTAAATGTCCAGAAAAGGAATTTCTGCAGGAATTAAAAACTCCAAAATTCTTCTTTTACAAATTTCCCTTAAGCCATGCTTTTCAGAAGCAAAGAATGATTCATCTGGAACATGCTACCAATAAAGACTGGGAGAAGTAATAGTTCCTCTCTATAAAACCCTATGAAAAGGGATATTCAGAGGTCTAAACCAATATCTTTAAAGCCTGGAGCCTCTAGACTATCTCTGGGAACAGTATCTCCCATCTGCTTTCTGATAGTAAAGTTCTATTAAAGTATAGGTAAGACAGGCAGTACTGTGATTTTATTTTGGTGAAGTCACGTTGCCATGTCCAACATAAAATCATAGAATCATAGAATGGTAAGGTTGGAAGGGACCTCAAGGATCACCCAGTCCCAACCCCCTGCCATAGGCAGGGACACCTCCCACTAGCACAGGTCACTCAAGGCCTCATCCAACCTGGTCTTGAACACCTCCAGGGAGGGAGCAGCCACAACCTCCCTGGGCAACCTGTGCCAGTGCCTCACCACCCTTACTGTAAAGAACTTCCTCCTGACATCCAGTCTAAATCTCCCCTCTGCCAGTTTAAACCCATTGCCCCTTGTCCTGTCATTGCAAGACGTTGTCAATAGTCCCTCCCCAGCCTCCCTGTAGGCCCCCTTCAGATATTGGAAGGCTACTCTAAGGTCTCCTGGAAGCCTTCTCTTCTCCAGGCTGAAGAGCCCCAACTCTCTCAGCCTGTCCTCATAGGAGAAATTTCCCTGAAAACTGCTCATTACATCTGAGGGCAACTTTCCAACTTTGTTTACTTTAACAGGAGGCTAAATACAGTAATAACAACCAACCAACACGAAGGGAATTGCTTCATTTCATTTACCCAACAAGACTGTAGCAAGATTTTTCCTATTTACTCCATAGAATATACTCTTGGGTTTGCCAGATAGAGGTAATTGAAACTATGTCAAAATTCCCGTACAAATAAGAATAATACAAAGCATAGCTGATGCAAACACTTTACCCCAGACCTCAGAGTCTGGATAAACTCCTGTCCAAACTGTTTCCCTTGTCAACTGTACAGTTATTGTTTCACCTTTATTCCTTGCTACTGCTAAACTGGGAAAAAGAAGCATTTTATTTGTGTTGTGGTAGTACGTAGGAGGTCGTCTCATAAATGGACCCCACTTGTGATGTGTTATATAAACCTTGCAACAACACAACCTTATTTCTACCAATGAACACAGTTAAAATTTTAACAATTGGTCTCACATTGATCTACTTCTTCATCTCAGCCTTTCCCATCACTGAAGATTGACTAGGATATAAACATGCAAATCAGAAATAAAGATTTTTAATAGGTCAGACTTCTATGAATTAGAGTAGCTTGGAGGAGGTCAATAGAGCTGTACTGATTTACAACAGCTGGTTATGAATCTCCCATGGCATACTGGCCCCATATGTGTATTTGGGAAGAAAATTACTACCAGAAAAATTCAGCAATACTTTTGTGATGTTTTACGTGAGTCCCCCAATAGCAGGAGCTCAATAAATGTTTTGAATGTCTGCTGTAAGAACATAATGAATTGTGAAAATTGTGATGTAGGAAGTTGAGAGCTCTCAGTGAATCAACTTTGTAATGAATTCTTTCAGATACTGATGAAAATGGTTCACTTACTAAGGACCTTAGCTTGATTTTGAAATTAATGTGGTAATTTAAAACTGCTTTGGTAAAAAAAGGTTTAATGACAGCTGAAACCCAAAAAGGATAAAAGATGGAGGCTCAATGAATAAAGCATTTGCTGCTTCTGCTCTACAGGTTTAGCTGATGGCTAACATAAGTGCTGTTTTCTGGGCCTATTAGTTATTGTCACATAACAAATTGTTCAAGTCCAGCTCCTCATATGGCAGACAGATGCTACACAAAATTTCCCAAGTAAACTCTGGCTGCATTGAAACTGGTGGCAGAGCCTCATCCTTTTCTATGATCTCAGCTTGCTTCTAACCTCCATAAACTAACTTTAATGACAAAAATTGAGCAACAGAAATTGCAGTAAAGTGTGGACCACCGGTTCTCTGTCATTGTATCCTGGAGTCAGGCAAAACTGTAGTATTCACCCTGCATGTCTAAAATTATCATCATTAGGAACATCTTACTGTTACAGTGTAAGAGATGAGGACAAGCAAAGGATTATTTTCAGAGGCTTGGGTTTGGCCATCAGTGAAAAACTGTTCACATGACCATCAGCAGTCTAATCTTATTTCCTCAACGCATTAGGAAATTATTCATTATCTAATCTTATTTACATCATGGGCATCCAAATCATTCTCTTACTCTTTTTTAAATCCTTAAATCCCAGCTAAATGGATTATGCCAGTACAATTTATGTTTGGAAATCCTACCTCTGATTGCTGCTGGGCAAAAATAAATACCATCATATGTATTCAGTCCAAACATTGGAGTCAAGTCTTCATTTGGGGTAAATGAGCATTGCTTGGTCAGATGTATAGTGAGTTACATCCATTTTTTTACTTTACATCTGTTGAAATATTGCCTAATATTGCATGTAGGGAGGATTTCAGGACTTCTCAAGTATTTTCTACCACCTGAATGTGGTTATTTATCATATTGCATCATAGAATGGTAAGGTTGGAAGGAGACCTCAAGGATCATCTAGTTCCAACCCCCTGCCATAGGCAGGGACACCTCCCACTAGCACAGGTTACTCAAGGCCTCGTCCAACCTGGCTTTGAACACCTCCAGGGAGAGAGCATCCACAACCTCCCTGGGCAATCTGTTCCATCAATTGGTCCCTAACTATCAAATTACTATAATTACTAAGTATGCATTAAAAATAGCTCTCAATGGCACCATCTTGGTACTCTTGGTTGAAATAAAAGCAGTGTGGTGCAGTCTGAACAACATAAAGTAGCAGAGGATGACCTTAAGATGGAAAGTACGAAACTTTACATCTTTCCTATATTTTTAAGTCACCAAACCTGGAACATTGCATGCAAAAGGTGCCTTTTTTTTTTCCCCCTTCAAAATCTTCACATTAGTTTTGTTCAGAGAACACAGGATTGTTTTTTTCCAATGCCCAGTTACAATTTAGATCTCCTGAGAATTCTGGTCCAGGTTTTTAGCTGTGATAAATCCTTTTCATACTGTGCTGGCTTCACTTGTTTCCAAGGATTCCTGAGAAATCTGGATGTCACATTTTTCTTGCTGATAACTGCAGAAGACAAACTAGTTTAGTGATATATGAATGCTCCAGAAACCACCTCTAAGTCAGGGTTAACAATCAGATCTCAGGATTTGGCCTTTAGCAGCTTGAGTCTAGGTGCTGCATAAAAGCATTACTTTTCCTTCCAGGAAAATAGGATTAGGATGAACTTGTCATTTAAGACCTTTGTTTTCTATATGGTCTCTATGATCATGGTATCCACTGCATCCAGCATTTACAAGAACCTGTCATCAGTGAGAAACTGAGGCTTGCCCTGAAACTGAACTCAACCGAACTCAAACTGAACTCAAATCTCCTAAGTTCCAACCTGACAACTTAACCACCAAAATCATCTGTCACTAGAGCAATGAGGAAATTAGTAGAAAAAGGTGTGCTACACCCATCATCCTCTATGTGTATCTAGCATGATATTTTATTTTGTTGCATTACTCTGTGATTAAAAATGTCCATGAGACTGATTCAAAGTGTCTTGATATATGATAAAGTCCATAATTCTAAATCTGTCTAAATATAAGGTTGTAACAAATCCTAGGAAGATTACAGGACAAGATATTTAAGGGAAAAAAAAAAAAAAAGGATCATCCATATTTTTCCAAACAGAATTTTTCTTTTACCTTACTCATGAATTGGTGGTTGGGGAGAGGGAAGTGTTTGGTTTTGGTGGGAATGTTGTATTTGGGGTTTCAGGGGTATTTTAGGTGTGTTTGTTATCTTGGAGAAAAGGAGACTAGCAACTTAATCAGGATTTTTAACATTCACTCTATCCCTACAGTGCTTTCATCAGAATGTCCCTTTTAAGATTTTTCTCTATATTTATTAAGACAAATGACACTAAAATAGAGCTGATCATTGGAACTCTGATGGATGTAGTTGTTTAGAGAGTAGTTTTGCTAGCACTCATGGAAATGTGAAGGGCACAAAGAAAGTGTAAAACATAAAGCAGAAGAGAAACAGACAACTCAAAATCACTGATTACAGCCAGTACCCTCACTTCATATTACAATGTTCAACTCTTCTTTCCTTAAGAGGAGTTTTAAGTAGTATACAGTGTTTATAATAGAATATTTAAGTAGTATACAGACAGTAGATAATGTGGATGTTAAAAAAAGAGATGTACTAAAACTAAAAATCGGAGGAGTTGGTAATGAAGTGGTTAACATAAACCAAGAAAAAGCCCTAGGTGTATTCAACCAGTGCAGCTCCTGCAGTCTCAGTTGAACAGGCAACAGCAGTGAAGGTTTGTAAGATGCTAAGTATACATCAAGAAAGAGGCATATCTGTAACAAAGCCAAGACATTTACATTTTTACTTTATAAGACCCTATGGGGGTAGACCAAATTTGGAATATAATGTCCAATTTTGGTCATGAGAGTGGGAGACAGATGTAAATAAAATGGAGAAAGTGCAGCAGAGGGCAACCAAAATGATTAATGTACTGGAGAAGGCTAACACAGTAGCTGAGAGAATGATGAAATGGGAATTATTTAGCCTCAAGAAAAGGTGATTAGGAGGTGAACTGACTGAAATATTTAAACCACCTATGGGTTATTACAAAATTAAGCTTGGAGATCAATTTGAAGTTTCTTGACAGGCCAGAAATAAGAGATGCAGGACAAAATACACAGGTCTCTGTGGTACACGAGTTAGCTGCACGAGATGCCTGCATTTGGAAATTGCAGTTGAGTCTTCCTGCTGCAGCACAGAGGTACACAGAGTGTTTGAAAAACTGGTGAGAGCTGAAGGTTTGATCATCTACAACATCAGCAGCAAAATCCCTCTCTTAGCAGAAGTCTGGGTAGGTAGAGACTGTTCTGTTCAGATCATATCCACTCAGAACTGCAGCTGCCTGCTTCTTTCCATATCTACATAGTGGCTCCATGGTTCCCAAATGGGCTGGCTTGTTCCCTGCCAGCAGGGCAATTTATGACATACCATGTTCAGCATCCTCTTTAGATCTCATACTCTGAACCTAAAGGTGTGATTCATCTCACTTCACTTCAGCCATCTAAGATAAGGCAAGGCACCAACTTTAAGCTAGTCCCCTCAGCTGCCTCTGCAGTCACTGGAGAGATGAAGAGATGCTGCCAATGCAGTGGTTCATGCTCAGTCTCAGGTTTATTCCTAAGACAGGTAAAATTAATTGCTTGCTGGAGGTACCTTTCTCTTTCCATTGTTTCTACTGGAAGCCTCAAATCTAACTAGGCTAGGCACCTTTTTAGCAACCACTGCCACCCTGTCTCTGAGTTATCAAATTAATACTAGGAGCCATGAGCATACTGATAAAACAGAAACTGTAGAGAATAGGGGACCAGCTTTTAGACCAGGTAGATGGCATTGAAGACAAGATTTAAGTCCTCAGGGTAAAGTAATAGAGATGATGAGGAAAGGTAAAGAGTTCAAGCTCACTCATAGTCGTTCAAGAATCCAGGAGTTAAGCAAAAATTTTTGATGAACAAACAGTTCAGTTTGTCACTGATGGATGAAGGCTTTGAATCTGTACTGAGACAGTCCTGTCATGGTACTTAAACAGTGCAGACTAAGAAAAATAAACTGCACCTGAACAAAGAAAGGAAGAGGATACAGTGGCCATTAACAGTGAAATATGATGTTTTTAATTAGCAAATGCTAATTGTAGGACTGGATACACAGTGGAATGGAAACATCAAATCTCAGGTGAAAGTAGGTGATAGCAAAATACCATTAATCTGAAAAGGTATAATGAGGAAAACAAAGTAAGAGAAAATGGAAAGTCTGATTGTTCCTTCCAGCAAGAAAATGTTATTATCAATAAAAAAATTAAGTGGAGCCTATTTTTTCTGTACTGAAACAAATTTTGTACAGTAGATATACTGTTTGAATTACAATTTTTTTGCATTAAGAAGCCTAAAAATGAACAATATTAATTTTCCAAAATAATATAGACTCGGTTCGATCGTGGAAATCCATTAAAGTGACCAAAAAAGCTGTCAAAAAGTGATGAATTCCACAAGACTGACAAGAATCATAGAATCAACCAGGTTGGAAAAGACCTCCAAGCTCATCCAGTCCAACCTATCACCCAGCCCTAGCCAATCAACCAGACCATGGCACTAAGTGCCCCATCCAGGCTTTGCTTGAACACCTCCAGCAATGGTGACTCCACCACCTCCCTGGGCAGCCCATCCCAATGCCAATCACTCTTGCTGTGCAGAGCTTCCTCCTAACATCCAGCCTAGACCTCCCCAGGCACAACTTGAGACTGTGTCCCCTTGGTCTGTCACTGGATGCCTGGCAGAAGAGACCAACCCCACCTGGCTACGACCTCCTTTCAGGTAGCTGTCAACAGCAATGAGGTCTTCCTTGAGCCTCCTTTTCTGCAGGCTGCACACCCCCAGCTCCCTCAGTCTTTCCTCATAGGGCTTGAAGAAAGGGAACACAGGAAAAGGAACTAGAATGAGAGTTATATAAATAACTACATATCCAGAATAGAAGACAAATATGTACACAGACCTGCAGATAACAAAATGTATCAAACAGGATGATCAAGTTTTACCTTTATGAAACTATGTGGGGGAAAATTAAGAGCAAAACCATATTTTCTGGTGAACTTGCTCTCTTTCAGAACTTATGTATCAGCTGTGCGAGATCTGGCAGGATCAAAATTGCCCTGGACTTTGCTTCAAAAAAATTAACCAGGCTGATCAATAAAATACAAGCTACTGCATAATTAGAATTCAGTGATCATACCATTAGATCTGAAATATTTGTAAGAAGAAGGTAGTAGCATCATGTAGCACTCATATTACAGCCAGACTTTTAAGAATGTTTTTTTAATTGTCTTAAATTAAGTATTTGACAGAGAGGAGATTATGATGTGCTTGGTAAATCTTTAAGAACAGATAAGATTGATAATATTAATTCCATCAGAATCTACCAGACCAGAGTTGAAGAGTTTTGAAGCTGAATGCAGTTTAGCTGAAGTATAAAATAACAGATATACAGGAGTAGCCACAAGTACTGGGAAAACATTTACAGTACTGTCTGTGCCATATCCAATCCATTGATTAGTTTTTTGTTGTTTTTTTTTAAGGCAACATAAAATAGTTTTATTTTAGTGGGTGGAAACATAAATTGCATGTGAAGAGAAATTGCAGATATTGGGATTATTTACATTTAAAACAACAACCACAAAAAGATTAAGAGAGATTATGATAAAAGTCAAAAAAAGCAACTTAGCAGCAACATTCAGTTCTATGTGATTATGTTATTATGTTATTAGGAAAAAGTTCTTTGCAGTGAGGGTGGTGAGACACTGGCACAGGTTGCCCAGGGAGGTTGTGGCTGTTCCCTCCCTGGAGGTGTTCAAGGCCAGGTCGAATAAGGCCTTGAGTGACCTGTACCAGTGGGAGGTGTCCCTGCCTATGGCAGGGGGTTGGATGATCTTTGAGGTCCATTCCAACCTAAACCATTCTATGAGTCTATGTCTGTCCTTCCAGAAGTACAAAGAAGACACAATGAGAGTGAACAGTCTCAAGCTCAAATNAGTACTTCTGCAGCCTTCTTGTAGGCTCCCTTCAGGTACCAGAAGGCCTCTTTTAGGTCTCCCCAGAATCTTCTCCAGGCCGAAGATCCTGCACTAACATTTGGGTCCCCCAGTTCAAGAGGAACATAGAACTGCTTGAGAGAGTCCAGCACAGAGCCACAAAGATGATGAAGGGAATGGAATACCTCTCTTGTGAGGAGAGACTGAGGGAACTGGGACTGTGCTGCTTGGAGAAGAGGAGATTGAGAGGTGACCTCATCAGTGTTTATAAATATATAAAGGGTGGGTGCCAGGAGGATGGAGCCAGGCTCCGCTGAGTGATGCCCAGTGACAGCACAAGGAGCAACGGTTGGAAGCTGAGGCATAGGAATTTTCATGTAAACATGAGAAGGAATTTTTTCCCTATGAAGGTGACAGAACCCTGGAACAGGCTGCCCAGGGGGATTGTGGAGTCTCCCTCTCTGGAGAGATTCAAAACCCACCTGGACATATTCCTGTGTGATCTGGTATAGGAGATCCTGTTCTGGCAGGGGCTTGGACTGGATGAGCTTTGGAGGGCCCTTCCAGCCCCTGACATTCTGTAATTCTGTGAAAGTTCACCCAGCAGAACTGGTAGGAAAGGATGAGTGGCCACAGCACATTCCCTCCCCTGCTGCAGCTGGCACAGATTGTTGTTAGAGGTGGGGAGTGGACAATGTAAACACATATATATTTTTCCCCTCTGTGTGTGTAGTTTTAGAAGAGAATAAAGGAAGAGTTTACAGAGGAATTAAAGAAGCCACCCATATTGTAAGTATGTGTTTGTTTGTACAGTGTATATACATTTAAGAAATACTTGGGGTTTGTTGTGGCAGCATAATAATTATGAACTTGAATAGCTCTAGACAGCAAGACATGGCTCTTATCCTTACATTCACCTTCCTACCAAAGAAGAAAGATGATAATAAGTCTCCTATTAATAGCTCCAGAAAAATGGTAGCATGTTTCTGGTCTCACTCGACAGGGAAGAGCTTGAGTGCATCATGGTTGCCAAATGTGCTCTGAGTAAAGTTAGGGTTGGTCTTATACAGCTGGCAGTCCAAGTGTAGGCTAGAAAATGAGCCCTTGGCAATCTCTTGTAAGGATGGGATGAAAACTATTTTATGTATTTTAACCAAAACACAGTCTAAATGCATTACATGTCTGCAAACAGTGCAGGCTAATGATGGGCCTCTTCAAACATAAAAAGATTCATGGCTGGATGGCCCCTGAGAGAGCCTTTCATCCTTCACAGGATCAAATCTGAACAGAAGGTTGGTTTAGTAGTAGTTTTCTATTCCCCAGTGCTGTGAAATTAATAATCATTATGAATTATGAATATTAATTTCCATGTGAATATTAATTTTTTATTAGTATTCAGAATACTCCAGGAAAATCCCTGAGATTCTTTGGATTTTCAGTCAACAGGAAGTAGTTGCACAAAGGCTATTTATGAACAGAGAATTTTTTCTCTGTTTAATCAGAAGTGAAAACAGGAAAAATTCTAACTGTGCTTATGGAGCCTTAGCATTAACTCTAGCAGATGTACTTTGGACCCTGAGTAAGTTTCCTGTACAAAGATGCTTCCAAAGCTCATGATAATGATCCTGGGGTAAAATACAAACTATTCCAGACAGAGAGAAGGAGAGAAGAACTGAGTTGCTGCTAACTGCTAGCGCCAGCTGCAAACACAGGGCTGCTGTGATTCCCAGTTAAGGAGCTGCGAATGGGGTGCTGCTCCCAGTGGAGGGTGAGTGCAGAAAGGCAGACATCACCCCCATTAAATACATCATTTTGGAAATTAAACTGGCCAATAGGCACTGCCATCAATGAATTCAAAGCTTCGTGCCTCATGTGATCATCCAGGCACGTTGAGGGGCAGCACAGGACACCTGACACGTGGGGCTAAGCTCCTAGCCCTCAAGGCTTTGCTGGGGCCAAACCCTCTATTGTCTGCTTATCTACTCAACTCCCCGACCTGAAACAGGAGGAGAGCAAAGGTTATCCCGGCCTGGCAGGATTTATGCCCTACCAGGACACCCGGCCCAAATGCTCTGTGGCCTCTGGAGATGCATGCAAGGGAAGAGTCAAAAACCAGAGACATCACATGAAATACTGATGCAGTTTACAAGATTGGCTGTGCTCATACTCATTCACAAACACAGTGATGCACAGAGGGATGGAAGGCCCTTGGGTCTGTGGTCTAAATGTGCCTTATATTGTGTGCCTAGCTATGGGCACAAGCTCACCATTAGTTATTCACATCTATAAAATTACCTTCCCTATGATGTGATGCCAGCTACTGGACTTCAAAGTCCTGTGCTAGTGACAAGAGAAGATCACAGAATCATAGAACGGTAAGGCTGGAAGGGACCTCAAGGATCAGCCAGTTCCAACCCCCTGCCATAGGCAGGGACACCTCCCACTAGTACAGGTTACTCAAGGCCTCATCCAACCTGGCCTTGAACACCTCCAGGGAGGGAGCATCCACAACATCCCTGGGCAACCTGCTCCAGTGTCTCACCACCCTCACTGTAAAGAACTTCCTCCTGACATCTAGTCTAAATCTCCCCTCTGCCAGTTATAAAATGGGATTTGAGGTTTTGGTATTCTCTTCCCTCCTATGAAGGGAGGAGAATTGAATTAATGAAGGGAAACAAAGACTCCGTGCCTCAGTTTCCCACTTAGAAACAAGGATAGTAAAGAATTTTTGTCATGTAGTATAGGATAACCCTCACCAACACAGCCTAGAGTGTGATTTGATGTGTCAAGAAGGTAAACACAGCTGAACTGCACAGTACTATCAATCTCACACATGTCAAGGAAGAATTTTGGCTGTTATAAGGCCCTAACTTTTGCTCCTGCCTTCCCTTCCACTCAGAATGCCCCAAACACGTGCCAAGGAAACAGCACTGTGATGGCAGCTGAGGAAGGGCCAGTGGGTCCTGAAGTGTGGTTTTGTCAGTTTAATAAGCTGCTGCTCTTGCAAAAATGGCTGCAGTCTCTAAACTTAACCCCTGAGAACTTCAATTATTTTATCTACCAATCTTGTGGATTACTGACACCCTCCAAGGGAAAAGCTGTTGTCTTAGATTAGCCAAAGCAGCTACAATACTGCCTTCCTTAGAGACGGAGGATGACTTAGCTGTCTTATCCTTGGAAAATCTATATAATCCGAAGATTAATCCAGAAGACCCTGATCTCTTTGCAGCAAAAGGCCATTCCTCACAAACTGCTTTCTCTCTATCAAAGCTAGCTCTTCACTTTCTCTTTCAGCCTAGAGTAAAAAGAGCTGTAATTGTCCTAACAAAAGCATTTTAGCGTCATGGATAGCAACTGTCATAATACAATTTCTTGCCTAGATAAAATTTATCCAGAGAATGAAATGGCTCCTACATTCCTTACTATGAAAAGGGAGTTAATTGCTATCAGTTAAATGAAAGCACTGAGGAAACTGGATGAACAGCTTTCTCTTGGATCTCCTAAAGGTATTTTAGGCTACAAAATACTTGGTACTGTATGTGTGTTGACTTTAAAACCATTGTGGGATACAAAATAATGCACATTGCCTCTCACAGCTGCTTCATTAGCCTGATTTACCTCCAAGGTTCCTGTCTCAAGCAAGTCTGCTAGTCTTGCATACAAAAGGATCAGCCACAATATTCTGCAGCATGAGCTGAGTCTTTTGTCCTCCCAGTAAGAGGGAATAAAGAGTACAAAACAAAACCAAACCTTCCCTACAAAAGTAGTGTGTCAAATTAGCAGGGCACTTCAAATACAAAGATCTTCAAATTCTCACTCTTCTTCTATTTTAGAGACAGAGAAGAAAAACCTGGTTTAACAACAAAACACAGTCCTTGACATACCACTTTTAAAATAACTAATCAATCAATCTCTCTCCTCTTGTGTCCGTCTTTTAAGAGGAAAGATTGAAAGTAATTTGAAAAGAAACGTCCAAGAAATCTCAACTGACAAAGAAGAAGCCACATCTAAAACAAACAGTAAAAGCTGAAAACGTCCCTGCTCCTCTGAACAGCATAGCAAGGGAGACAAGAGTCCTGGAGCAGGATGTGGGAGCTTTACACATGGCTCAGAGGGCCGGTGTGAACCAAGTCATGTAAGTTATCTCACCTGCTCTTCCTAGCGATTGCGGGACATTTTAGACTGCGACCTTCTGAAAGGTACATAAAATACTGTAGATCCTCTCCTCTCCTGAGGGCATCCATAGCATGGATCTGAAGGTGGCCTTACAGTTGGCAGAAACTGTGTGGGGCTTTCTGTTTACATTTATTTGTATACAGAGAGTGGCTTGTTTGCTGCTTTTTCCAAATTACTGCCCTCTGCATTTCCTTCGTTTTACATGCGCTGCAGTTAAATCACTTCTTTTTCTGATAAATATGGAAACTTGATGACTTGAAAAAAATCTTTCCATGTCAATTCTGCAGTTCATATTCATGCTGAGATTGTATCTAATTTTGAAAATCTTCACACTTGTGCCCTGCCATCATGTGTAATCTTTTATGCATGGCTACCTCCACTGCTGCTGAAGCAGTTGCTATGCGACAGATGAACCTGCTCCGTGGGGCCCTGACATTAGTAAAAGCAAATTGACCACAGGAGCACTAATCTAGCATGAAAAGCAGTTGGTGCCGTGCATTTCCTAGAGAAGGATTACCTAATCAACAAGCAAAACCTCCTTTTAAACGTGAGCTGAATTGCCTGGGTCTGGATTTCCCTGTTCCACACCTTTTTGCTACATCAAATCATCCTGAAGAGTGAAGTCTGCAAAGGTGCATTACTCAAGAGGAACAGGGACTCACCTCAGATCAGATTCTTCAGCTCTCACACTGGCCTGCTTGCAAATTTGTCATCTGGGCTGTAACTTGTTTCTCCAAGGTTACCAAAAACTGATAATGAAGACAAATAAAGACAAAAGATGGTCAGACAACAGTGAATGTCACCCTCTTATCACCTCGCTGATAAGACATGTGAATTTTATGTGCCAAAAACAAAGGGTTAGATGCTGAAGCAGTCACCTAATCCACAAGGAAACCAGGGCATAATGCTTCCTGCTCAAAAAGCACCACAGCCCACTGTTGTGTTTCTTAGAGAAGGTGATCTCAGGGGAATTATACTTTGCCAGCCAGATCACTACTAACATCATTATTAGCGATTTAACCCTGCAAGTACTGGGCAATTTTCTTTGAATCCATCAACAAACATATGATTATATTAGAGAAAATGAGTCCTGACTCACACAAAGCTTCAGATGACCTCTGTCCTGGATGTTTGTGAGATGGAGAACGCTGATAATCTCCTGTTTTCTCCCAGAGGTAGAAAGGCTCTTAAATCCTGTCACGGGTGGACAGAGCTGCTGGAAAAAGAAAATTCAAAAGCCACTTTTTAAATGGCAAGAGTTTTATCATGCAAAGCATTTGCAGGAGAATTATAGGTGCACCAGTGTTGGAGGATTCAAATTTGCCCAAACAAGGGTCTCTGAAGCATCATTACATTCCAATGAGATTTGATTACTGCATAAAAGACAGGTTCCTCTGCCCTTCTGTCTTCTCTTGTGGTGCACCAGAAAGAAATCTAACAATCCAGTGTGCAATACAACACATATCGGAACGCTTTGCATCCAGGTACTACAGACACAGCATCTCAGGCCTGAGACCACAGGATACTGCATCTAAGAGTAAAGCACTTTGACTGCAGCCCAGGTTGTGCCAAGGTTTCAATGTTCTTAGCTCTCAATGTAGACAAGTTTCTCAGGAAGTATTTGGGACAGGATAAAGAATTTGATGACATCTTCCTAGGAATAATACTGAAAACTGACACATCATGAGGCGTACAAAAGGAAAACAGAAACTTGATCTCCTTAACTCTTTGTTTGTCTCAGCTTCTGAACATAGAATCACAGAATCATAGAATGGTTGAGGTTGGAAGGGACCTCAAAGCTCATCCAGTTCCAACCCCCTGCCATAGGCAGGGACACCTCCCACTTAAACAGGTCTCTCAAGCCTTCATCCAACCTGGCCTTGAACAACTCCAGGGAGGGAGCAGCCAAAACCTCCCTGGGCAACTTGTTCCAGTGTCTCACTACCTTCACTATAAAGCACTTCTTCCTAACATCCAGTCTAAATCTCCCCTCTGCCAATTTAAACCCATTACTCTTCATCCTGTCATTACAAGACCTTGTAAATAATAATATAATAATAAACACAATAACAACTACAACAGAACTTGCTGTCCTTCAAATAATAATTTCATTTAGCTCATCAAATGAGTTTTATTTTTAACACTGCTGCTGTTGGTGACTAAACTCTTGTTAAGGCATACAGTGCAAGGGTGACATGAAGGGACCTCATAGTACAACTTCCATTAACCTTAATAGGATCTACAGACCTAAGTCCTCACCCTGAGTATTTAACCTTCACTATCTCTGTCTCTTCTAGTCTGTGCAAACCGCCTTGAAGAGCAAAATAAACAAATACATAGATACTGCCTTTAGCATAGTGATTGGACATATACAGCAGACATTCAGCATACCTTAACACTGATCTCAAATGGGTCCTGATTATTACCCCATGCACATCAGCACAACAACGACTCCCCTTGTAAGCCTTGCCCTACACAAGCATACAAAGTTCTTCACATCAGCTGATCTTCAGTTCCTTACCGTGTTATACTAACCAGACTTTTATGCAGGATTATCTACTGCCTCAGATAAGGAGCTATCATGTTCTGTACTTGTAAGAACTTTTATTCAACCCCATCATAAATGAATCAAGATCAGATACAGGACCAGTGAGAACTTGGGAGGTAAGGGTTCAGATCACACTCATACAGGAGAGATTTAATTCACACTGAACCAGTGCTCTAATGCAGATCTCAGGGCATCAGTAGACATCAGCCAATGGTAACATTATGCATTGGATAAGTTCAATAAAGCTTTCAGAAATTCATGCTGTACATTTTTTTGCCATATACACTGACTGCCAAGCAACATCTGTACCACAGAACCACAGCCTGGTGGTTGGAACTTCCTGTGTTCAGGCTTTACAGAGATCACTATGTCCTATAAATCACTACCATCTCACAGTTCTCTCCCAGGAGTGACTGTACCACTGTAGCTGGTAATTCTGTAGCTGTCTTCTACACGTGGAGATGCATGTTTAAAAGGCACAGACATGTAGAGCCCTTATATACCCTCTCAAGTGCCAGCTGGTGCAAAGCAGCCACTACTTTCAACTGGCCTCTTGTCACTGGAATACAAGAAACTTGGAATCTCTTTCCAGCTTTGTCCCCTGCCTGCTCTGCAGCCCAAGCTGTGTCATTTCACTTCTCTGTGCCTGCTGGTTAAAATATTTCTCTTATCTATGAGATGCAGATGTTCTTTCTAGGCTACATTGAGATATGCTTATAAAATGTTTTTTAAAGTGCTAGGTGTTATTTGCATTTAGTCAAAGAATCCAAGTGGATATGTTAGACCCCACTATGCAACCCAGGAGACCCTGTGAATCCTTGCCCCTAAGGAATTTACTGTGCATTGTGGCACTCACTGGGAACTTGGATTTACCCAGGAAATGTGACAGCTTTTGCACAGCTCTTACCTCCAAGTGGACTATTTTATCCAACAAATGTCCAAATGAGGGATACAGAATTGGAAGGCTGTTGAATCTGTGCAGCTTCAGTTGTTGGCCACTGCATCCTTTAACTTGCTAATGAAAGCATCCAACATCTGCTATGAACCAGATTCAATATTCTTAATGTAAAGCCCCTGTAAAACTGCACCTCTGCCAGTTAGAGTTCCTATTGCTTTCATCACCAGTTTAAGCACATTTATTCTTGCCCCAGGTTTAACTACTTCTCTCTCTCCATCCTTCCCTCACCCTTATGTGCATGTGTGCACACAGTTCAGTATATCATAGAATGGTAAGGTTGGAAGGGACCTCAAAGATATATCCTTACAAAGAGAGAAATTATATCCATTCAGTCTTGACTTGTAGGTTCAGCAAGCTTTTAGGGTATGCTACAACCCAAGGAGAAGAGCTGTGTCCAAACTGGCCTCCATGGGAGCCAGCCCCAGTTCTAGAAAGCTGGAATGTTGCTTCAGCACAGCATTCCACCTGAGCAAAGAAGCACTCCTGCACTGCAGAGTGCTTCAGATGAGGTTCAGGGCTATACTGATTGCTGTTTCCACATTTGAGTGCACCATCTGGATGTACCAGCTCAGGCAGGTGCTAGCTCAAGCCTTCCTTTGCTGCACCTCAATGAATAGATATGCTCCCAGTCGTCAGGCATGCTCTTCAGTTCCCCCTTGTCAGCCCACTGTCCTTTCCAGCACCTGTTTCAGCCAGCCTTCGTTTTCATTGAAGGTAAGTGATGAGAATTATACAGATGAGATTGCTCAAAACTCATCAGTGTTTTGTACAATGGTCTTAATACTTCCCTCTTTCTCCTGGAATTAATGGATCCTGCGATCGCATATGGGGCTTCTGCCCATTCATGTTAATTTAATCTCTCCTATTGTTCGTCAGAGCTTTTCTTCTGCCCTAACAGCCACTTCTTTTTTTGGAGCAGTGACACAAATTATCATTAAGCAGGGCAATGCTCAAACCCTCAAGGGCTACAATTAGGTTTCGGGGTTCCGTGCGAGACGACTGCACGAGAATGCTATAATCCTTTCTTTATTCTTTAATGATCATTACACTCCCAATGTATTAATAAAAATCATTTCCCACCCTTCTGGATATGCAAGACAAAAGTAATTAAAACAAAAATTAAGAAGCTCTTGTTGTATGTAATAAGAAGGGTCCAAATTCAGCTTTCAGCAAAGCTCTGACAGCTTGATTCTGTGCCCACAAAAGTCACTGGCAAATATCTCACTGTCTCTAGCTGGGCAAGGTCAGGCTCACCATGAAGTAGCTGAGAATTTCATATTTATATCCATAGGCAAAACCTTCCTCTCTATCTCTCACTGTGAAAAGAGCAACTTTCACCTCCTCCAGGCAGTAGAATGATTTCACCTGGACTCTGAATTCTTGTGTGAGTTGCCTTGCTCTTGCTGTGTTCTCACTGTGAGATGAGAACAGGAATTTTGAGAAGAGAGTCCAAGATTTATGTGCAGTTTCCCTTTTTTTTTTTTTCTCTTTTTAATATATAATTAAACCAATTACCAGATATATTGCATGCATTTTACAACAAAATACCTTCCATTTCAGCATTTGTGACTTTTTCTCTTATATTTTTGTGTCACTGACAGGTTAAGTTTGTATCCCTTACTACATGGTCCAGAGAGGACTGGGAGCAAGGGTGGGAACCAAAACTCACGAACTTCCAACTCAGAGCTGGGAGGAGAGGAAAATATTTTAAAAATCTAAGCCCAGACCTATATGTTTCACGTGATGAAAACTAATTATAAAATCAGAATGCATTACCATAATTGTTTATATCTGTGTTTTAAGGAATTTGCTGTCTCCTGAATCTAATAAACAAAGGAACTGAAGCTTGACTGCTACAACAGTTTTTAATCTGTTTGGAAATTAGTCCAAACAATGAAGAAATGCTTTCCAGTATCACAAGAAAATGTTACAGTAAGGGAAGAAAATGGAAGGGAAAGACAAACCCTTTTTTTTATAAACAAACAAAAAAAAAACCAACCAGCAAACATGAAACAAAAAAAAGTGCTTATCTATTAACTGAAGATAATTGGGGAGCAGAATGTGCCTGACTTGCCTGGACTGCAGGATGGGAACAAGGACATATGAAGATTGCCCTTGGCTCTCTGACCCCACACATTCCCAACATATTCCATGCATTGCTCCCCAAGGAAGCTGAGAGCCAGGGGCACTTGTGCACTGGCTGGGAGGGGCTTGGTGTGTTACAGCCACGTTCCCACCCCTCACAAATCTTTGAGCTCTATGTTATCCCTGAGGTTCAATATCAAATGAGTACGGCACACTCTCGGTGAGCTGTCAAATACCACCACCTCTGTGTTTTCATCCCTCTCAGCAAGGCAGTCGTCAAGCATCTGCTCATACTTCTGCAGCTGAGGCAGAATAATTCAAAGGATAGAACACCAGGTACAGAATAATTGCTTAAGAGCAGCCAAAGCAGACAGAGGGTTAGTATAACTGTGGTTAGTATTAGCACAGGTCCTTCATCTGTTCTTGGCAGTAAAAGAGAAATTAGTGCCTTTCTCCTTTGATTCTGCAACTGTTCACCTCATCACATTGTGTATATAGTTGTTAGAGGTGCCTAAAATCAAACACATTTTTGGCAAAGATTGCAAGGTACACAGTTTTGCATCAGGCAGGGAAGTCTGTGCAGGAGGTTAATATGATCAGGCACACTGAACAAGAACAGTAGTGGCACAAAGGCCAATAAAGGCGCTAAAACCAACAGCACTTTTGAAACTCATCTCAACCTGATTTCTCACAGACATTGTCAGGAGGCCTTCATTTGCTTCCTGGTGAGAATGTGTTTGCATCACCTGAGCTGAAACAATTTCTCTAGTTCAGATTCAGCAAAGTTTCCAATACCTGAATGAGCAAAGAGAGTAAATAAATGATGCTTTTATCCTACTCATGACCTTCCAGATGCACAAACAAATGAGGCGGTGGGGAGGAGCAGACCAGTTGTGAGTGTTGCTACCTGTATTGTGCATCAAAACATGACATTGGTTCCAATCTTTCAAAGCACCAAGGCATGCACAGCTTTCAGCAGGAGTAAACCTGCTAATTTCATGGTACATCTCATCTGCCTAGTGATGAGTGTCACTGATCCCATGCATGGATGCTGTGGCTCTCAGTACAAAGTTTAGCACCCACTTAATTTTGCACAGAATGGTAAATTCACTAACACTGTGTTGTAATTTTGCAGGGGCCCAGAAGTGCTCCAGAAACACTCTGAACAGAAGCTATATCCCTGACTCAGAAGAAAATCCTCTAATATTTTGTCTGTGGAAGCCAGCTAAATATATACTTTTAATCATGATTTGGCCAAAATAATCTTTTGCAAGGGTGAACCAGTGAGTGTCCAAACCTTGCCATAGAATGAATATGCAAAAAGTCCAGTTGAGGAAGCAGTGCTTGCTGAAAGCATAGATCAGCTATGCATCTGCAAGGCAAGGTAGAGTGGTGTGAATTTCTTATACTTCTCAACCACTGTAAAGTTCTCTCTCTCTCTGAGGATGAAAGTAGCATTTGTGGCTTAAAAAAAAATAAAAATTAAAGAAAAAAAAGCTTGCTAGAGGAGGTTCTTTTTCTAATCCAGCTTGCATGCATCTTCACATGTTCCTGAAATCTCTGCAGCAATAGGTGTTTGTTGTACTGCTCTATAGCATCTCAAAGAGTTCTATGAGCACATCTGCTTTGATGTTTCATTACTCTTAAAAACAAAGTTGTGCTAGAAGTGTTTACTTTCTTCTTTTTCTTTTTTTCCCCAAGATTTGAAAAGAAAGAAGCTAGAGATTGATTTGGG
Organism: Ramphastos sulfuratus; assembly: GCA_013399055.1. Taxonomy (NCBI): domain Eukaryota; kingdom Metazoa; phylum Chordata; class Aves; order Piciformes; family Ramphastidae; genus Ramphastos; species Ramphastos sulfuratus. Next base: position 10,995 of record WBNM01035965.1, on the reverse strand, counting down.
CTTTTTAAAATGCTCCACTCCCAAATAATAAAACATCATGTGCCTCTCAGATGGAGAATATGCCTCAGCTGTATGCTTAACTGAGCTGGTTTCCTTGGGAATCTATCACAGCTGGGACATGACGTGCTTCTAGACTTTGATTTCATTTCTGAAAGAGAGCAGTCCTCCAGAGCTCGTTAGTCTTTTAGCAGGAATTATGTCTTAGCAGCTTGGGCCAAACACAACAATAATGAGTTGTGAAAGGAGTTCATAACTGGATGCGTGAGGTAAAGAATATCTGAAGAGGAAAGGCTGACAATATTGTTGGGGTTGACAATATTCTTGGCCTTATTTGAGGGGAATCTAAGTAGCATGTATGAGAAAATCTTTTTCTCTATAGACCACACCTCCAGCTTTTTTACTGCCAGTACATACTTTAGTTATCCAAGCAAGCATCTCTTCGTCAAACTCTTTGCAACTATTGACTTTCTGAGAACGCAAACTCCCAGCAGGAGTTTAGCAAAACAAATAAAGTAATTAAATGCATAAAATGAACTATGAGGATAACAAAGCCAGAGATCGATTTGTAACGCTTAGTGCAAACCTTGCTATTTAAAAAGTGCTACAGATTTTGTTGTACACTCTTCCTGCCAGGACAAGTACATTTTAAGTAATCACGATGTTGCTGCCTCAGAGAACATGATTTCAGCTGCTTCCTGCTTGATGTAGTGAACATCCAAGTCACAGTAGAAAAAAATTCAACCAGAAACCTCTCATTTTTCCTAAATTCCTTCCAGGTGCTCTGCATAGCTGCTCGCACACAGCTTATGCTGCCTGCTTTAACAAACTGTTGTTGCTACAACAGGAAGCACTTGTGTGAGGATGTGGAAAACCCTGGCCATACCTCCTGCAGAGGAAAAAGTACTCTGCTGACCTCTTTCATCCTCTCTATCTTTGCCTTCTCATCAAAAGATTTGCACGCTGAAATCGTCACACACAAACTCAACGTTTTTGCATTTGAATCAAATTTTTTTTTTACATCAGCTTTCATTCCTTCCCCCCCCCCCAGTTTCTTTTGTACATCTTCTCGAGCCTGTAAATGCCCAGGAAAAAGATGTACAGTATATCCTTTTGGGTCCCAATTAAGATTCTGAACTGCTGTTCTCTGTATGATAACAACCTGAAATGCTGACAACACGCTACCTGTCAACAGGCAAATGAAGGCCAACCATCTGTTCTACTATAAATTGTCTCCATTCCTCTCAACTCGAAAATCCACTTTAAAGACTCCCCAATTATCTGGTAACCTGCGCCAAATGAGGCAATGTTATTTTAACTAAAATCGTCACCGCGTACAAGGGAAATAAACATTAAAAAGCTTTGAACAAAGAAAGCTTTCTGAAAAGCTGAGTTCTATCTGGGTTTGTGTATACTGCTCTGATGTGTGTGCTGGAGTAACTCGGAACGGCAGAGGCAAAGAGTATCAGATTACTGCTGGTTGAAAACCTGAATTTCAATTGATGGAGTCAGCTGTACGCTCCTGCTCGGAAGCCTTTTGTTTCAAAACACTGTAATTATGAACCTCCTGCAAATCACCAGAGCTCTCCTGGACACACACAAGACCCAGCATGGCCACACACCTGATGCTGTCCCAGAGGTGTCATCTGCCCCAGGCTCACTCATGCAGCTCCAAGCAGAAGTGCACCCATGCAGCACGGGCTTGTTATGTAAGGTCATTAGCATGTCAGAGGAAAAAGTTCAGAGTTGAGATACCAAAGGAAAAGACCTCAAACATGTTTGATTTGGGCACATATTTAGTTTAGTTGAGCTGGAATTTAGTTCCAGGATTTTCATTTCCAGAAGCAGGCATCAGAAAAATCAAGCACTAAAGGAAGGGTTCAGCTCTTGCTTGTGTCTCTGGTTCACTGTCCCTAGACCATTTCCCATTCCTTAGGCTGTCTTCGAGTCCTCATATGGCTTGCCAGCTTTTCTCCTTTGTGTATTCCCTGCTTTCCATCTCACTGCACTATAGGCTTGCAACACCTTCCTAAATGATGGAACAGCAACCTTACCCTTTCCTCCTACACACACAAAACCTTGACCTGGCTTGCCTACTCTGCCAGAGACTGTAGGCACACATGGCTTGTACCTGTGGTTATAAACTGCACAGAACTGCAACCATGGTGTTCAGGGACTGGTTTGCCTGTGATACACTATCCCAGACTCTTTCAGAAGAGCAAGGGTGCCAAAACCCCAATTTTGTTACCTTGTTAAAGCCTGCTACAGAAGGCCATGAAAAAAGAGATGGTGAGGTTAGTCCAGGTTTCCAACACCTCATTACATCACTGGTACCTGTATAAAGAGTAAAATGAGACACAAAATCAGAATTTATATGGGTATAAATGAACACATACACTGTGGGGCAGACCATTCAGTTTTTCATGTTCAGTAACCAGAACTCATATCAGCAAGCAAGCAGGGCAGTCTTAAAAGCTGTTTGAAGGAGGCCTACCTGCCAAGCTTATCCCCAGACCTCTGCATGCAATAGCGCTCAGGATCTTGAACACAAGACTCATTACACCTCTATTTTAGTCACAGAACCACAAAGCTAAATAGTCTATCTATTTATCTTCAGAATATTTTCTCTTTTTAAAAAATCTACCCATATTGTTAATGCCTAAAGATTACCAATAGCAAAGATGTCATTGGCTGAAGGGAAAATAGTAAAAAAATATACAAGGGCATTCCTTTGCAGATGCAAGAACCAGGATATGGGATTCTGCTGTAAAACCTGCAGCCATCTTCAGAATGATCTTTGGGTGAATTAAACCTTCAAAGAGAGCAAAGAAAATTCAAAATAGGGAGACACAGGCATGTAAATGCCTTTGTTACTGTGATGACTTTTACAAAACCTTGTAATGCCTTATTGACAAGACTCTCCTATGAGGAGAGACTGAGGGAGTTGGGGCTGTTCAGTCTGGAGAGGAGAAGGCTTCCAGGTGACCTTATTGTGGCCTTTCAGTACTTTAAGGGGGACTTTAAGGAAAACTATGGAGGGACTTTTTAGGATGTCAGGTAGTGATAGGAATAGGGGGGTGGAACAAAGCTAGAAATGGGTAGATTCAGACTGAATGTTAGGAAGAAGCTCTTCAGCATGAGGGTGGTGAGAGCCTGGAAGGGATTGCCCAGAGAGGTGGTGAAAGTCTCATCCCTGGAGGTATTTAAAGCCAGGCTGGATAAGGCTCTAGACAGCCTCATCTAGTGTGAGGTATCCCTGCCCATGACAGGGGGGTTGTCACTAGCTGATCCTTGTGGTCCCTTCCGACCCTGAATGATTCTATGATTCTATGATTCTAAGACAACATTTGCAACTCAGGATACTTAAACAACACAGAAACACTCTGAAAATCCCTGTAAAACACTTCTCACCTGAACAACAGTACCTGACCCTTTACTAGCTCAGTAAACTCGTTTGTATATAATCTCATGTTCAGTAATAACAATTTGTGGTCTGTGAAACTTACTAAGGAACTTAAAGAAAAGAGAGGCAGTGGAAAAGAATAAGGTGACACAGATGTCTTCGTTCTGAAATGAATTTTTGAAGGTTTGCATTTCTTCTTGCATGCAAAAGAAAGCCAGGAATGTACAGACTGTACTAGATATGTTCAAGAAATTCAAATGAGGGAAAAGTAAAAGTTGGTTTAATGAATCAGAATCATCCTGGTGTGGCCATTGTAATATATGTAAATGAAGATCATCGCCCTTCAACATAAGCTGCAGCCTTCAGCAGCAGTAGGAATTTGCATTTGACATGACCCTTGAGATACTGTTTTCAGTTTGTAGACTTGAAAGTGTTCCTCCTACAAATTTCTGTGTAATGGAAAGCCTGCCTTCTACTTTGATTACTAAATTACTGTGAGTGTTACTGGCTGGCTAACCTGATGGGGAAGCTTTGGTTCTGGTTAGGTTTGTCATTCCCCTTACTGAAACATGTAGCAACGATTTTCATCCAGTATAGTTCTGCTTGCCTTTGCACTGGCAGCACCATGCAACTGTCTGCACTTGCTGCTGATATTTACAACTTCCTCCTGGTGTAAATAGCAGTAAGATTTGACACCCTTTCTGCTTAAATAGAATTGCCCACTCTGGCAGCTGTATCCCATAGGTATTCAGTGAGCTTCATATTACCCAATGCAATATAGAATCTAACTGCACATGCCTCTGACCATCTCCCTGTAGTCAGGAAATCCTAAGTGAATGGTCAAAGTTGGTAAAAGTTCATTAAGTAGGTGACTCATCAAAGAGCTGGTCTACCTGTAAATAAACACTGTTATTAACTTGTGCCAAACTGAAACAATATCACATTGCACTAAATTTTTATGTAACGTGGAACAAATCTGGAGAGAACATAGAAAATATTATTTATTAAATATATACCAAAGTCTCAAACCATGGATTGTTTTATATCTTCTGAGAGACAGCATATGGAGACCACAATTTCCCATTGGCTCCATCCAAAGTAAGGCTAGATCACACACCAAATCTGACCCAAATCAGAGCTCATATCCAGACATCTAGACTCCATTGCTCTGCTTGTGTGAGACCCCAACTGGAGTACTGTGTGCAGTTCTGTAGCCCCCAACAAAAGAAGGACATGGAACTGTTGGAACAAGTCCAGAGGAGGGCCACAAAGATGCTCAGAGGGCTGCAGGAGCTCCTCTATGAGGACAGGCTACAAGAGTTGGGGCTTTGCAGCCTGGAGAAGGCTTTAAGGAGACCTTGGAGTGGCTTTCCAGGATCTGAAGGGGTCTCCAGGAGGGCTGGGGAGCAACTATATACAAGGTCTTGCAATGACAGGATGAAGAGTAATGGGTTTAAATTGGCAGAGGAGAGACTTAAACTGACGTTCAGAGGAAGTTCTTCCCAGTGAGGGTGGTGAGACACTGGAACGAGTTGCCCAGGGAGGTTGTGGCTGCTCCCTCCCTGGAGGTGTTCAAGGCCAGGTTGGACGAGGCCTTAAGTGACCTGTTCTAGTGGGAGGTGTCCCCGTCTGTGGCAGGGGGTTGGAACTGGATGAGCGTTGAGGTCCCTTCCAACCTAAACCATTCTATGATTCTATGACTCTATGCTATTTCCTAATCACCAACTATGTGGAGATTTGGGTCAGGGCAAGGATCTCCAAGGATATGAGTCTAAACAAATAAAGTCGAGAACTTGTTTGCATGACATGATTCCTTATTCTGTGCATTAAAACTGCCTATTTCTTGTTGCTCCAGTCAAGAACAGTCTATATGGTACCTTGGTATCGCCTCCTAAACAAACCCATAACAACATTCCAGTGGGAAAGTTAAATACATCAAGTATAAATACTTATTAAATTATATAATGTGCAATAAGGGGAGAAGGAAATGTATATTCAACTATGTGACAGGTATTTCAAAGCACTACATAATTAGCTTTGTTTAGTTATTTTAATTTTGTTTTTATTGGCAAGATGCAGTATGAAAAAAAAATGTCTACTAATTAGATAGGAAGTTCCCCTGAAGACATCTATCAACTGTTTCTATTAATACAGGCAACTGTGAGTAAGTAGGTAGGAAGGAAAAACACTCAGAAGCAACTTTTAGTTAATTAAGTTGAGGTCTGGATGCAAAATGCTTTTCTTCCATCAACAAAAGTTTGGTCATATTTCTAAGAAAATTGACTTAAAAGTTTATCATAAGAGTGAAAAATTATTCTAAAGCTGAAGATTTTAGCAGACTTTCATTTCCATTGACTTTGTTTCTCATAAATTCAACACAGTAACACTATGTTTATTATGTCTATGGATTGCTGAAATCCATGGAGAAAGCTACTGTTGCTACTAGTAAGTGTGTATACACAATTATAGGCACTACAAATGTTTAGTAGCACTTGTTACTTGCACTCCTTGGCCAAGTCCAGCTCCCAAGTCTGACTTGCAGACTGAAAACTAGAATATTTCTTTTCCTTCCTCAACCCACAAGTTTAAAAAGACCTCTCCTGGTACTCAGGCTGGCCAGCCACTAGTTTGTCTTGTAGCTAACCAAGTTTCTATTATGCAGGCCAGGCTGTCGGTCACTTGAGGTTGAATGGTGGTAGCAATGCATTAACAGCCTCTAAGGAAAACACTTAGATTTGACTGGTTTCAGCAATACATAACTTGAAGGCAGTGTCCTCTGGTCTGGTCTTAATGATGCTGCAGAAAGCAAGGCAATAGCATTTGGGTTAATAAGTATTTGCTCAATATTTGTCGTCTATGCTCTGTTGTGGCTGTGTAGCCCAGATTGGTAGAACTGTTGGCTGAAGATGGGCAGCTCCTTCATACGGAGCCTCCGTCAGCACCTGACATTGGATTAGAGTGCACACAATGAGCGTATCCGCTAAGCTTGGCTGGCTTGTTGACCTGTATGTGCTGAATGTAGAAATCTGCCTGGCCTTGGAGAGAGCAGAAGAAGTAGCATGGACAAATACCTAAGCAGCAGAGGTGCTCTGGGATCCCAAGAGCCCACACAGCCTTGTGGCTGGCCTCTGGGAGAGCAGGCAGCCTAACGTGGAATGTGGGTAAATGTGAAAATCTGAAGCAGTACCTCCTTCAAACGTGTCTGGGGACCCCTGCAAGGCAGCTGGACTGCTGGCTGGGAAGGGAAGGATGCAAAGCCAGTTGCAGAGGATTGGCAAGGCAAGGTTTATTAAAGGAGAATCAAAGAGAGCCTGTTCTCTCTTCAGACATGGTACTGAGAGGAGTAGGTGAATGTCCAATGTTTAATTCCTGATGCACACATATATAATGCAGAGAGAGGTAAAGAAACAGTGCATTTGCTAAACAGATAACAGCACACAGCGCCCCGTGCAGCATTTCTCTTCACATTTATAAAATAACTAGATCTCAGGTTTATTTTGCTTCCCTCCTCTATATCTAAATTCATATTCTTTACCACCTGCATGTGCAGAATGGAATAAATAATGATTACCACTGTGATAGAGAACTACTGCTAAAATCCCAGTAAGTCATCAAATGGTTGTTGCGTACAAAGATAATGCAGTCAATAGTGAGGCTTTTTCAGCAGGGTTAGGCAGCAACACTATATGTGCATGTTTTATTAGTTACAAAAATGGGTATTTCAGTATAAGCACCACATGTAGATCAAACTGACAGACTCCTTTGGGATTAAGCCCCATCACCTTCTGAATGCAAGACAAGCATAAAACCACTGCAGCAACGGGGAAAAAAAAAAATCAGCTTGAAAATAATTAAACAGCAAGGCAGCCACCCATAATGATATTCAGCAGAACACATTAGGGACAGTTTGCTGGGAATGCACAAGAGCACTCCAGTTGTTTAATTAACATTGAAACGGCGGTTCCACAAGAACTAAAAATCCTGTTAATTTATGTGTCTCTTAATGATGCTCATTTAAATACTGTCAACTTTTCTCCAGTTTAATATTCATGATTTCTAGTCATTAAAACACCAGGCTCAGCTCGCGGATTCACCGAGAAACACAAATTGTTTGATGATGATGTCAGTTCTTTAAAAGTTGGTGGGTTTTTTTCCCCCTTAAAGTGTAAATCTCATCTCACAAGGGTCATTGTAGTCTGGTCTATAAATATCAATTTTATCATTCGTATAATACAATAAACTACAGTGTTCTCTCTCACCTTCAAAGACAAGCCCTGCTTGCATAGTCAGGAGTTATTTATGCAAAGGTAGTTATCTTTTTATGACTGAGCATCTCACCTGGTTAATGTAATGGCTTTATATATTGGGATACTGGGCTCAGGTCCCACTTTAGATTATAAAAACTATTTTCATCTAGGGTAGGAATTTTTATTTTTTTTTTAATAGTGCTGAAAATACATTTGCAGCTGGGTATTTAAAAGATACTGCCAATGTAGGCAGAAGTCAAATTTTGACCTCTCCAGAATTAGTATATTCATGGCCTGAATGAACACTTGCTTCCCTGAGACTTCATTTTGCCCTATCCTTCCCCTCTGCTTCCAAGATTCCATAGTCTCTGATGCTGTCTCTCTGGCAGAAACTGTAATGTAGCCTCCTGCAACTGGGACTTGTACAGAAAAAATATAATATATTTACCTTACACTGTCAGAGAAAATCTCTAAACTGTTTTATTAATGAATTACAGAGTTAAAGTTTCACTTTTATCATGGGAATTAGATTTCAAGGAAAAGCTCAATATTTTCAGTAAGGCAGGGAGCAGGACATATGGGACAGCACAAGTAAATGTCCAGCTAAAGATGGGCATTTAAATGATCTTCCTTTATTTCTCCTTATTTTTTTTTCTTTTAAGTAGCAGATCACAGCATCTTCTTAATTATTTTTTGTTGATGCCTTGTTTGCTTAGGCAAGATATATCATTACTTTCAATACTCAAACAATAGAAGGTTGTTCTTATTATTTTACTATTTTTTTTTTTTTGTAAGCAGATTGTAAAAAAATATTAATAAAGGGCATAGGTTCAGGCTTGAAAGAGGTTGTATATAAAGGGCAACTGAAATCTGTTTAGCAGCCCAATTCCCTCTGCTTACCTTTAAGAGCTAGCTGAGTTCCCTGTCAGAGGGTTTTTTTTATTATTCCTGTCAGATTTCCAGTACACATTGAAATGCAACAGTGCCACATAATTTTTCTGAAAGACAGTTTGTTTGGCATTTTAGACAGACATCCAACACAACAAAATGTACTTTATTATACAGAGAGAAAAATATTCTGTGAACCAGGCAGCACAGAACTTACACTACCTGATTAGTAGCAAAGCCAATATTTATCACCTACTCCTGCTCATTTCATCCTTTAGATTTTATTCTCTCCCTGTTGTTTCATATTTACAATCTGCACTTCAGAACTAAATAGCTTAATGCAGTTTACCTCTGGAAAAAAAAAGTCATAACTAGATGGTCTAGACATAACCTTAATTACCAAGATGCTATCCCATGTCTGAAATGCAGTTACTGTTGTTATTTTCTTCCAGAAGTGTTTCAATTAGCAAGTGATCTGTATTAACTTCTTCTGTACACATTTTAATGTAATATACCTTATTTTCTGCATCATTCATCCCTGAAGAGATCTTTCTATTTATTTTAGTAGTCTAAATGGGTTGGGGTTTTTTTTCAGCATAAAATTCCTTTTTCATTATACCTCATAAGGGCCTAGTTATTAAATGCATTTTCTTAGGACCATAATTTTGGCATAGAGCCTAATACATGAGTCTATCATGACATATATGTCCAACCTATTATGCTTTAATCCACAGTGGATTCTCTCCAGCAGAAATGTGCTACAGCTCTAGACTGATCTATGATGATCTAGGCAATTCCAATGTCCCCATTTTTTTCCATGCTGCTTTTGGGGGGGGAAACAAGCAAACAAGCAAAAACATTAATATCTTCATTTGGGGGGCGGGGGGAGGGGGGAGGGCGAGGAGGAAGTTGGAATCACCGAAAAAGGATGCAGGTCTTGCCTGAAAAAAGGCAAAATGCATTAATTCCATCTGTAGTAACATCCATATGTTTACAGCACTACAGATAAACTTGATAACATAAAGCTAATGTGGCAACTTATACAGCTCTTCCGTTTTGATATTTCTACCTACACATCCAACCTTTTGGCCCTTGCTTTCAGTAGGCAGTCAGCCCCTTTTGAAACTTGGGCATTGTCTGTGAACTGGTACCCAAATGAAAGCTTCCATTACGTTAAGTTGGTATTTTGTATAGCCAACACGAAGTAATCAGCATATAATGTCTATTCCCAGTACATTTATTTACTAAACTTCTTCAGTGCCCCTAATCTTTGGCACTAATGGTTCAATAATTAAACAAATTATAATGAACAGTCTTGTCTTGTTCCCTGGTTTTAAGGCACTCGAACCCCATGCACGAGGAAAGTCTTTCCACATGCTAATTCAACTCTGAAAGCATTTTTTCATATTTCTCCAACACCCCAATTAAACACAGGGATTCTACCAAGGAAAACACTTTCTCTATACCTATACATTGAGAATAAAGCTCTGGGTTAGACTCTGTAATGTGCTAAATGTCACAGAGGAATTTTTTGTACTTACCTAAGGGACTTCTTTTCTAAAACGTAGTTTGGTTTGCACCAGTGTAAGCTTTTTTTGTCTCTAACTCCACCAGGGCCCAGTAGAAAATACTGCTTTCTGTTGACTCAGGAGGAAGGTTCATTTGGTTCATCCTTATTTGGAAGGAGCTTCGAAACTATTTTAAGAGAGGTCTCTTCAGGGATGAATGATGCTGAAAATAAGGTATATTGCATTAAAATGTGTACACAATAAGTTGTAGTGGAGGGGTAATGAATTAATATGAGGTTATTTTTAAAGATTAATATTGTTTCTTAATATTCGGAACTCTCGCCACAAAGATCACTAATTTTAATAATAATCAGTTCTTTACATCAGTCATGGAAACTATACAGGTAATAACAGGATCTAGAAATAACTATTAATAATATAGAACATTAATTGAACTCACTTGAACTGGAAGAGAAGGTTGCTGTGGTTAGTGTACCACTTGCAGTCAATACATCACTTGCCCACTAGGTGGACTCAAGGAGCTCCTTTCTGCTTATGACAGAAGGCAATTAGTGATTAAAAGAGGCTTTAAGTGTTTACCCACAAATATTATCTTCTGACTGGCGGGGCTGGCTACAGCTTCAGACAATACCCAAATGCTGTTACTGTCTTGTCAGCTGCTGAGACTTCTGATTCTCTCTGGGCTGCTGGAGAAAGGAGGCAGACAATCTCTGACCTGGTCCTGATCTCCTCTGGATGATCTGTGTATCTCCAGGACTGCTCATCTTGGCAGGAGGCTTTCAGGTGCAGGCAGGATGTCTTGCCATGTGCAGTCTCGGCACGGATGTCACACTGGCTATGCAGGCCAATCTTGTGGCTATGCAGGATACAGTGGGGCAGCAGGAGCATGGTTGCAATGGTAGAAAATGGCAGCAAGCACAGATACAAGAGC
>WBNM01035964.1:79898-99796 GCA_013399055.1 Ramphastos sulfuratus | reverse complement strand
CATCTGCATCTCCTTTTGAACAGTATCCCCTAACAATGCCCTTTTTTCTTTGACTTCTGGCTGATGACTCACTGTTGAAGTGACAAAGTAAAAAGCTGGTCACAGATGTACTGCTTGCCCATGCAGAAGTGATTTATCTGTCTTCAAAGGTGTTTCCTGGCTGATGAAAGAGATAAAACCAGAGAGAAATTTGTTGGGGCTAGCTCACTGCTTGCAGTGACAGCTTATTCATGGGATCATGGAATGGTTTGGGTTGGAAGGGGACCTTTATAGGTCATCTAGTTCAACCCTCCTGCAGTCAGCAGGGACATCTACAACTGGATTACTGGATCTGCTTGAACTTGGAGGCCTGTCTAATCTGACCTGGAATGTTTCCAGGGATGGGGTATCTCCCACCTCTCTGGGAAACCTAGGCCAGTGTTTCACTACCTTCAGGGTAAAAAACCTTATTCCTTCTATACAGTGTAAATTTCCACTATTTTAGTTTGAAATCATCACCCCTTATTCTGTCACAACAGGCCCTCCTTAAAAAGTTTGACCCCAGCTTTCTTAGATGCCCCTTTAGTGACAGAAAGGCCACCAGAAAGTCTCCCTGGAGCCTTCTCTTTTTCAGGCTGAAGGTGTTATAACTAGACAAAGAAGTTCCTCTTTCCTTATACCTGACATCACAACAGTATACTGAAGCTGCATTTATATTTGTTACATACAACTCATCAATACACATACAATCTATGCAGCATTAAAAAACAGATCAATGCCACAAGGAATCTTCAAACAAAGCATTATGAGATTTAGGTTGGGTGTTAGAAAAAAAAAAATACCTAACTGAAAGAGTGGTCAGGCGTTGGAACTAGCTACCCAGGGAGGTGGTGAAACCACCATGCCTGAAGGTGTGAAGAAACACAGCACTCCAGGACATGGTTTAATGGCCATGGTGGTCTTAGGTTGACAGTTGGAACTGGTGGTGCCAGAAGTCTTTTCCAACCCAAACAATTCCATGGTTCTATGATACAACACACGAAAGTCCCAGATACTAAAGAGCTGACACCACTTGCCTTTAGCTCAGGGAAGAGGGCACTCACTTATGCTCCTGTCTTGCCGTTGATAAGATGAAATACATTGGGCACTGAACAAGGTCATTTTTCCCCTTGAGCTTTGTGGCCTCTGTCCCTGGGGAAAATTCTCATTTCTATGCTGAGATAAAGATTGGTGTCAGCCCCTTGAACCGGACACCATGAATAGCTTCAGTGTTTAGTGCTGTATGACAAGCAAGCTCAGAGCTAAGTCATGTTGCCCAACACAATGGGTATTTGTGGTTCCTCAAAGCAGGGCTGAGCAGCAGCCCACTAAACAGCAACAGATGTGCTTGTATCACCTCCGGTGAAAAACACTCCAAAGAAATACAATATTTTCCTTTAAATGTCAGCTTTTTCATTTTGTTTTTGCATTTTGAAGCAACTTTCAAGTAACTACCATCAATGCCATGAGGGGCCTCAAAGTGAAAGGCCATCAGCACAGGTGCTTACCTACAGCACAACAAGATTCAAGTCATTAAAAAATAAGGGTAGATCTTGCTATATTTAAAAAAAAAATAATGACAACCTTTAATGCACATAAGGTGGTATTTGCAAGGTGCTGCTTGGATTTAGGTTCTTTTCATTCAAAGCAGAACCATGAAACCTCACTACCCTCATCAGCTGCAACTTCTGCCTTATGCTTGGTTATACTGAGAAGGTGATGACTTTATCAGATCCTTGCTTTGCATTTGCTGTAAAGATGATGTTTCCGTTATCAGTCACATAATTTTTATTACAAGGTTTAGCACAATGGGTGAAAGCTCAGGGAGGAGGACAAGAACAGAACTCTTTACTTCTAGGCAGAGTGAACGTTATTTTGGGGAAGTAACTGTCACACCTCTGAGTCACTGACAGTTTCAGAAACGTATTTTGCAAGCAGATTAATAAATATCAGACTTGATGGATGCCATCAGCGACGAGAATATTAATTACTTGGATGTAACAAGAACTGAGAGCAGTGGGATGGAGCACTGGCAGAGCTCCTTCAGAAGTACAACCCACCAACACCATGAAAAACATGACTGCACATTGAGCAATATGTTAAATGAATAATCTGAAACCCACCAAACTTAAATGCATCTTTATGTAGTATCATAGGAGAGATCGAATGCACCTTTGGCAAGCTTGCAGATGATGCCAAGCCAAGTGGTGCAGTTGACACAGAAGAGGGATGGGATGCTATCCAGAGACTTGGACAAGCTCAAGAAGTGAGCCTCTGTGAACTCCATGAGGTTCAGGGGGTCAGGGCAATTCTCAGTATCAATACTGGCTGGGCGATCAATGGCTGGAGGGCAGCCCTGCAGAGAAGGAGTTAGGGGTACTGATGGGTGAAAAGCTGGACGTGAGCCCAGGACATGCCTGGCCCTCGCCTGCTCCCCCGTAGTGCGGCCAGCAGGTGGCGGGAGCGTCTCTGACCCAAACCACTCTGCTGAGACCCCACCTGTAGTGCTGGGTCAAGCTCTGGAGTCCTCATCATGAGACATGGACCTGTTGGAGCTGGGCCAGAAGAGACCACAAACATGATTAGAGGGCTGTGAGGACAGGCTGAGAGAGTTGAGATTGTTCAGCCTGGAGAGGAAAAGGGTCTAGGCAGACCTTTGGGTGGCCTTTTGGTGTCTAAAGGGACCGATAAGAAAGGTGGGGACATACCTTTTAGTAGAGTCTGCTGTGACAGGACAAGGGCTGATGGTTTTAACCTAAAAGAGGTTCATAGTAAAGAGAAGGAAGAAATGTTCAGCCCTGAGGGTGATGAGACACCGGCCCAGGTTTCCCCAGAGAGGTGGTAGAAGCCTGATCTGGTTGAAGATGTCCCTCTGGAGGGGTTGGACTAGATGACTTTTAAAGGTCCCTTCCGACTCAAAGCATTCCATGATTTTATCATTTGAGGTGTTAAAAGCAGCCTAAAGCACTGTTGGATACATGAGAGGCTGTGTAGGAGCACAGGACCACAGCACAGCTCATGTTCAGCTGCAACAGAAGATAAGAGCCCGCAGGTTTTGAAGGAAGTAGAAGTGATTAAAATTCAGGTGTGAATTCAGGTATGAAGGCAAAACTCCCAACAAACCTCATACAACACATCTCTGAAAACTGGTAGACAGCTGTGAATGCATTTCTAGCTGAGAAATTGACAAGCCATTGCTTCCCCTCCTCCTGGTCCCCTTGACAGCTGGGCATGTTTCAGCAGAAGGCTGTCCAGCAGGACAGTTCCTTCCTTTCCCACGCTTCAGAGCTGGTTCCGATTACAGCTTCCAGTCATGGCAGTGTCCCACGGGGCGGCAGCCACAGCCCGGCCTGCAAAACAAGGTGCCCCAGGGACAAAAAGACAGGGATGACCTGTCCCCAAGTCACACTTGATTGTAAAGGGCTGAAGAGTTTCTCCCCAGAGAAGACAGATTTCAGCATACCGGGGCAGGGTGGATAGGAACTACAGATTCCTATTTATTTGAACCAGCAATGTGCTCTTGTGGCTAAGGGTGTCCAGCAGTGCATTAGGTACAGTGTGGCTGGAAGGTCAATAGAAGCTCTCCTCCCTCTCTGCTTTGCATCTGTGTGAGGAGAAAAGGCTGCGAGACCTGAGGCTGTTTGGCCTGGAGAAGAGCAGACCAATGGGGATATTCTCAGCGGTTCATCAGAGCTCAAGGGTGGGGGGGGGAGGCAAAAGGTTGGGGCCCCTTCTCAGTGACATGCAGTGACAGAACAAGGGGCAATGGGCACAATCTGAAACCCAGCAGGTTCCACCTAAATATAAGGAAGAATTTGTTTGCTGTGAGGGTGCTGGAGCCCTGGAGCAGGCTGCCCAGAGAGGTTGTAGAGCCTCACTCTTTGGAGAGACTCCAAACCCACCTGGACATTGCGATCCTGGGCAGCCTGCTGTGGGTGACCCTGCTTTAGCAAGGGGATTGGACTGGATGATCTCCAGAGGTCCTTTCCAACCTCCACCACACTGGGTAGAGTTCTGTGCTACAGTTACTATATTTATATACAATACTGAAGGAAAAAAAAAAAAAAAAAAATCATCCTGCAGACCTGCTGGTAGGACTGCAGCAGGCTGGCACAAGTGAGCCCAAAGATGTTAACTGCACACAGAGCTACCCTAGACAAAACCTGTAATCTCTTTAGGAAGGCATTAGGCTCTCATTGCAAAGAATATACTGCTAACCAAGGGCCTTCAGACATGTAAAAGACTGTTTACAGAGAAAGTTTTGAGGGTTCAGTGATTTTTCAAGGGAATTATTCAAGCTTCTTCCTCTGACGATCCTGGTAAATGAGATAAATATTTCAAGAGTTTGACAGAGTACAGCAATTCTCAAGCTTTTTCAGCACGAACTGCAACTCAATCAAGTTATGCGTATGCAGAACCTCAAAATAACATCTGCAGTTTGCTAGTCAAAGAGGTTAGGAAAGGAAAAGGAATCCTACATCTGGGAAGGAATAACATCAGGCACTCTTACAGATTAGAGGCTGTCCTGCTGGAAAACAGCTGCAAGGAGAAAGACCTTGGGAGGCTTAAGAGGACATCCATTGAACAGCAATGTGCACTTGTGGCCAAGAAGGTCAGTGGTAACCTGGGTTAGATCAACAAAAATGTGTCCAGGAGGGCCAGGGGATTCTCCTCTCCCTCTACTCTTCCCTGGTGAGACAACACCTGGAATGCTGCCTCCAGTTTTGGGCTCCCCAATTCAAGAGGGACAGGGATCTGCTGGAGAGAGTCCAGCAGAAGCTACGAGGATGATTAAGGGCACTTCCCCTATGAAGAAAGACTGAAAGACCTGGGGCTGTTTATTCTTGAGAAGGCTGAGAGGGGATCTCATTAATGTCTCTAAGTATCTAAGGGAGGGGTTTCAAGATGACGATGCCAGTCTCTCTTCAGTGCTGCCCAGTACTACGACAAGGACCAAGGGCTATAAGCTGGAACACAGGAAGTTCCACCTCAACATGAGGAGAAACATCTTTGCTGTGAAGGGGACAGAGCACTGGAACAGGCTGCACAGAGACACTTTGGAGTCTCCTTCTCTGGAAACTTTTGAAACTCACCTGGATACATTCCTGTGTAACCTGTTCTAGGTGATTCTGCTTTGGCAGAGGGGTTGGATTCAATCTTTTGAGGTGTCTTTCCACCCCGAACATTTTATGATTCTGACTGCCCAGAGCTCTCCATATTTATATGCTATATCCAGGTCAAGCCATGCTGTGCTCAGATGAAACAGAGGTAGATTTAGAGTGGAATTGGAGCAAATTTCCCTAAGAATCACACATTATGATAGTACCAATTACCTCAACAACACATTCTCCTACATTTGTGCCTACTAGTTTACACTAAGTAATGCAAATAGGTCATTATTTAAATATAGTTCCCTGTTTCCACCTTTTCCTCTCCTCCCCACCTTCCCAGAAATAATTAAGCCACTAAAATTTCCTCTTCCCACCCCCGCCACACCCCAAGTCTGCCAGCAACCGGAGAGGTCCTAGGGGTAGGAGGAGGATAGGCTGTGAAAAACAATTTGGAATTAAGTGTTGTATCTGCGGCCCTGAAATGTGCCCTCGGCCCAGTTTTTAATCTGGCTTGTTGAGACTGATCAGCACATGTATAATTTAAAACCAATTTGAAGCGGCGAGCTAGGCAGTTTGACTTGAAATTAATGAGCTTTTGACAACTGCAAACAAAATAATAACGTGAACCCATTTAGGCTCATCCCTATGTCTAGCAGGAAAACCATACATCAGTTTAACTTGGTTATACAAAGGCTTTTCCTTCTGCAGTCTGAAAGCTCTTTTACCACAATCTGCTCTCAGTAGTAATTTGCAAACTTTGCCCAATTGTAGCAGATTAGCAGGAAGGCAGGCAGCAGATAAATTAATATTGTTGAGTAACTAAATGTTTTCAGTGACATTACTCAGTATGATTGAATATATTCAGGAACCTCAAATCTAAATTAGAAGGACTCCGAAAGTACCCGAGACAGCTAAGCCCGTAGAACATGAGATACAAACATTACTCATTGCTTGTTTAAATCAATACCCTGCTACTCATGAGCCACACAGCTCTGCAGCTCAAGCAATATGCAGCATATCACAGCAGAAACTAGGCTAGGAACACAGAGGAAAATCATCATCAAAGGAAGAGCAGCAAAGATGACAAGATTAAAGGGCAAGAGAAAATGGAAATGGAATTTACTGAAATAAATAAATAAGGTGAAGGAAGGGTTACCAGATATACTTGTGATGGCTAAGATTGGGTCTGGTTCATAGGATCATAGACTCACAAAATGCTTTAGGTTGGAAGAGACCTTTAAAGGTCATCTAGTCCAATCACGCCACAGTGAACAGGGACATCTTCAACCACAGCAGGGTGCTCAGAGTCCCAAACAACCTGATCTGGCATATTTACAGGGATCATGCATCGCCCACCTTTGTGTACAACCTGGGCCAGTGTCTCACTGCTCTCAGGGTCAAAGATTTCTTCCTTCTTTCTCATCTAAATCTCCTTCTTTTAGTTTAAACCATCATCCTTTGTCCTACTACATCTGTCCCCAGATAGCCTCTTCATGCACTGAAAGATCACACGAAGGTCTCACAGAAGCATTCTCGTCTCTAGGCTAAGCAATCCCAACTCTCTCAGTCTGGCCTCATAGCAGAGGTGTCCCAGCCCTCCAATCATTGCTGTGGCCTCCTCCCGCCCTGCTCCCACAGGTCAACGTCTCTCCTGTGCTGAGGACTCCAGAGCCTGATCCAGCACTGCAGGTAGGGTTGCAGCAGAGCGGAGCAGAAGAGCAGAATCCTCTCCCCTGACCTGCTGTCCATGCTGCTGGGATCCAGGACATGGTTTGCTTCCAGGCTGTGAGTACACATTGTTGGCTCATGCCCAACTTTTCACCCACCAGAACCCCCCAAGTTCTTCTCCATAGGGCTGCTCACCAGCCCTGCATCCTCCAGACTGGATAGATATTGAGGACAGCTTTGATCCAGATGCAGAACTATGCACTTGGCCCTGCTGAACCTCCATGAGGTTCTTGAGGTTGTCCAGATCTCTCTGGATATGTGCTAGTTTGAGGCTAATTGGAATATTTTAATGGAGAAAATTATATTATAGGCTGTGAAAAGAAAACAATGGTGATCTACTTCACTCATAGGCTTGCTGAGATGTTTAAAAATTAGAACATAAAACAAAGATAAGACACTCAGGCGCAGACACTCTCGGGCTGTCTAGCTTCTTGCCTTCTCTCTGTTGAGTAACCCAACTAACCACTCTGCTTCTAACCCCCCTGGCCGATCCTCCAAACTCATCCTGTGTGTAAGCCAAACCCTGGGGGTAAGGTAGAGGGGTGGGGAGAAGGTGGAAGGGTGGTTGGAAGCCCCTCCTGGGGTCTCTGATTTCTGGGAGGGGGATTGTGTTTTTGTATTACCTTTACCTTGTATACTTCTGTAAATATTGCTGTATATAGTGTATATCTCTGCTTGTATATTGTGCTAAGCTGTAAATAGAGCTTCAGTCCTTAACTTCCAGCCGGCTGAGTCTAGTCTGGGTGATTTTACAAAGCGTGGGGGGGGCAGGGAACTCCTAAACCATCACAGGATAGCATTCCATCCCTCTGATGTGTCAGCTGCACCACTCAGCTTGACATCATCTACAAACTTGCTGAGGGTGGACTCAATTCTACTATGCCATCGGCCCTGCATTATTTATTAATTTACACTGTTAGTTTGGACTTCAGTGAAGAAACAATTCCAAAGTAATCAGCATGTTCAGGAACAAAATATTAGGGGAAAATAAATACATAAACAAATTTTGAAAGTTTCATACTCTTTTAACTGTCCTTACAGCACTGGAAGTCCACAAATAGCAACTGAAGCATGCTAGGAACAAGAGCAGACCCAGCACTGCTCAGGCAAGTAAGGGAAGAAAGTATTCAAATAAATGATGGTAAATTCTCTGCAGATTTTACACGCAGATACTTTTACAAATCACCACATTATATCAAACATAAAGAGAGAAACATTGGTTGAAAAGGAAACTGCCCTTCTAAGATGCAAATTGAAAGCACCCCACGTAGTAGCGAAAACTGCTCTGAAGCTAAACTACAACAATTCTTGGCAAGGAAATATTTGAAGATCCTTTGTGAAATGCATTGAAAACAAGAGGGTCTTTAACCACAAATCCTCAACACTGGCTTCAAGTTGTGGTTACATGGCCTCTCTCTCATTCACCAAAGAGTTGTCTTTTGTTTCTGATAAAAATGTTAATTAAAAGAACAGAAGCAAATGTCAGGATAAAGGAAGACACAGCATAAACCAGACGGAGTGTGGTCCCACCCTTGGGAAAACATCAACAGGACATCAGTAGACCATGAGGCACCATAATCTTTAGGCTGCAAGAGCACAGGCCATGGAAATACTAACCCCATACCACCAACCAAAATATTTTGTCCTTATAACAATCCACACTATACATCATTTTCCTATGGCATAAAAGTGTCATGAAAATGATACATTCTTTACTGTGAAGGTGGTCAGGCAGCAGAACAGGTTGCCCAGAGAGGCTGTTGGTGCCCCGTTCCTTGATGTGTTCAAGGCCAGATTAGCCAGAAGTTTGAGCAACCTGGTCTAGTGGAAGGTGTCCTTGCTCACTGCAGGAGCATAGGACTACTAGCCAGGCATCAGAATAGGTTGCCCAGGGAGACGGTGGAGTTGCCATCCCTGGAAGTGTTCAAGAAACACATCGACATGGTACTGTGGGATATGGTTTAATGGCCATGGTAGTGTCAGGTTGAAGGTTGGACTCAATGATCTAGAGGTCATTCAGAGGTCTCCCCCAATTAATGCAATTCTATGGTTCTATGACTAGATGGCTTTTAGGGGCCCTATGCTCCCATAACTCACTTTGGTCTGGTGATGCTGGCCAATAATCACAGAATCAGAGAATCACTTAGGTTGGAAGAGATCTTAAAGAGATCATCATGGCCAGGCATTAACCCAGCACTGCCAAACCACCACTAAACCATGCTCCCTCAGCATCACATCTACATATTTTTTAAACATCCCCAGGGAGATGGGGACTCAAAATCATTAATCAAAATGACTCAATCAGTCCTTTGTAAGGGGCACCATGAACTGCAGCAGCATTCCATTGCAGCCAAGTGTTCTTTAGCATTACATCAGATGAAAGTCACATTGATTTTATTGCAGAGAAAAAAAACAAACAAACCAGAAAGTACAACAAATGAAAAAACACCTAACCATTTAGGAACCCTAAAACTGACTTGTCTCAGAAGAGTAAGATGAACGTGGAGTTGCGTATTTCATTCTGAATCATCCTCTAGTACCTCCAAAGTAACAAAGTCTAGAAGCAGGAGACCTCTCAGCTCATCCAAACTCCTTCCCATGGCAGGAAGGTTTATCCTGTTGTTTAATTTCATTATTTTGTCCTTATCTTTTCTAAATAAGTGAAAAGTGTGTTGCTTCCCCTTGTAAATCTTCTGCTACTTGCTTTGTCTTATAAATTTACAGTACTATTGACCCAAAGACTCTTTCAGACTGGTGATTTTTGATGTTGCTGCATCCTCATTTGTGTATGTTATCTGGAGAACATTGGTACAGCTTCATCCAGCTGCTGAGACATCCTGGCTGTCCTGCAGAGTAGCAGCCTCTTCTCAACAGCAGTAATCCAAAACCACTCACTTCCATCAATCATTTATTTTCTTTTGTTCATTTGTATCTCATCTTACCTCAATCTGACTTATAGTTTTGGTTTTACCTGCTCAGATCTCTCATTCTTTAAAAAAAAAAAAAAAAACAAACAACAAAAAAAACCCCACTTAAAAAAATATAAAATATCTGATAACCTAAGTTTTCAGAACTGAGATCTTATTCCTTTTTCCAGGGGGATACAAGGGATAGAAAAACCCCTTGCTGAGTTGTGCCACGTTTTACACTGACAATGGAGCACTTCTGCTGTGAGGCCAGGCTAAGAGAGTTGGAATTGTTCAGCCTGGAGAAGAGGAGGCTCCAAAGAGACCTTAATGAGGCTTTTTAGTACTTAAAATGAGTCTCCAAGAAAGCTGGGGTCAGACTTTTTAAGGAGGGCCTGTTGCAACAGGACAAGGGGTGATGGGTGAAAACTCAGAGAGGGAGATTGACTGGATAGACAGAAGAAGGTGTTTTACAACGAGGGTGGTGAAACACTAGCCTAGGTTTCCCAGAGAGGTAGGAGATGCCCCAATCCCTGGAAACATTCCAGGTCAGGTTAGACAGGCCTCCAAGTTCAAGCAGATCCAGGAATCCAGTTGTAGATGTCCCTGCTGACTGCAGGAGGGTTGGACTAGATGACCTATAAAGGTCCCCTTCCAACCCAAACCATTCCATGATCCCATGAATAAGCTGTCACTGCAAGCAATGAGCTAGCCCCAACAAATTTCTCTCTGGTTTTATCTCTTTCCTCAGCCAGGAAACACCTTTGAAGACAGATAAGTCACTTCTGCATGGGCAAGCACTACTATGTCACTTCAACAGTGAGTCACTAGCCAAAAGTCAAAGGAAAAAGGGCATTGTTAAGGCATCCTGTTCAAAAGGAGATGCAGATGGGGATGAGCAAAGGCAGCTCCCCCCTACCCTTGTCCCTCTTCCCCCCTGGCTGACAGCCACATCACTGGGCAGGGCAAGGGCTCCTGTCCATGTGCCACAGGTGCCAGGACAGACTGTCACTGAGGCCACTCATCCCCTCACTCACTGCCAGGACCAGAATAAAGCAATCTTTAATGCTACATTTGTTCAGGGAGCTGTTTCACTGGAGATAATCAGTTGGCTGGCTTCCCTGGGAAGAAAAATCTGAGCACATTGCAATCAAAACACAATCCAACAGCATCACCCTCTCCCACCAGCCAGGAAATCTCCTGGTTATTCTTTCCCAGAGGCACCCTCAGCAGTCAACACAGAGGATTTTGGCAAGCATAAGGGTATCACTGATGGAATTACCTGGAGTTAGTTGATGGAATTAAGAAACACTGTGCACATGCCTTTTAAAAATGTTCCATGTTGTGAAAACTCAAAAAGAAACCCTGTGCAAATACTCCGCTAAATTGCTGCTGCACAGCTCCTCCTCATCCCTGTCTCATCAGTATCTCATTTCAGCTTTGCTTCCACAACTTTCCTAATATCTTTCACATATATTTAAAAGATACCTACATGTCAGCTGAAAGGGTGGAATAAATACAGGCATTTTATTTAAGTATTAACCCCTCTAACATTGGGGACTATACAATACAAACTGTTATCAGATAGGAGAAAGACTACACCTGGATAAAACCTTGTGCTTCTGCACAGGCACTAAAGGAAAAAACAAAAAAACAAAAAACAACCAGATCTCAGTTAAAAGAAAGCCAGAAAGCAGTCTGGAGGCTTCAGCCACTTCTCATTCATCAGGAATTCTGCTGCATCATATTGCAAACCAGTTAAAGCAACATCTGAATCATTCCCTGAGACAGCTCCCAACCTATAAACTGAGCCTCACATGTGTGATACCTACCAATGATGCTCTGCAAAGAGGAGGCAATTCAGAACTCTTCAATAATGTATCAATTCAATTTACAACACTTTTGATTACAGGGCACCAAATGGTATTTTAGGTTACAGGAGGGATTCGGCTTTCATTAATATTGTATCAAGAAATCAATAATGAAATGCCTATCACAGAACAAAGCCCTGCTCACAGCAAGCATCACATCGGTACCCCCCAGGTTTGGATCCTCTGCTGCCACTTCCCAACCCAGCAAGGACATGGAGCTGGAATGTCACTGCATCCCAGTATGTGCTGGATGAGGAGCAAGCAACCAAGTTGAAGTTTACAGACATTATTCCTGGCATTGTGCATTGTATCCTCTTTGTATATGGATTTGAAACCTTAAGTATTGCCTTGAAATACAGTGTAGGGCTGATCCACATGGTTATCTCTAAACTCAGTTTGCACATAAATTCATAGAATCACAGAATGGTGGGCGTTGGAAGGGACTTCTGTGGATCATCAATTCCAACTCCTCTGCCACAGCACCTAAAGCAGATCTCATAGGAACATGCTCAGGCAGGCTTTGAAAAGTCTCCAGAGATGGAGACATCATCACTTCTCTGGGCAGCCAGTTCCAGTGCTCTGCCACCCTCAAAGTACACAAGCTCCTTCTCATGTTTAGCTGGAACTTTCTATGTTCAAACTTGTGGCCATCTATTTTAGACAAGGAGCATGTTCTTATGTCTCTCTCCATCTATTTTGGGTACACCATTCACACTAATCCTGAGAGAACTCCGAAGACTCCTTCACACCTTTCAGCATTCTCATACACACAACTCCATACTCAGCAACTACTTCACCTGGCCCCCTATTGTTGCACCTTTCATCAAGATTAAAACACCAGCATCATTCCTCCAACAAAGAAGGGGGATGACATTAGAGAATCTAATCCTCAGGTTCTCTATATCATTGAACAATTTCTCCTTTAGAACCTCCCACTCCTTCAGCAAGCAGGGTAGACTGCACTCAGATCAGTAAGGCAAACACTTCATATTCCTTTTTATCTTTCTGTTTTTTATCCTACACAGCTTCCAGCACTTGGCTCTTGTTTTGTTCTGTACTACAGTACAACTGACCTGCTTCCAAATCTTGATAAACAAACTTACATGACATCATCAAACATGAAGAAATATATAAGCACTCCACTGATAATGTGCGCAGCTCACAAAACACCAAGAACATGTGACAAGGCAGCACTGCACCACAGACTTCCTACAGCTCCTTTTCACTTTGTAGTCTGTCAACCCATGTCCACCTACTTTTATTCATAGAACTTCTTAAATGAAAGAGGAAAAAAGGTCAGCAGGTACACGGGTTGAGGCACTCCTACAACACACTCTAAAACTAGTTCAGTCAATAGCACAGCTTTGCAGCTTTGATCCAGAAACCGACGACTCAAAAAAAAAAAAAAAAAAGAACTTACAGCACAACTTGTTTTAAAGAAGAATCAAAAAGCATTCTATGAGCACAGCACAAGGCAGGTGCCTTGCAACCATCAAACTTAATTAACGAGCACAATTCTTGCTGTAATGAAGTATACAGCTTTTTGCAAGGAGGACACTGAGGAAAAACAACCCTCAAACCCTCCATAAGCCACCACTGTCACCTTCCAGTCAGAGACATGCAAAAGACCACTCAACCTGTGCTACACAAGGACAATGAGAACCTGTGTGGAAGAAGAGGAAAGTCTTACACAGACTTCAATGATTTGAGGTCTCTGCAGTTTTATCTTTCAGCTCCTCCTAATTTCAGACCACGGGGTGCATTTCTGACACCACCCAGGCCTTATAATCCAGGAGCTGGGAATGCAACGGAGGATGGGGGAAGAAAAGTGAGACCAAGAGAAATAGGAGTTAAAAACCAGCTATTCTGCCAGAGGTCAGCCCTTCACAGAATGGTGGGAGTTGGAAAGGACCTGCAGAAATCATCCAGCCCAACTCACCTGCTAAGGCAGGGTCATCCACAGCAGATTGCCCAGGATTACAGTGTCCAGGTAGGTTTGTTATCTGTCTAGAGGAGACTTCACAACCTCTCTAGGCAGCCTACTCCTGGCCTCTGGCACCTTCACAGTAAAGTTCTTCCTCATCTTCACATAGAACCTCCTGTGTTCCCTTTTGCCCATTGCTCCTTCCCTGTTGCTGGGCACCACTAACAAGATTCTGACCCCATCCTCTTGACCCCCACCCTTTAGATATTGATAAGCACTGAGAAGATTCCCTTAACTCCTATAGGTGAAAAACCTCAACCAAGCTAGATAACAGAGAACACAAACACATGAAGTGGGAAATACAAGGACAGAAAACAAGATACAAAAGCAATCCAGGATCCAAATGTGCTAAAATTATCAGTTTTGCACCTGCACTTCACAGACTGAAGTTTACTGCAGTTTAAAAGCATCACCACACTGATTTGAAGTACATAAAGATCTCTGGTTTTATTAAAGGCATCGAGGGCCTGGGGAGCTTTTAAACTTGGAATTATTTTTTCCTCTTTTACTTGGGAGAATATCTTAACAGCATTTAAGGAAGAGAGTAGGTTAGTCGACACACAGCAAGCAAGGATGGCTGGTGTAACACAGTTCTTATGTCATTCTTTTATTTGTGAGCAAAGACAGAACAAATCAAAGGAATCAAACACTCCACCCACACACCATTTTGTTCCTCACATTATTTTCCTACCCTTCATCTCTCACATTTCTAAACCAACTAATTTTTGTCACTCGAGAAAACAAACAATTTTAGCTTAATTCCCTTCTCTCCTCTAATGCACAGCCTCAAGACATGATGTTTACCTCCACATCAGAGCGGCCCTGCTTGTCTCAAAGACCTCAGCCAGATGTTCTCTGCTTGTCCCACCTCTACCCTTATCTCCTTTCTCTCAAGGGGACCAGTACCATCACCAAGCACAGGAAAGCTGCCCCACAAGCTCCCCCCCATCAGCACTAATTATACATTATTAACTCATTAGGGACTCCTCAAGGCCCAAATACCCCCTCCAGCAAATCAAGACCATACCACCAAACCACATGCATCTTCCCACATCAAGACTTAAATGGTTTCATCTGTTACCCAGCAAAGCTAACAGAACTTCATGTGCCTACTGCATGAGAACACATTATAGCCACATAAATACCTCTTAAATAACATTGAGTTTTCAGTTGAATATCATTAATTTTCATCAAAAGCTACTTTTTGGGGGGTTTTGGTTGGTTGGGGTTGTTTGTTTACAAGCTTCAAAGCACAACATACATAGAAGCTAAGATCACCATGCACATAGTAAATATTTTTCAGTTGTTCTCAGCCTCTGTATTTCTACTTTCCAAGTTTTCTCACTGAGCTTCTAACATCTCAGGAGAAAAAAAACCCCAAACAACAAGCACCATAAACTATGTAATTTCTTTACACTCAGCAGTCTCTAGCCCACACAAATCAGGCACAGGTAGCAGCTTAGCAGCCACGCAGCTGAAATCACAGCAAATCACCTCACTCCATGGAAATAAGCCCCAAGGACAGAAAGCTCACAGAAAAAAAATGTAAAACAATTAAAAGGCAACCTTTCCCAATTAAGAAACGCTGTTCCATCTCACAGTAGGTATCCATTAACCCTCTCTACAACCTAGAATTACAACACCAAAAACAAACCCAGTGATGGGAGACAGTTAAAAGTTGTCTTTGCATTACCTTAGTGAGATTTGTCAATATTTTTCTTAGTATTTTTAACAACAGCATAAACAGGGGTGAAAAAATAAAAATGTGTTTAGAAGTAATAAATCTGATCTTTTTTTTTTCTTGCCTTGTTAGTCCCCCTCCCAGCCTGTGTAAGAAAAACACCGAGTTTGTCACCAGCTGCAGGATTTATACACCTATCGGCACATAACCAGGTGCTTTCCTTGTTAGCTGCTCTGGAGATCCCAGAGCTTTGCTGTGCCCAGTGACTCTGCCATAGGGGAGGGTCCACCAGAGAGCACAGAGACAGCACGGGCAGTAACACTGCCTCCACCAGTGACCCCCTTCCTTCCTCCAGCGACCCCCGTTTGGTGCCAAATCACAGCGTTTGGCAGGGCACTGCACTGTCAGCTGTGTGAACCGGCCAGCCAACATAAAAACAAAACAAAAAAACCCCAAAAAGGCATGGAAGGAAACATACAGATTTTAAAGCACCCTAATCTTGCCCAAGGGAGACTGCAGGAGTTTGTACGTGGTCGTGCCACCCCTCGGCCATCGGTCCTGAGCGCTGCGTGTGCCCACATCCCTGCTCACCTCCGAAAAGCTAGATGAAAGCAGCATGGAAGAGCTGACAGAAGACAAACGGCTTCTTAAAGGTGCAGCTCACAGGCAAGCCCCATCCTGGGGACTGGGGAAGCACCTGACAGCCCAGATACTATAGTGTTTCCCAGCTGGGTGGCAGGGAGGCAAGCCTGGCTGCTCCCTTGGCCTCAGCGCTCTCGCATGCGCATCCCTCACGGCCCCAAAACGCATCCCCGTGTGACAGCCCCTCACCGAGGGGACACCCGGTCACCTCACCTCGCTATCAGCGTGCTCGCTGCCCTCCCTGCTCCCACGGCCCTCCACAGCGGGAGAGCCACCAAGCGGGAGCTTCCGAGGATGTGCATCCCGCGGAGAAAAGGACCGTGAGTGTCCCCTGCCTCAAGGCGCACCTTTGGAGGGCGAACGCGGCCCCGGGCAGCCCGGGCTGGTGTTAAGAGCCTTACGGGAAGAAGCACGCAGATCCTGGTCGCTTCCCAGCGCACTCCGAAGGACAGCCCCGGCTTCCTCCAGCGGGCTGTTAGAAGCGTTGTCCGGCCACCCCTCCACACCTGGCGGGGAACGGGACGGAGCTGCTCCGCACCTGTCCTCAGCTCCGACCGCCGCCAGCAGCACCTGCAGACGGCAACGGCGGCCCCGGAGCTGCAGCATCCCCGCGTCCCCCTCTCGCTGCCCCGCGGCCGGGCGGGTCTCCCCTTCTTTCCCTCCCTCCGTCCCTCCGCCGCGCCGGGCACCCGGCTCCGCTCACCTCACCGGCTCCGTCAGCGGCGGCTCCGCGGGCCCCCTTGGCGCCCCCCGCTCAGCAGCGGCGGGCGCGGCCGGCCGCGGGACGCCCAGGCGGTCTCCGGCCCGAGGCGGCGGGGAGAGGCGGCGGCAGCCAGGCAGGAAATTTCCCTTCGCCGCCGCCTCCTCCCCTCGGCGTCGCGGCGGCGGGCATGGAGCCGCCTGGTGGACAATGCCCGCAGCGGCAGGGCCCGGGCACAGGCCCAGCGGGAGCAGGGTAGCTCCATGCTCAACTCCAGGGAACTTAACCCCGCAGCGCCGGACTGATTCCTGCTGAAATTGATTAGATGTCACAGTCAGTGAATCGGTTTGGTTGGAAGAGACGCTTAAGAATATCGAGTCCAACCATTATAACCGTATACCAATGCGTTTCTTACGAGTCTTATAACCCATTTAGAATTTAGTTTTGCTTAGAAAAGACCTTTAAGATATTGAGTCCAACAGTTAACCAGGTCACTGCCAGGTCACCACTAAACTATATCCCTCAGCACCACATCTACATGGCTATAAGGCTTTTAAATACCTCCAGGGATGGGGACTCCACCACTGCCCTAGGCAGCCTGGTCCAGGGCTTGACAACCTGTCTGGGGAATAAGTTTTTGCTCATGTCCAGCGTAAACCTTCCCTGCTGCAACTTGAGGCCATTTCCTCTTGTTCTATCACTTGCTGCTTGGGAGAAGAAACTGACTCCTACCTCACTCCAACATCCTTTCAGGGAGTTACAGAGCACGAGAAGGTCTTTCCAGAGCCTCCTTTTCTCCAGGCTGCACCCTCAGTTCCTTCAGCTGCTTCTCACAAGACTTGTGCTGTAGAAGTGAACACAGTATCACAGAATCACAGAATCACAGTATCACAGTATCACCAAGGTTGGAAGAGACCTCAAAGATCATCAAGTCCAACCCGTTACCACAGACCTCGAGACTAGACCACAGCACCAAGTGCCACGTCCAAACGTGCCTTGAACACCTCCAGAGACGGTGACTCCACCACCTCCCTGGGCAGCCCATTCCAGCACAGGATGATAGGGGTTGGAAGTGAACTCTGGAGATCAGCCAGTCCAACCCTGCTGCCACAGCAGGTTCACCTAGAGCAGGTTTCACAGGACACCATCCAGCTGGGCTTTGAATGACTCCAGAGAAGGAGACCACAACCTCTCTGGGCAGCCTGTTCCAGCACTCTACCACCCTTAAAGTAAAGTTTCTCCTAATTGAAAAAGAAGCTTCTCCTCACATTGCAAACAGGGCTTCAGCTGGCCCCATCATAGCTACACCAGCCAAAATGTCAGAAGCCAAACGTATTATCTGTGCATGCTCAGAGTGCCTTGTTTCTTCCTGCAATTCAGAGATGCTGGTGATGGCTCAGGGCTGAGGAGTCACTGGAGCATGAGGGCTGGGTGTTTGATGGGGCTGGGTTCTTGCACAGCAGTGCAAGGCTGGGCATCCTTGTCCTCTCGAGATCACTACCGTGATGAAGTCTGGAGGTGTCTGGGAGTCCCGCTGTCAGAATCAGACAGCCTCCCTGGATCCCTCCCTTTCCTGTTCAGCCAACCATTAATGGGCTGGTGGAGCTGGAGTGGAAGAGACAATTCTGAGGCCTTTTGCACCCACCTCCCCCCTCCAATAACCCTCTGCAGCAGCTTGGGCTGCACAGGGCTGATAAATCAGGACGATGAAACCCAGAATAGAAACGTCAGGCTGAAAAGTAGGGCAGGGAGGAGGGGATTACTGAAGGAAAGGCGAGAATCAGGGAGTCTGAAGGCACATCTCACTTTCTTTTGTCTCCAGTCCCTAGCACACCACCTCTTGCAGAAGAAGGGAAGTCTCCCTGTGGAAGAAATCTCCTCCAGGATGTATTTATGGTACTTTNTTGTCCTGTCATTACAAGACCTTGTAAATAGTCCCTCTCCAGCCTTCCTGTTAGGCCTCCTTCAGATACTGGAAGGCTACTATAAGGTCCCCTCAAAGCCTTCTCTTCTCCAGGCTGAAGAGCCCCAACTCTCTCAGCCTGTCCTCATAGCAGAGCTGCTCCAGCCCTCTGATGATCTTCGTGGTCCCTCTCTGGACTCACTCCAACATTTCCATGTCCTTCCTGTGCTGGGGGCTCCAGAACTGTACACAATACTCCAGCACAGTGGTAGTTCTACCACATTATAGTACTTTCAGAGGCCAACATCTATGCCCACTCTATCTATTTTAAGCGTAGCAAAAGATGTCAGACAATTAGGGGTTGTATGAAAAGACCATCACAACAAAATATTAGAACATCTGTGAATATTTGTGTCTTCTGCGGAAGACTTAATCAGAGCCTAATTATGTCCCCCTTGGCACCGTGTTGACTTGGAAACAGCAATTTAGGGAAGGCTGGGATTCTTCAGCAGCGATGGCAGTGCAAGTGGGCATGGCACCAGGAAGGCGTTCGACTCTAATGAATGTGTTTGTAGATCTAATGACTGCAAGTCAGCAATTTCCTCGCTAGCAAGCATTTGCAAGAAATTGTATATTAATTTAAATGACTGCTTATATCCAAGCAATAAAACAGAGGGAATTACTACACGTGAGGGACAAAATTACCACCTCTTCTATTAGCGCCGAAATTAAAAGTACTGTTACATTATACCATGGTTCCAAAATTAATCAGTCATGACAAAGAAATGTGAAGCCGAGTTGTAGAATAAAGAGCCCAGGGTTTTATTCTATTTCTAGTCATTAATAGATTCTTTGGGGTTAACAGATTCTCTTTAGGTGAGGGAAACATCTATGTAATTGTACAGCTGTGAAATAAAGTGGTAGAAGAAACTTTGTGCAATCTCTCTTGCTCCTGTATCTTACACTCAAGTCCTAAAAGTAACTATTTACATAACGTGACAGTAATCTAGCCTTGCTGATCCACATCAGAGTTTCTACCTGCTCTACCNACAGTACTCCAGATGGGGTTTCAGGAGACACTCATCAGCTGCAGCCAACAGGGGCAAGTAAGCTTGAGGATGATTTTGTCTTCAGGTGTTAGCTAGAGAAAACCATCAGCGTATGATGTTCTCTGATATAGTGCTTTATCCTGATTATAGAATCATAGAATGGTTTGGCTTGAAAAGGAGCCTTTAAAGGTCATCTAGTCCAACCCCAAACTGCAATCAGCAGGAACATCTTTAACTAGACCAGGCTGCTCAAAGGCCCATCCAACCTGACCTGGAAAGGTTCCAGTGATGGGGCATTTACCATC
>WBNM01035964.1:0-63733 GCA_013399055.1 Ramphastos sulfuratus | reverse complement strand
TGGCCAGCAGGTGAAGAGAGGTTCTCCTCCCCTTCTACTTTGCCCTACTGAGGCCACATCTGGAGCACTGTGTACAGTTCTGGGCCCCCCAGTTTAAGAGAGACAGGGAACTACTGGAGAGAGTCCAGCAGAGGATGCAAAGATACTGATGGGACTGGAGCATCAACGTGAGGAGGAAAGGCTGAGAGACCTGGGGCTGTTGAGCAGACCAAGGGGATCTTCTCAATGCTCAGCAAGAGTGAAAGGGCAGAGGGCAAGAGGATGGGGCCAGACTCTTTTCAGTGGTGCCCAGCAACAGGATAAGGAGCAGTGGAAACAAACTGGAACCCAGGAGATTTCATCTGAACATGTAAAAACTTGTCTCTGTGAGGATGCTGGAGCAGGCTGCCTAGAGACATTGTGGAGTTTACTTCTCTGGAGAGATTCCAAACCTACCTGGACATTGTGATCCTTGGCAACCTCCTGTGGGTGCTCCTGCTTTAGCAGGGGGGTTGGACTGGATGATCTCCAGAGGTTTCTTCCAACCCCCACCACTCTGTGGTTTTGTGACATTAAGGAGAGACCTGGCAAAGGCAAACCACTCTGTTTTCATTCTGGCATTAGGTTATTTCAGGGTGATGCAGCAGAGGTTTTCCAGCTGTGGGTCATTACTGATCCCATTCAACCAGATCAGCTACTGTAGATTCCTTCACTTTACACAGACTGCTCTATCTAGATTAAAAAATCCACCACCACAAACCCAGCATTTTGCTTAAAACCTTTAGTCTCCTTCTGCTAGAAGCACAACAGCCAGAGCCTGGCAAAATCACATCCCCCAAACTGTAGATCACTGTCAGTGAGAGGTAAGATCAATTAGAGGGTGCAATAGGTGCAGCCAGTCACTTCTGGAGATGTTCTGAGGGATAAAATTCAGTGAAGGTGCCAGAGGGAAATTACACAAACCTGTCTGATTCAGCTCCAGACTTATTTCCTGAACATGGCAATGCCCAAGCAGTAAGATTGCTCCAGCACAAGCACCACCAGCAGCATGCTCGCTTCCATTAAATTGAGTGATGTCTCCTGCCTATCTTTGCTATTCTTCTAGGAGAATTGCTTAAATTTGCATCTGATTTCCATAACACATCCTTACCTGCCACTTTCTCATGCTGAAATTAAATTCTACCAGGAATATTACATAAAATGAGAGACAAATTATCCTTTCAATTTATTTCCAATAGCTCTTCTTTTCATTCTTTTCATTACAAGTGTTTATTTTCATCTTTTTTTTTTAATGGCTTTATCAGTATTTTTTCTGCTGTGATTCCTCCCCTTTATGCACTAACTGAATACTTTTTGTAATGGCTTTGTATGAAAAGGAGAATAGAGAGGATGTTTTCCTACAGATGGCTGTCTAGCACAGCCTGAGAACATCCTTGTGGTGTGTGCTACAGGGTAAGGCAGCCACAGGCACACTATAGCTGCCTTTTCAATCTTTACATTTAATAGAGGAGAATGATGTCTTTCAACACAGCTACACTGCAATGACACTTAGAGAACATTCATGTCTATGTCTCTTATTGTCCCAGGTTGGGAACTATAAGGTTAAAAAATCCTCTAGGGACTAGAAGATTGTTATTCAATCCCATAATTCTGCTGTCTCTTCATAAACTCACGGCAAGGCAGCTCCTTCTCCTTTCCTCCCCCTCCAGCCTTGTGTCTGGCTGGAGCTGCTTCATCGGGACAAACATGTAAGGATAGGCCTGGTTTGGGGCCTCCAGAGGCTGTGTTTAGGCCTCTTGGATGGCAGAGGCATTGGGGTGGGGGCAGGATTGGAGCACTGGGGATTATAGATTCAGTTTTGGGTTGGGGGAAAATTCGAGGGGGTTCGCTTATGGATTTGTATCTGCCTTGTAATTTCTATCTGTGACTCTCTCTCTCCAAATATAATTCTGTTTTTCTCCAACTCATGTGAGAGTTTCACTCTGTTGGATCTTTAAACCCACTACACTTATTATCTGCCAAAGATTGAATAATGAGAAGAATTTAGGTAAACCCCTCCCCTCCCCCCATAAGATTCATTTCAGCCTTGAAGTTGACTATGTGACACATATAGATGGACAGCCACCCCTACAGCTACAGAAACTACACCAGGCAGCCACCTACATGTATCAGCTGTAGTAAGCTGGACCAAAAAGGAGGAGTGGCAGGAAGCCTGATGTTAAGATGCATTATTCCTTGACATGTGGATTCTGGATGCCTTCAAAAAATTATAGGGGGCGGAAGGGACCTTTGGAGAACATCTAGGCCAACACCCCTGCTAAAGCAAGGAACAGATGACCCATAAAATAATTACTTCAAATCTTGAGGTTCCAAATTAGGTTGTAGTCATGGACAGTCAGGGACATTGAGGGGCTGGAGCATGTCCAGAGAAGGGCACCAAATCTGGTAAAAGGTCTAAAGAACATGTCTTATGAAGAGCAGTTGAGGAACTGAAATTGTTTAGTCTGGTGAAGAGAAGGCTGAGGGGAGACCTCATTGCTCTCTACAACTCACAGAAAGGAGGTTGAAGTGAGGTGGAACTCAGTCTCTTTAGTTTCAGGTGGTAGAATGAGAAGAAATGGCCTGAAATTGTGCCAGGGGAGGTTTAGGTTGCATACTAGGAACAATTTCTTTCCTGGAAAAGTGGTCAGGTGTTGGAACAGGCTGCCCAGGCTGGTGATGCAATCACTGTCTCTGGGGGTGCTCAAGTAACATGTGGACATGGGACTTCAGGACATGGTTTAATGCTGGTGGTGATCTTAGGTTGATGGTTTGACTCAGTGATCTTAGAGGTCTTTTCCAACTGAAACAAATTCATTATTCTGTGATCCAGGACTGTGCCCAGATGATTTCTGAAAGCCGCCAGAGGAAAAGACTGCTTCTGCAAACATTTCCTCTTGACATTGCTAGGCAGAACTAAGGAAGAGAAATTTACTACCCCAGCTGATGCCTAGAAATTTTATGTGCCTGCAGGATTAGCAGACACACTTAATTCAGATTAAGCTACCTTTGCCCCACTCTGGATTTGAGTCCATGTGCTCTGTCCAAACCTACTGTTCATTCTATATCCCGACCTCTACAGACGAGTCAAATCTCTGGTTATTAGCTTTTAATTATAGCCATTTCACTATGTCATAAACTTGTCCAAGCCCATCAGACTGTGCTGGGAAGGTTGATTATCAATGTTGAGTTTTTGTGTTCCAGTTGCAGAGCAGCTGTCAAACACCGCTGCAAAAAGCACAAACGTTGCCATCATTGTCATCCTGGTTCTCAGTTTACTGAGCTCTCTTCTGAGTTCTGGATTTACCTGCACCAATGCTGTCAGTAATCCCTACCAGACATTTCTGGGACCCATTGGAGTCTATACCTGGAATGCCTTGTGCGGTGAGTACCTCATCCCATGCTGACCACTTTCTGCCCACCACATGGATCAATACTGTACTCATTGATTCCAAGGAAATACTGGGAAAATATCCCACTTGGAAAAATACTCAGTTGCTGGGATTTTTTAACTATCTCTGCTCAGATACCTGAAAACTCTTTTAAGTATCAGCAAAAATAGTATTTTTTACTTGAAACAGCACCATTGATCAGTTGGAATTTAGATTGACTGACACCAATAGAAATAGAAATGAAAGAGTCCCACCACATGTAAGCATCATTTCATGCCTGATCTACATTGAGAAGTACAGAATAAGATGGCAAATGCAGAATGAAACAGAAAAAAGTATGCGCTGGACATGACTGCAGCACAATTTAGAACCTTAAGCCATTATTTTATGGTACTTGTAGCATATTTGTTGCTGGGCTACACACAAACAGGTGGACTTGATCTTGGAGGTCTTTTTCAACCCAGTACCTGGAGACGGCCTACAGGAAAGCTGCGGAGGACTTTTTACAAGGGCTTCTAGTTATAGGATGAGGGGGAATGGATGTAAGATGGAAGAAGGGAAATTTAGACTGGATACTAAATTCTTTACAGTGAGGGTAGTGAGACACTGGAAAAGGTTGCCCAGGGAGATTGTGGATGCCCTCTCCCTGGAGGTTTTCAAGGCCAGGCTCGATGAGGCCTTGAGCAACCTGGTTTAGTGGAAGGTGTCCCTGCCCATGGCAGGGGCTTGGAATTGGATGATCTTCAAGGCCCCTTCCAACCCAAACCAATCCTGTGGTAATTCACTGGGGTCTAATCTGTTTTGACTCTTTGGGACACGGTTTGAAGGCCACAGTGGTCTTAGTTTGATGTTTGGACTTGATATAAGAGGCCTTTTTCAACCAGAACAATTCCATGATTCTATGATCTATGGCATGATCTCTAGCTTCATTTCCAACAAATGTACTGAATGAAAAACACCCGCAACAGCATTAGCATGGCAGAGTGGCAGTCAGAAGGATAGAGTCACAGCAAAATTTAAACACATCCATAGGCCAAAAATAGTTTTAACATGCCCTAGGCAGGGGAAAAAAAAAAAAAGGAAAAAGAAAAAAGAAGAAAAAATACAAAAAAAGGTAGAGATATTGAGTTATTAGAGCTGTAACGTCTGTTGAAGAGTTCCCTGGAGGTGTGACCTCTTGTTCACCCAGTACACTGGACCCTGGCTGCTCCCAGCATGCTTTCTTACCCTCTTCATCTTGCTACAGTAATGACTTCAGCTCTCACACTCAATTTGTCTCAAGAGGATTATGTGTTCCTCTAATAATAGGTTTGCTCTCGGAAAATTGTCTTTAAAGACATCCGATTACAGGGTACTTCAGAATGGGCATTTTGTCCTTCAGAAGCTCTTCAGATTCAAAGATACTCAGCTGGCAGAACAGGAGCTTGCTCTTCCTTGAGCCATATCCCTAGAGCATTGTCCTGCCTGGAGCCACACTCTGTGACTGCCAAAATCAGATCTTGATGAAATGGCAATCATACAAATCAGCGTAGTAGGGAAACCCACCCCTTTTACTCCAGCCATGGCTAGGGCAGCATATAAATACATACATACACAGCATATATCATAGAATCACAGAATTGGTTTGGTTGGAAAAGACCACTAAGATCATCTAGTCCAACCATCAACCTAAGACCACCATGGCCACTAAACCATGTCCCCAGGTGCCATGTTCACTGGCACAGGTTGCCCAGGGAGGTTGTGGCTGTTCCCTCCCTGAAGGTGTTCAAGGCCAGGTTGGACGAGGCCTGGAGTGACCTGTACTAGTGGAAGGTGTCCCTGCCTATGGCAAGGGGTTGGAACTAGATGATCTTTGAGGTCCCTTCCAACCTTACCATTCCAAGATTCTGTGTGCATACATTTCTTGAACACTTTTCAGAAACAGTGACTCCACCACCTTCCTGGGCAGCCTGTTGCAATGCCTGACCACTCTTGCAACAAAGAAAATTTTCCTAGTATTGACCCTAAATCTCCCCTTGTACAATTTCAGGCCAATTCCTCTCATTCTGTGATCTGATAGCAGGGAGAAGAGACCAACCCCCACCTCACTACAACCTCCTTTTAGGGACCAGTAGAGAGCAAGATCTCCCCTCAGTCTTCTCCAGACTAAACAACCCCAGTTCTCTCAGCTGCTCCTTGTAAGATTTGCTCTCTAAACCCTTCACCAGCTTTGTTGCCTCTCTCTGGACAAGCTGCAGCAACTCAATATCTTTCTTGTATGCATATGTCTGCAAAAAGATAGGTGCTGAAACAGCTGTAGATGCCTTGTAACTATAAGGAGGATGATAAAAAGTCTAGGTTACACAATCATTCAGTTTTTGAGGCAAGAAGATCAGCCTCATCACATGAGAAAGTTCATTTCCCAAGTCCAGCACACATTATGTAGCATGGACCTGCAATCCTTGACCTGAAATGAAAGGACTGTGGGCGTGCCAAGGTAAATATTCATGAAAAAGTAAACCCTCATCTTGTCTGAGGGTTGTACTTAACTTTACAGCCCCATAAGTGCTATGACCTGGAAGTCTACATTGCTGCAAGTATTTATAAGGGCCTGTGGTGGTGAGACAAGGGTTGATGGTTTTAAACCAGAGCAGGGTAGATTTACATAAGACATTAGGAAGAAATTCTTTACTATGAGGGTGGTGAGAAACTGGAATGGGTTGCTCAGAGAAGCTGTGGATATCTCATCCCTGGAAATGTTTAAGACCAAGCTGGATGAGGCTTTGAGCAACCTGGTCTAGTGGGAGGTGTCCCTGCCCATGAAGGGAGGTTGGAACTAGATGATCTTCGAGGTCTCCTCCAGCTCTAAGGTCATTCTATGATTGTATAATTTGTATGAAAAATCATAAATTATTTTCTCTGGGAGTGCATCTTGAAGGATTATAATTCTCCTGTCAGATGGCCTCAAAGTCTAGTGGGAACATCCCCATAGGATGGTGCACCTAAAGGGGAAGTATTGAAATACTGAAATATTCTGGCTAAACTGAGGCAGTGTGGTCTGGATGATCAGGTACTGAGGTGGATTGGGAACTGGTTGAAGGACAGAAGCCAGAGAGTTGTGGTCAATGGAATGGAGTCCAGTTGGAGGCCTGTGACTAGCGGGGTCCCACAGGGGTCAGTACTGGGACCAGTTCTGCTCAATATATCCATCAATGACCTGGATGAGAGCACAGAGTGCACTGTCAGCAAGTTTGCTGACAACACCAAGCTGGGTGGAGTGGCTGCCACACCAGAAGGCTGTGCTGCTATTCAGCAAGACTTGGACAGGCTGGAGGGTTGGGCAGGGAGAAATTGAATAAAATTCAACAAGGGCAAGTGTAAAGTCTTGCACCTGGGAAAGAACAGCCCCAGTGTAGGTTGGGGACCGACCTGTTGGAAGGCAGTGAAGGGGAAAAGGACCTGGGGGTCTTAGTTGATGGGAGGTTGACCATGAGCCAGCAATGTGCTCTTGTGGCCAGGAGGGGCAATGCCATTCTGGGGTGCATTAGAAGGGCTGTGGCTAATAGGTCGAGAGAGGTTATCCTAATACCTATACTCTGCCCTGGTGAGGCTCCATCTGGAGTACTGTGTCCAGTGCTCGGCCCCGCCCAGTTCAAGAGGGACATGGAACTGCTTGAGAGTGTCCAGTGCAGAGCCACAAAGATGAACATCTCTCTCGCAAGGAGAGACTGAGGGAGCTGGGGGTCAGTGAAGGGGAATCTCATAAATGCTTATAAATACTTAAAGGGTGAGTGTCAGGACAATGGGACCAGGCTTTTTTCACTGGTGCCCAGCAACAGGACAAGAGGCAATAGGCACAACCTTAAGAAGCTGCATCTAAATACAAGGAGGAACTTCACTTTGAGAGGAGCAGAACACTGAAACAGGCTTCCCACAGATGTGGAGTATCCTTCTCAGAAGTCATTCAAAACCCACCTGGATGCCATCCTGTGCAACCTGTTCTAGGTGAACCTGCTCTGGCAGGGGAGTTGAACTTGCTGATCTCCAGAGGTCCCTTCCAACCTCTACCATTCTGTGGTTCTGTCAGAGATTTTATTTCCATTACCACTATGAAAATAGAGATGTAGAAGCATTATTTAGCTAAATGATACCAGATTCAGAAGGCCCTAGGAAATAGGTATAAATCTAATAAGACATCTCATTTTGGCTCACCACAGAATTGCTGAATAATTTGTGTTGGAAAGAACATAAGGTCTCGAAATCTAACCTCCTGAGCAAAGCTGGGCCAATCCTGGATGCAGACCAGGTTGCTCAGGGGTTCATTCAGTTGTGATGCTGCACACACTGCAAATTGAGGCTCATATCAAACAAATCACCCAATTCTACTCATTTGCACTAAATCCAGTGGGGAAAAAAAAAGGATACATTCAATGGCCTTATCTAATAATAGTCAGTGAGAATCCATTATTTCAGCAGAAGATAGAGTTGCCAATGTCAAAACACCTGGCAGATAATATTAGGTGGTACAAGAGTCCTTTAAACAGCCTCATATTTTCCTAATAGAATCTTTCTCCTACTCCAGGCATTCTAAGCAATTTAAGTGGGCTCAAATTGCACCAGGGGAGGTTTAGAGTGGTCAGGCATTGGAACATGTTTCCCACAGAGATGGTGGAGTCACCATCCCTGGAGGTGTTCAGCTGCATTTATGTTCCACAGATACAATCCACCAATACACATATAATCAATGAAGTACGAAAAGTCAGACCAATACCACATGGAACCTTTAAACAAAGCATTATGAGATTTATATTGGATATCAGGGAAAATGTCTTTACTGGAAGAGTGGTCAGGTGTTGGAATGGGTTGCCCAAGGAGGTGCTGGAGTCACCATCCCTGTAGGTGTTCAAAACACATGCAGATGCTTTGGGACATGGTTTGGTGGGCATAGTTGTGTTGGGCTGATAGTTGGACTTGATGATCTCAGAAGTCTTTTTGAACCTAAATGACTTGATGATTCTAAGTAGCCTACGTAGAAGTAGCTACACAATTAACACTACAGTTCCACCTCTTAACATCTGCATTTATATTTTCTAGGAATCCTCGTACTGATAGCCATGATACTTTTTCCTGTGAACATAGAAGTGAACAGCCTCTCTGTAGAGCTGGCCCGTGTATGTTCTCCATTGTCGCAGACACACACTAGCTCTGCACACACTTATGGATACTCATATTGGATCATGCTGCTCATTATCTTTCTGAACATTGGTTCTATCATCATCATATATTTCTACGACCACGCAAGATATTCTAAGAAGAAAGAACAGGAAAGACCTATTGAAAATGCACCAAAAGATGTCATTCTGTTTTAAGGATACCCCTGAAAAGAGGATGTAAAGTGACTTGAACATGGACAGTCATGCCTGATCTCTTCCACTGAAATTGAAGATGTGTGAATAGTTCAGTTAACCAAAGAGCCTACTGTGTCTTCAGAGCAACTTGTTTTTATCTTTGTATTAGGTATTAGTGTAATATTTATCAGTTTCCATTGGTAAATGTGCTGCCTACACACCTTTGAGTAGACACGGCCCGAAGTGCATGATGCCAGCACTGACCTGTAGGACATCATGTACCTCCTGGCTGTGCTCTTCCCTGGAGGGATCACTGTGAAAACACACTCCTAGAAAGGTTCCACCATTGTCACCTTTCCAAGAGGACAGCCAGCCTTATGCTCATACAGTGCAGAGGGGTTTGTTCCCACCTCTGCTTTCTGAATTTTCCCCAGCTTTCCACAGGGATGCACCAACATCAGCACCTATGGATGCAATTCTGCTTTGCCCTCTTGGTACAAATGGAAGGATCAGAGATATTGGTTTTGTTGTGTAGGTAATGTTTGATCTCAAGGGGCAAAAATAGTGCAAACATCAGGAACTCTGGGAATGATGAGAAATGGTCACTAAGGTATCAGTGCTTCACTTTGTCCAGCAATCCTTACTGCTGTCCTTTCCTTACTTAGGGATCTTCTCCTTCAAGGCCCTACTGTACTACCTCCTGTGAGCATAGACAATGGACAGGATCCTCTTCATGGGCAGGAATGTGAGGACTTGGCCAAACTCACCTGTGGCTGGTCACCTTCACATGAAACCTCCTAAAAGCAACAGCACTGACCTTTTTGTGTGCTTCCTTTGCTTGATGCTTTCCTTCATGGTTGGGTGGCGAACAGGGCAGCATGAGAATGGGCCTTGGCCTAGGGAGTATGGCCTGGACAAGGCAGCATAGGAGCCCAAGCACCTGTAAATTATTAATTTGTAGAAATATTATCAAAATACTTTTTTAGTCTATTTATAGACCCTTGATTGCTGTTGACAGCAACCAGCAAAGCTGTACCTTGACCAGGTGTGGTAACCTGCTGTCCCATCAGCTACACAACTGTCATTTTGCCTTGACACAAACGGTAGGTTTCATTACTGATGATTTATGGCCAGTACCACCCCCATGACTGGTTTAATTAGTATTCATTATGCACACAAACACACAAGTGTAGAAGTGCACAGATGTGGAGAGCTCCATCCCTGCCAAGGGAAGGTGAGGAGACAAACATGACCTTAGGACAAATGCCACTATGCAAAATCATGTTTAGTGCATGTGCCCAAGCACCTTCCGCTCCTTCACTCCACACCTCTTCAGCTAGCAGAACAAATTTTTATGTGGTTTTCCTTAAGAATGTGATTTTCAGTCATGCTTGATGGTTGAACTGTGGTGCAAGAGATGATCTTGGACAACAACAACAAAAAAAAATCTGAAGAGGACATGAGAAGATGCAGAACCACAAAATGGCAAGAGTTGGAAGTAACCTCTGACGATCATCCAGTCCAATCCCCCTGCTAAACTAGAGTCACCCACAGCAGCTTGCACAGGATCAAGTCCAGGCAGGTTTTGAAAGCCTCCAAAGAAGACTCCACAACCTCTCCAGCCAGCCTGTTTCAGTGTTCTGTCGCCCTCCAGGAGGTGGGACAAGAGGGGACCTATTATTTATCTCAAAAAATAAAGTTTCAGGATTAAAGTGCTCAGTATGCATCTGTGGTCTCAAAGGCATCAGATCAGAGGACTTACCAATCCTGACTAAGCATTTGACTAGGAGTAAGATGAGGGTAAAGTGAAAATAACAAAAGAGGATTTTTTTTTTAGGCTAGGGGCAACACAGGTCAACAAAATAAGAGATATTGCCTGTTCTCCACTGCTGACAAGAACCATGCCTAGAACTGCTTCTCAGTGCTGTAAACATAGCAGTCAGACTGTCAGAGCCTGTGCGCCCATGAGCAAAGCTGGCAGAAAGCCAAACATTTGCCAGTTTTGCTTTGGCTGCAAAAATTTTCACACAGTTTCAGCATGCATCTGTCACTGTTGAGCTCAGCCAGCATCCATCACACAATGCAATTACACTGATATCAGGCTCTTGCTCACAGAAAAATGAAGTGGTTGTAATGGAATAATACCAGAGGAGCAAGGGCTCCCACTTTGATAAGCAGTGGCTTACCCCTGCTTGGGCATTTCTGTTGTGTTGAAGTACTAATTGCCATACAATAGTTGGGGAAAAAAAAAAACCAACTTTCCCCACTTCTCTGTGCCTGTTTGAACTCATGACTGTTAAAAAACAGGCTGGAAGTCTAAACAAACCTTCTTTCCTGCTGACACATATGGCTGCAAAGCAGAGGAGACACATGTTGCTGGAAAGTCACTGAGTGGTGAGACACCAACTGCTTTGATGTGAACTACAGATCAAAAGTCATTACAGCACTGAAAATAACCCCAAATTTAAATCACCAACTGGTTTGGGCTGGAGGGCACCATTAAATGTCTACCTAGTCCAATCCCCCTGAATTCAGCAGGGACATCTT
The DNA here is from genome assembly GCA_013399055.1 of Ramphastos sulfuratus. Taxonomy (NCBI): domain Eukaryota; kingdom Metazoa; phylum Chordata; class Aves; order Piciformes; family Ramphastidae; genus Ramphastos; species Ramphastos sulfuratus. The sequence continues at coordinate 52,449 of WBNM01035964.1, read as the reverse complement.
CAACTAGAGTGAGTTGCTCAGAGCCCCAAACAACCTGACCTCAAATGGTTTCAGGGATGGGCCTTCTACAACCTTTTTGGGCAATGTGGGCCACTGTCTCACCACCCTCAATGTAAAGAACTTCTTTCTTGAGTATAAATCTCCCTTCTTTTAATTTAAAATCATCACCCCTTGTCCTATCACAACAAGCCCTGCTAAAAGCTCTATCCCCGCTTTGTCATCAGCCTCTTTAAGTACTGAAAGGCCACAAGAAGGTCTTTTGAGAGCCTTCTCCAGAATGAACAAACCCTACTCTTTCAGTCTAGTTTCACAGCATAGGGTTTCCAGCCCCTCCCATCATTGTTGTGCCCACTTCTGGCCCCACTCCAACAGGTTCACGTCTCTCCTGTGCCGAGGACCCCAGAGGTGGACCCTGAACTGTAGGTGAGGTCTCAACAGAGCAGAGCAGAAAGGCAAAATTCCCTTCCTGCACCTGCTCTCTTCATTGCCTACCAACCAGGACAAGACTGGTTCTGGGCTGTAAGTGCAGAAAAAAAGGATGCAACTCAATCCAACTTTGCACTTAGGCTTTAGAGTATCAAAAAAGGATTGGTCAGGATCTTGCCAACCAGGTAGCCTTTGAAATGAATGGAGCTGTGTTCAGTGCACTTATCCTCATAATGAGGACAAACTCTGGCAGTTCACCCTTAGGTAAAAAGGAAAAAGATTGCACTGTCAGCTCGTGCACTCTTGAAAGAAAAATCAAGCTCCCATCTTACCCAAACCTGGGGTAATTTTACACATTCATCACTTGCTAGTAGTTGTAGCATGTTGCTTCCACTAGGAGCTGTGTCTGACTAGGTCAAAGGAAGGATCCAGGTTGAAAACAGCTGAAAAACGAATCTTCCCTCCAGCATCCAGAGTCCCAGTTCCTATCTTGCTGGGGCAGGATGTGTGCAACATGCTAAGCTGCCAAGCACATTTGCTTTGAAGGTGGCTAGGAAACACCAAAACTGAGATGAAATTCATGCAGGGCTTCTGCTGCCTGCCTGGCTCATCATGGTGACCTTGCAAGAGCTTTTGGTGAGAAAATATGAGATCTGGTGTGAACAGGGCCAGAAGCAGTTTTGGCTCCTGTTCAGTTTTGGGCCTCTCACTGCAAGAAGGACATTGAGGTGCTGGAGCATGTTCAAAGAGCAACTAAGCTGGTGAAGGGCCTTGAACACAAGTCCTTTGAGGAACAGCTGAGGAAATTAGGGTTGTTTAGTCTTCAGAAGAGGGAGCTGATAGGAAACCTTATCACCTTCTACAACTATGTTGAAGGAGGTTGGGGCAGGGTGGGGGTTGGTCTCTTCTCACATGCAACAAGTGACAGGACAAGAGGAAACAGACCCAAGTTGTCCCAGGGGAGACTCAGGTCAGATATTAGAAAAAAGATCTTCACAGAAAGGGTTATCAGGCATTGCAACAGGCTGCCCAGGGAGGCGGTGGAGTCACAATCCCTGAAGGTATTCAAAAGAGGTGAAGATGTAGTGCTGAGGAATGTGGTTTAGTCATGGTGGGATTGTGAGCTCTAGGAGAGTGGTTGGACTTGATCTCAAAGGTCTCTTCTAGCCTCAACAGTTCTGTGATTCTATGAGTGGAGCCAGCATTGGGATCCAGCAAGCAAGACAGACAGTGGCCTTGGTGTTTGGGTGTGACCTCAGACAGCATCAAGGTGCATTCTACATGCACAGAATTTAGCAGGATGAATTCTTCATGCTCCAAGCTTTCAATTTGCAACATGCTTGGAAAACCATCACTGATTACAGCTATTGAAAAGCCCTTCCAGCAGTGGGGCAGCTGGAAAGGAACAAGAGGAAGATTATCCATCAAGGCAGCCAGCAGCTCCTCTCTCCTCCCCACTCTGATGGGCATCGAGTATGTCTTCTTTTTTTTTTATCCCTGAAGGAGGGTATCATCATTGTTGGAGGTGTTTAAAAGAAATGTAGATGTGACATTAAGGGACATATTTTAGCAGCAGACCTAGTAGTGTTTTGTTAATGGTTGGACTCAAGGGTTTTAAAGGTCTTTCCCAGCCTAAACAATTCTATGAGCCAAGCCAGCCTCTTGCTCCTAATCCATGCTGACCATAATGGTTGCTCCATCTAAGTAAGTGGCTTATTTTGTATGCTTTTAGTAAAGTGATGATGCTTGAACTAATATATTTTAAAATAATCAGCTATAGCATTACCTGACAATACATGCCCACCTTGGAAACTCTGCTTCCTCATTCAAGATCTCTTTTAAGCTCTATGGTTCATTCAAAAAGTTTCACACTCTAAAAAATCCAACGACTGTGGGAATGCTAAATAAAAGCAGCTTTTTTTTCTTTCAAAACACAACACCTGGTAAATTATCAGTCACCTCCATGTTTAGCAGCAGCTGAAAATGTTTAATAAGACACATTACAAACCTCACAGCAGGCCAGTGCAATCATTTTTGATGCAGGCAGATCTACTTGACAGCGCGGCAGAAGCTAGTTAACTTCACAATTACAGAGAAAAGAGCCCACAGGCAAAGAGACTCAGTCGATAAAACCAATCCCTGTCCCCCAGGAGCTATTCTGCTAAAGAGTCATCCAGGTCTTGCTATTTAAAAACCTCTGCTGGTAGGAGAAGGGCCAGAATTAACAATCAATGCTCTAAATCAAGTGCAGCATTGCCAACACTGTAATGAGTTTTATTACAGGAGTATCAGAGAATTACAAACAAATATTAGTCTTGCAGCTCTGTGACAGGTTTGGATGGTGGGTGCTGAAAGCAGAAGCACTGCAAGAAATCACAGCAGTGTCACCTCATGATCACAGAACTGGAAGAGACCTTCGAGATCATCAAGCCCAAGCGCTCACCTAGAGCTCACAATCCCACCACTACTGCTAGGCCACTACTGTCGTGGTAGGCCTAAACAGGCCTCTTGGGCTTGTACATGTTCTGGCTCGTGCAGACATGTTTTTCTGCTGTTTTGGGGAGAGAGCAACCGCGGGAAAGGGGACAAAGGACCTGGCGCCACTAAGTCTGGGGTCCGGGGCCTGTCCATCACCTGTGGTTGCTAGGGGGCACATGATTGCCTTGTGCAGGGCCCGTGATCTGCCCAAAAAAGGATAAAGTAAGCCTATGGCTTCACCCAATATGGCAAAATCTTGGGTAACTGCCATTTGATTGGCTATCTTGTGTCCAAAGGTCCAATTGATCTTTGGGCTGTGTTATAAAGGAGCAGGGAACACGAGGTGCGTGCCTTCCACCATTACAGATGCCTGCTTGCATCCTGCCTGCTGCCTCCACGCATTCGCCAGCGTGATACAGTGAGACATCCTGCCTGTAAGAGCCTGCTTCCAGAGCCAGCCAGGATCAGGTCAGAGATTGTCTCCTCTTCCCCAGCGCTCAGGAGCCTGGAGAAACTTTAAAGCCTCCGGCAACTTTCAGCCCGGCAACACGGGAAACCCCGCCACGTGCTTAGGGTATTATTTTCCTGTGATATATTTTTGTGAATAAATACCAAGCCTCTTGTAATCATTGATTGCCTTCTGCCATAAGCAGAAAGCTGCTTCTCGGGTCCATCTAGTGAACAAGCGGCGTACTGGCCGCAGGTGGTACATTGACCACAAACCTCTTTTCCAGTTTGGTTTGAGTTCTGTTAATATATATATTTAACAGTTATTTCCAGATCCTGTTATGACCTGTATATTGTTTCCATAACGTTGCTAAGAGCCTGTTACTATTGTTATTATTAAATGGTGGTAGGGGGTGGTGCGAGTTCCGATTGTTTAATATTAATAAATTATATATTAATATTTTTATAATATCGTCTCGCAGTACCTAATTACCCCTCCCCGACAACTACCACAAAGCCACCTTGCTCAGCACCACATCCACATGGCTTTTAAATATCTTTGGGAATAGTGACTCCACCACTTCCCTGGGCTGCCAGTTCCAGTGCCTGAGAACCACTACTGTGAAGAAATTTTTCCTAGTATCCAATTTGAACCTCCCTTGGCACAACCTGAAGCCATTTCCTCTTGTCCTCTTGCATGTGAGAAGAGACTGACCCACACCTCGCTCCAACCTCTTTTGAAGTTAGCTTTTGTCACACTGACTAAGGGCAATGACAGAATGTAGCTACAGAATCATAGAATAGCTTTGGTTAAAAAAGACTTTTTAAGATCATAGAATCATAGAACTACTGAGGTTGGAAGAGACCTTTAAGATCATAAAAGTCCAGCTGCTTGCCTAAAGCAATTACCAAGTCCAACCACTATCTAACTCTACCAAGGGTGGTGCTAAACCATGTCGCTCAACACCACATCTCTGCCTCTTTTAAACACCTCCAGAGATGAGGATTCCAGTGTTTGAGAACCCTTTGAGTGAAGAAGTTTCTTGTAATATCCAATATAAACCTTCCTTGGTGCAATTTGAGGCCATAAATGGTTTAGGTTGAAAGGGACCTTAAATATAACCCAGTTCCAAGCACCGTACCATGGACAGAGACACCTTCCACTAGATCAGTTCATTCAAAGCCCCAACCTGATTTTGAACACTTCCATGCAGGGATCATCCACAGTATCTCTGGCAACATGTTCCAGTGCCTCATCCCCCACAACAGTGAAGAATTTTTCCCTTACACCTCATCAAAATCTCCCCTCTTTCATTTAAAACTGTTACTTCTCATCTTATCACTACACTCCCTGCTAAAGATTCCCTTTTCAACTTTCCTGTAGGTCCCCTTTGAGTACTGGAAGACGACTACAAAGTCTAAAATGCACAATTGCTTTTTCTCTGAGTTCCTTCTGTAAGTGGATCCTTTGAGACAGTACCTCAAGGAATTACGGCATAAAAGCACACAGGAGAGCTTTAGGCTGGCACACCCGTGAATGGTTTGTTCTCATGGCAAGACAGACCCGTGTGATACCAGGTTTTCAAAAGTCACTGACTATCAGTTGTACTCTTCACTACTCAAACACCTTCTCTTATCATGAGCCCACCTAACACCCCTGCATCATGTAAAATGGTGTTACCTGTTTTGTCACACACTAAGAAAGCTGCAGAAATATGATACAAACTAGGAAAGCATCTTGCCTTGCAAGAGACTTTTGCTGGAAAATTAAGAGGATCTTCTCAGATGCCCATCAGCCACTTTCCTGCCAGATGATAGGACAAGGGGTTACAGGTACAAACTAGAACACAGGAGGTTGCATTCAAACTTGACCAGAAACTTGTTTGGTGTGAGACTGCAGGAGCCCTGGAGCAGGCTGCCCAGAGAGGCTGCGGAGTTTCCTTCTCTGGAGAGATTCCAAACCCACCTGGACACTGTGATCCTGGGCAACCTGTTCTGGGTGACCCTGCTGTAGGCGGAGGGTGGTTGGACTGGATGATCTCCAGAGGTCGCTTCCAACCGCTCCCGTGCTGGATTCTGAGTCCCCCCGGCTGTTCTTCTCAGGAACCATTAGGGGGCAGCAGACTCCTTCACAGCAGCACCATCAGCATTCGCCTTTTTGTTTGCTTTCGTCTTTCTCCTGAGGGAGGGAGAGAGAAACCCATCTTTACTGTCCATGGGAGAACAATACTGGAGGCTATCCTCTTCTCTGAGCAAACAAAAACAAACAAAGAAAACAAAGCAAACAAAAACAATTAAACAAACAACACACACACACACACAAAATAAAAAGGAAAGCGTTACTCAAAGTGCATGCACATTTGCTCTAATCAATACCCCAGATCTGTGGACATCCTGGAAATGAGCAGAGTGGTACAGCATAGAGCAGTGGGTTGGTTATGCATACATGGCCAGTTCCCAGTATTAGAAGAGGTAAATGCCAAGAAGATCATGTAGTTTCAGCCCTCTGCCACGGACAATGACATCTTCCACTAGACCAGGCCGTTCATCCACCCTGGCCCTGGACACTTCTAGGGAGGGGGCATTCACAACCTCCCTGGGCAATCTGTCTCACCATCTTCACTGTAAAGAATCGCTTCCTAATATCCAGTCTAAATCTCCTCTCTTCTAGCTTAAATCCATTCCCCTTCATCCTATCACTACAAGCCCTTGTAAAAAGTCCCTTCTTTCCTGTAGACCACTTCAGGTATTGAAAGCCACTCTAAGGTCTTCCCAGAGCCTTCTCTTCTCCAGAAATCAATTAAGATAAAATCCTAGGAAAATACAAGGTGATCATGGAGATTAATTGCACTTTTAAAGAAATATTTTCAGCCTAGCTCTAGATACCAAAACCTTGCACAATCACCATACACATAAGAGTGAATATTAGCATGTTCAGATTTAAGCATCTAGGGCAAAAAAGCAATTCTACAAGTCAGCAGGGCAGAAGAAAGATGGACATAATAAAAGTGAACTTCATTCAACACACATCAAGACACCGATGCGCAGTGGAGTCTTATTACTCTGCCATTTCTATGCACCTTGAAATGCATCTCTGATCTTCTCAGAGTCTAAAGAGCTGGTGTCAAGAGGATAGGGCCAGATTCTTTTCAATGGTGAAAAGGAGGGCTACAAAGATGCTGAAGGGAAGAAAAGCTAAGAAACCTGGGGTTGTTTAGCCTGGAGAAGAGCAGACTGAGAGGGGATCTCCTCAATGCTTGGCAAGAGCAAGAGTGAGGGGCAAGAGGATGGGGCCACTCTTCAGTGACATGCAGTGACAGGACGAGGGACAACAGGCACAAACTGAAACCCACCTGAAGGAGAAACTTCCTTGTTGTGAGGGTGCTGGAGCCCAGAGAGGTTGTGGAGTCTCCTATGCAGAGATTCCAAACCCACCTGGACATTACGATCCTGGGCAACCTGCTCTGGGTGACTCTGCTGGACTGGAAGACCTCCATTGGTCCTTTCTTACCACTACCATTCTGTGATCTTCCAGTGTCAAAGTAATCTTTTCTGAGAAGAAGAAAAGTATGCATTTCTTATAAAGAGATTAGAAAAACAAAGAAACAAGAACACCCTCCAAACTTAATGTGCAATGTTTTAGAAATTTTCTGAAGCTATCCCAAACCAAGAGCTTTTTGGTTGGAAACTTCACCAGCCTTTATCCCCTTCTTTGGTTTGGTTTTCCAGGTGATCAAAACTTTGAAAAACAAATAATTTTCCTTGTCCCAGTGTTTCTGCCCAGCTCATGTTAGAGTATATGCATATACTTCTGATGCCATACATCATTTCTTATGTAGTATCATTTAAAGGAACAATTTAACCTGCAACATAATATTTACTTGAAGAAATTGTCACTGCTTTTGATGTATTTGCAGAAGGTGCTACAGTAAGTTAGAATCATAAAATCACAGAATCATTTCAGTTGGTAAAGATCTTTAAGATCAAGTCCATTATCTAACTGTACAAAGGCTGCTGCTAAGCCATGTTCCCCAGCACCCACATCTTGGTATCTTTTAAACAACACCTCCAGGGATGAAGATTCAACCATCTCCTTTCCCAGTTTAAGTTTTTTTAAAAACCAAAACTCCACCTGTGAAGCTCTAAATAATAATAATAATAATAGTAATAATAATAATAATAGCCATGCCCTGTGTTTTCCCAGGTCCTCCCTGAAGATGTGAGTGATCTTTCCAGACCATTGCTCCTGCTGCAAAGAGCCCTGTGTTGTGACAGCTTCTCCCGAGGGACCTTTCACAATGTTGGAGTTCCTGCAATGGTGACCCAGTTATCTCTGGGTTATTTAGACAGTTCTCATGTATGCTTTTATATTTGAAGGGTGAGATTGATCTCCCCTTGCTCCCTTCTGCCAAGCAGAACTATTTGAGAAGTGTCACTCAGTGCAGAGAAACTGAAGCAATGGGAAATGCTCACAGACTTTTGCAGAATAGGGCAATACATCAACGCGTTGGTGCTTGGCCTGTCCACAGCCCCAAGGAACCTGTCAGTGCTAATAAAGCCACTGAAAGATGGATGATATCCTAATTATAGGAACTTCAAAGAAAATCACTCATTATAATGAATCTACAGCTTAATTTCCTAAGGACTCTGGGGTTCAGCCTAGACATTGCCCTCACAGAACGATAGAATTGTTTTGATTGGAAGAGATCTTTAAGATCATCAAGTCCAACCATTCACCCAGCACTGCCAGGTCACTGCTAAACTGTGTCCCTCAGTACCACATCTGCACAGCTTTTTAAATCCCTCTAGGGATGGTGACTCCTCCATTTATTTGGGCAGTCTCTTCTAAGGCTTGACATCCCTTTGGGGGAAGATTTTTTTTTTGTGATGTCCAACCTAAACCTCTGCTGACACAACCTCGGAGTCATTTCCTCTTCTTCTGTTGCTTGATCTTGGGTGAAGAATCTGACCCCCACCTCCCTCCAACCTCTTTCTGGGGAGTTGTAAAGAACAAGAAGGTCTCCTCTCAGCCTCTTCTTCTCCAGGCTAAACAACCCCAGAGCTGAGACAGCAGGATTTTCAGCTCAGCACTCAACAGCTACCAGAAAAGTTAATCAAATACTGGGCGAATAATGAAGGAAAACTGATAACAGAATTCAATCTAATGAGACAGATATCCCTGGCTTGCCTATACAGCATAGATATGCTCCATCTCAAAAAGGAAAGGCCATAGTACTGGAAAAGATTTAGAGAAAGGCAACAGGGATCAGCAAGAGTGGGAAAGAGCTCCTGCTTGACCACTACCTGAGACAGTGGGCTAGCTAATGGCCTGACTGGATGTCTAGTCCAAGACAGCATAGTTTGTACCAGTGCAGGTGAAGAAGTTGAAAGCTGAGACTGGAAACAGCAATGCATGCCCACTCTTAGACCCTACTTGTGTAGACCATAGCACAACGTGCTGAGAAATTACATTTCAGTGCTGAGAAAGAAGACAACCAGGTTTCAGTCCTTCTCAGGACAGAAGAGTCACATTTTTAAGAACCAAATCTCCACTTCCCAGCAGGAGGCTAAACCTGGAACCTCAGAAATGCCCCTAAATTGGAGAATTTCAGATAAGGGCTTAGATTTCTTTCCATTTCACAGCTGTGTGATCTCTGCCCTTTGGGATATAGTGGAGATATCTCTACTTTTATGTCTAAATCAGAGACAAAAAGCTTGTGGTTAAGGCTGTAGTCAAGGTCTGGGAAATGAAAGAATCACAGATGTGATGGCTCTTCTGCCACCTGCTGCAAACCTTTCAGGGCTAAGGTTGCATATCTTAGAGACTATGGCCCTGAATTTAATCACATCACTGACAGATAAACTCACCTTGATTTTCAAGCTAGTAGTTTAGGTGCACAGTTAGAGAGCACAGTTTCTTTGGAGAACTGGAAGAGTAGCACCTTCTACAGACTTTGAACTTTATGGTGAGCAGCAGCTTCTGTTTTCACCTTTCTCACCTACCTTCCAGTATGTATCAGACAACATGTTAAGGTTTATAATGTGAAATTAAATCTTCTCTACAATTCCTGAAAGGAAACTGCAGTGAGTAGGGGGGCAGGTTCCTCTTCCTAGTATCAGATGATATAATGAGAGGAAACAGCCTGAAACTGTGCCAGGGGAGGTTTAGGTGAGGTATTAGGAAAAAATTCTGTCCTGCAAGAGTGGTCAGGCACTGGAACAGGCTGCCCAGGGAGGTGGTGGAGCTACCGTCCCTGGAGGGGTTCAAGGAATGTGTGGACATGGCACTTCAGGACATGGTGTAATGGCCATGGTGGTGTTGGGTTGACAGTTGTACTTCATGATCTTAGAGGTCTTTTCCAACTGGAACAATTCTATGATTCTATGATATTTCCATTGTTCAGATGCTGTTAATTCCCATCCCCTGAGCAGGCATGACCAGAGGTAAGCAATGGACTTGGTGCTTCCTCGGCCAACTGGGCTGCAGCTTTTGCACCAAGATTTTAAGCAAATTGAGTATAAGAAAGAAGCTTTTAGGAATAAACTCACGTAATTATCAGATTTAACAATTCAAGGGAAGGAAACAACAGCAAGAGGCTCAGTGAAGAGGTCCATGCTATGTATATCACAGGATATACATTAACTTTGATGTTGCTATCAACCCCCAAGCCAGCAAGGTACTACAAACCAGAAACCACACTGAATTATCCATGAGAATAAAGTGGATGCCTGTGAAGTTCAAGCAGCTTGGTAAAACACACCTCTCAGGTAGGAGTTTCTAATTTAGAAAGGTTTCTCAGCCCATAAATTGCTGCTTTCCAGGCATGGCATGTAACCTGCAAATAGCTGTAAATGCAGATGGGAAGAAAACTGATGATCCATATTCATCCATCTTCATCTGTCTTTCATGAATATGAGACGATAAGTAGGGCCTCCATTTCACATTGCTACCCTTTGCTCCCTGATACCATCTTAGCAGTCACTTATCACCATCTCTCTCTCTACTCTGCTTCCATCAGACCTGGCCTTATAAGTTGAGACATGCTCAAGTGACCACAGCTCTGAGATTTTGAGGTAATGGAATGGAATTTTGCATGGGAAAGGAAAACCACAAAGAGATATCACACAGAACAATATTTAAACAGCCAAATCAATTAAGTTGAAAATGCTGTTTGCATTGATATTTCTGTTACAAACATCACAGTGCTCCCTGCAGATCAACACTGTCGCAGGGTATATTGGATTTTAATGACACCTCCAGGTTTAATATAAGCTAATGAATGAAATATGCCCACAGATGTTAAAGTAGCTGCAAGCAGATTATTCTGCTGCAGCTAGAGGGTGACTAGTTCTAATCTGGAAATAATTTCCCTTATTGAAATCAAAGAAAAAGGTTATTGAAACCAATCTGGTTAGTTTGGGGGTGGCTACTTAGACTTTTTTTTTTAGACTTTTCTTCCATTTTTCCCAAATGGAAAACACTTTTAGGCTGCTTACTGCTAAACAGCACAGCTAACATAGGTGAGACAGGAAGCTACAAGATAGAATCACAAAATCATTTAGGCTGGAAAAGGCCTTTAAGATCATAAAGCCCACCTATTAACCCAGTACTGCCAGGTCAACACTAAACCACATCCCTCGCCACCACATCTACATGGCTTTGAAATGCCTCCAGAGATGGTGACTCCACTACTGCTTTGGGCAGCCTGTTCCAGGGTTTGACAACCCTTTTGGGGAAGAAATTGTTGCCCTTGTCCAACTTAAAACCTCAACTGGAACAACATGAGGCCATTTCCTCTTGTCCTGTCACTTGTTACCAGGGAGAAGAGACTGACTCCCATCTGTGTCCAGCCTCCCTTCAGGCAGTTGTAGAGACTAAAAAAGTCTCCCCTCAGCCTCCTTTGCTCCAGACTAAACAATCCCAGTTCCCACATCTATTCCTCACAAGACCTTTGCTCTAGACCTTTCAGAAGTTTCATCTGTATAAGATACAAGGAAGCATCAAAGTCCTTAACCAACAGAGAGTGCAACAGGTCAATAAACTCGAGTATACAAAAGAAGTTGGACAGGGTATTATTTTGTGGTTTTTCTCAAAATGCTTTTAAAGAAAAGTCTGAGAACAGGGCATGGACCTTTTCAGTAGGTAATACTCTTCATCCCTCTTTAGTGAAAAGAGGATGTAATCATTTATTCCAAGAAACATTTTCTGGCATGGACTTGTATGAATAAACCCAGAGTTTTATTTAATCATATATAATGATTTATCGCTCATGTCAAAAACAATTTAATGAGCAAATTCTTCTCTAGGAAGCTGACAAGTGCCAACCACCCACTTGCAAGGGTGCAGAAATTTTATTTCATATATACACTGACTGGTAATTCTGAAAAGCAAAGCCATCATGTGCAGAAACAAACATACTTTGTGTATGTTGTCCAAGATTAATTTCAAGACTAAATATGTTCAGCTGAAAGTCATAAAGCATCTTGAGGAAGCATTTAGTCTGCAGGAGCTTCCTCTCTTATAAATCTCAAGCAGCTGTAGCTACTTGTTAGCATTCATTAAGACTAAGAGCACTCTCCTTCTCATCTGTGGAACAGCTTGAAGCTGAAGGGTGGTTTTAGTTCCCCAAGTTGAAAGAAAAAGATCCTTCTGGATCTGATAGTAAGATGGAACTGATTAAATTATGACTGAAAAAAATCCCCTTAATCCCACATTTTCAACATTTATGTGTTGGTTTTCATAGCACACCAAATTAAGATATGCATAAATAAACGTGGGACATACCTGTGGATATACTTGAACATAGTTAGATGGTGCAGTGAGGGGCTGCTTTTGGCCAGGGGCAGCGTGGCAGGGCAATCTTCTCCTCCCCCAGCGGCAGGTGCTTTGCTGATCAATGATGGGGAATTTGCCTGCAGGGATGCTGCTTCCTCTAAATCCTTTTTAGAGGAAGATATTGAAGCTGGTGCATTCCTTCATAGAAATGGCAGGCAAGTCTTATGTTGAGAGTCTACCAAATAAAAGGACTCAATCTGTCAGTGTCAGGATAGGGCAGTGATCTTTTTCTTTTCCTTCAAGCGGTAAAAACCTCCTAGCACCTAATGGTGCCTAATACTGAGATGGGATCAGATGGAAAGAGTCTCCCGACCAATTAAAACAAGATCCAGTTTGAGAAACATGTGGTTTTAGGCTAAGATGTGGCAAATGTATCATGAATAATAATACAAACCTCTTGGGAATATTTGATACTGCCTATGAACCAATAAACGGAGCGCAACTCCCAACACCAAAAAGCTTGGTTTTCACTTTGGTTTCCCCAAATTTCCAATTTCAAGGCTTGTAAGCCTAACTACCTGTTTGTTCTAACACATTTTCTGTTTAATTTTCCACACATCTAGCTCCTCTGCAAATTCACAGAATCACAGAATCAGAATTATTTTCATTGAAAAAGACCTTTAAGATTTGAGTCTAACCATTCTCAAACTTTACCGAGGATGGTGCTAAACCATGTCCCTCAGTGCTACATCTCTGCCTCTTTTAAACACCTCCAGGGAGGGGATTCAACCACCTCCCTGGACACTCTGTTACAGTGTTTAAGCACCTTTTATGGGAAGAATTTTCTTCTAATGTTCTGGTGCAATCTGAGGTAATTTCCTCTCATCCTGTCACTTGTTACTAGGGAGAAAAGAGCAAACTGAAACACCTCAACTCCTATTCTGAAAATCTTAATTCTGGCATCATTCTTTAAAAACAATACAAAACAAAATTAAAAGGAAAAAAAAATGGAGGATTGTGTTGACCATAGCAGACTAAAGGAATATTCATATGTACTGGGGAGGAAAGGCTTAAGATATCTACTACAGAAGTGTTAGTGCTGAGTGCTGGTGTTCTTTCATGTTTGGTTTTGCAGCTCCCCAGAAACCTGTCATTGTGTCTTCATAAGATTTAGACTTGTCCTCTATCTGAAGGAAATTCAGTTTAATGTCCTTCCTCTCTCTAAGTCCTCCTCTAAGGGAGGTTTAGTGAACTCAGAGGAACATTTTGTTGAGGTGTTCCCAGCCTGAAAGGGAGGTGACAGAAAAGGTCCCCTTTGTCAACCACCAGCCATGTGCCCTCCATGTGTGGTGAGTCACTCCTGGGCCTGCTGCTGCTGGGCTGCCTTCCATCAGGCAAGAGGAAAATATTTGAATCCCTTCAGCAAGAAGTAGCAATTACACCGAGCATAGGTCTGCCACTTCTCAGCTTCTAATCTCCTGAAAAGATGAGCTGATTCTTGCTGGTTTGGCCTTATTTCAAGCAGAGCATGGAAGCATCACTAGGCCTCAGTCTCACCTTCAGCTGTGAGCTCAACATACCTGCAAGCACCATCCATAGTTCTGGACTACAACTCATCCTTGACCTCAGGGCTTTGCTGTTGGGTTGTGTCAAAGCTCAGGTCCCTGGGGAAGTTCGGTGCTCAACAAGAGCTTCAATACTCCACAGGAGGTGCTTGTGCCTGGAGGTTGGGTTAATCAAATCATAAGCCAAGTCCTCACATCCTGACTTTTATTTTAACTCCCAGTGAGCTGAGAAGCACTCAGGTTTCTTGTGTGAACCACAGAGACTGAGCAGTTTGCTTTTACAAGCCCTTTGTTCCATTTTATACCACTTTTACGGGTCCTATGTATGAGCATGGAGAAATAAGGAGAACTCCAGCTGTTTTTTTCCATCCTGGGATGTCTTGTTAAGACATAACCAATCTACATCAGCTCTATTATAAAATTAACTCAGAATAGCTTTTCTTAAATGCATGGATAAAAGTTACAAACAAAACCACACACAATTTATCAGCTGCCACAAAGCAAATCCCAAGTGGTTCCTATTAGACAACAGAATACTAAAGGCAGTCAAGAAGATACTGATACTGTTAGAATTACCTCACTAAATATCCAAGGTACCTTGGCCATAACCCCCAGAGGAACTGAATGAAAACCAATCACAAACTTTTAAAGCAGGCAGATGAGCTTTCATGTTGGCCCCTCAGAGCCATGGTCTACTTTAGAGAAGCTCTCGAGAACAGATTTTAGGGCAGTGGAATGAAGTAGGATAACCTGGGTCAGTGCCCTCATAGTGAAGACTTCGGAATGCCTGTGACTAAATTTTGAGAAAACTGGGGACTATGTGTTCAAAAAAATATTTAATAAAGATTGACCAATGGGCATGTGGTTCAGGTAAATGCTGAAGCACTCTAAAGGAGAAGGGTTTAAAGCTCTCTTCATCTCTAGTGCCTACGGGAACCTCTGATGTACACAATAGTGCGAAACAGAGAACAAAGAACTAGCAAAGGTCACTGAGGTCCAGGAAAGGGGTGAAAGAGCACAGGAAATGATGAAAGGGAGCAGAAGCATGGAGGAATGCCAGAAGGTCAAGACATGAGGATCACTGCAGTAAGCACTGCCCAGCAGAGCACTGGATTAAGTATTTTAACTATGCACTGCCAGAGGCTTTCACAAGGATTTGAGGTGTCATTAACCCACAGGCTGTACTTCCTATAGAAGGTTTTCTTGTTACACTGCCCAACACTCTTGAGTCAGTCTTCACTCAAAACAAAGAAGCCTACAAAAAAAAAATCATTCTGACAGGAGACCAAATCGTCTCTGCAAGTAAGGCAGAGCTGTTATTTTCTGCAGCCCTGGTTAACAGGAGCCTGCACAAACCTCTGCAGTCCACCCAGGGATGGTGGCTTTCACAAATAAGGAAGGACACCTGACATCTGCAGTCACCATTTGCCATCGAAGGACAACACTTACATGTAGAAGAACAACTTGCTTTTCCCCACTTCCCCAGGACACAGCCTCCCTTTTCATCATGCTCCACCATGCCTCAAAATGAGAAAAAATAAATACATAAAGTATGAAATAAACCAAATGTTATGGAAGACTCAGTTTCTCTCTAGGACCTTTTCATTCAAGGGACTCAATAACCACTTGCTCTCAGGTAGCTCCTGGCTTTCATGGGGGTATTCTCTCAGTTGGAAGTTCTCCAACCATCTACATCACTCAGCTTCTTTCTAAAAGCATTCAGGCTGTGCAGTTTTGAGTCTGTGTTTTGTCTTTAATTTCTCCACTCTAAGTCAACTGAACTACACAGTTTCTAAGTCACAGAATGACAGAATGATAGAGGTTACAATGGGCCTCTGAAGATCATGGAGTCCAACCTGCTGCCAGAGTAGAATCACCCAAAGCAGGACTCATAGGAACACATCCAGGTGGGTCTTGAAAGTCTCTAGAGGTGGAGACTCCACCACTTCTCTTGGCAGCCTATTCCAGTGCTCTGCCACCTTCAGAGTAAAGAAGTTCCTTCTCATGTTTAGATGGAACTTCCTATGTTCACGTTTATGCTCATTACTTCTTGTCCCTTCACTGGGGACCAATGAGAAGAGTCTGGCCCCATCCTTCTGATACCCGTCCCACAGATATTTGCAAGCGCCCAACCTCTTCTTCCCCAGGATAAACAGACCCATGATGTCCTACCATGGACTTTTGAATTATCACTGGTAGAAACAGGCAGACCCAGCTTCAAGTCCTAAACCAGAACCATATCAAAAAGACAACCATAAAGTCCAGACTGCAGACCTCAGGTCTGCTGATGGCTTCTTCTAAACAGATAAGGTGGTTCCTCTCACCTTTAGTGACCCCAGCAAGGTACTAATTACTGGGCTACTAATACCCTTAAAACAAAACAAACCAAACAAACAAACAACAAGGTGTTAATTCAGTCTGGCAAAGGATGAGTTAGGAAAGGACTAGGGGTGGGAAAATATGTCAGTATTTTTCTGTTTACAGTATTGATTAATTTCCAAATCAACTTTTTAAATGTTAAGTTATAAAACCAGGTGTAAAAGAATTTCCCTTTGTGAGATTCACAGTTTAAACTGCAACCCTAACCCTGAGCTACCCTGAGTTCCTGGCCTAGAAGCAAACAAGACTATAAAATCTATTAAATCCCAAGCTCTAACATGAAGCTTCCTGTCATACAATACACAATCCTCACAGATAGGGACTTCTGAGGGCAGCCACAGGCCATAACGAATTGCTTTTTGGTCAGAAAGAAGAGAACAAGTCAAGACATTTGTGCCACAAAACTGAAGAGAACATAACAGACTATATAGAGTAACAATACAGTAGGTAGCTTCACTCCTGCATGTGCTGGTAGGATCAAGTCTCAGATCTTCATGCTGCTCACACTATTATTTACTCTGCTGGTAGGTAGAGTAACTGAAATGTTTTGCAAGAGAATCATGGATCTGCAAAAACTGGGATGAAAGAAATGCAATTCTCCAGGCAGCTATGAAGAAAAAGCCAAATTTTAGTTTTAGGGTCCTGCAAGTTTGGAGATAGTGGTCAAGATTTGGCCAAGCAAGTCATGGCCTGAAGAAAAGCACAACAGAGGCATGCCAAGATGCCTGTACTGGTCCTAGAGAGAGGCACAGTTATTGCCATGGTGGGGAGAGGAAACAAAATCTAAGATTTTTCCCCTTTACAAACAGAGCCTGGAAACAGAGAAGGAAGAACTGGTGAGGCTCCAGTATGTCCAATGTAGTTATCTATGCATGCCATTAACCAAGCTAGACAGTTCCTACTGCTGGTTTGATGGTCTGTTTGCACCCAGAGAGAAAAGAATATATCAAAGTACAGCACTTAAAGAAGCTGGAGAGAGTTATCTTTGGAAGTTTTGAGTATAAATGTTCAGGCTGAGTGAGAAAATGGAGTTCTTTTTCTGTGAAGCAGGAGAGGTCAGGCCCACAATAAAAAATATTCAAGTGAAGGGCTACCACAGCTCATGTTGTTAGTATTACCAGGCAAAGATATTCTTCCAGGCATTACTCCATTACTGTGACCTCCAGATATTAACTGGAAGGACAGGGAGGATTTCAGGTTGCCAGCATGAAGGAGGGGATAGCAGCAGACATACATTTTGCTTAGATAAAATTTGTCCATAGAATCTTCTTAGTCAAAAAGTTCTTGTGGATGGTGGTTGAGCCTCTCCTTGAATGATTGCCAAACACCAGTTAAAAAAATAAAAATAGAATGAAATGAGTTTGATTGTGGCAGGAGTTTGGCTGATAAGGTCTCCTCCATTTCTCCAAGATGGATTTTGATGTTACTTTAGTGACAAAGAAATAACTCTGCAAGCTGGAATAGGTATAACGGTGCTTCAGCAAAGCCAAGGTAAAGAGGAAAACAAGCAACCAAAGGCTCTTGAAATAGTGCTCACTGGAGCATAAAGTCAGGAGAATTTCTAAGCTAAACCATCAGGATTTATTGAGCCCCTGACTCCAAGGTGAGCTCCCCTCCTCCTGCCCAGTTTTGAAATGGGTTTTACTCTCTGGTGCCAGGTATGAAGTTATCCCCTCTGTAGAGACACCAGCGTTTCAGCCCATGTGGGAAACACTGCGACAAGTGCACTTTCTGAAGGCAAAGAAAACATTTTAAGACCCTCAACTATTTAGCCTGAGGAAATTACCTCTTAATCTTTGTGGTGACACCTCTCTCTGACACTTCTCAGCACTTTAAACCATACGGGAGGCCAGCAGCAACTATTCCCAAGGTATTTAGTTTCTCCCCACAGATTTTTTTGTGACCATTATGGGACTTCAGATCTGAAAGGCTGCCCTTCTCCTTAAATGACAGGTAATTGAACGGCTGGGCAGCGAGGGGATGAGCAAAGATGTTTCCTCCAGACCAGCTCCTTTCCTCCCCTCCAAAGATAACAACAGTTTCTTGTTCCTCCAAAGACAAGGGCTTCTCACCTGAAAACGGGATATGATACTCAATATTCTCTTAACACAATTCATTTCATAAACATAATTGGATAATTAAGAGCGGGACTGTGCCCAGAAAAGGGCAACAAGGCTGGTGAATGGTCCAGAAGACAGGTCCTGTGAGGAGCAGCTGAGGGAACCGGAGTTGTTTAGTCTGGAGTAAAGCAGGCTGAGGAGAGACCTTCTGGCTCCACAACTCCCTGAAAGGAGGTTGGAGTGAGGCAGGGGTCGGCCTCTTCTCTCCAGTATCAGGTGGTAGAACAAGAGCAAATGGCCTCAAGCTGTGCCAGGGAAGGTTTAGGTTGGATGTTAGGAAAAAAATGTTTCTCAAAAGAGTAGTCAGATTGGAACAAGCTGCCCAGGGAGGCAGTGGATGCACTGTCCCTGCAAGTCTTCAAGAAACATGTGAACATGGCACTTTGGGACATGGTTGAAGAGCCATGATGGTCTTAGATTGACAGTTGGACTCTGTCTTGGATGTCTTTTACAACTGACATGACTCTATGATTCAATGAAGAAACAGAGCAAGGATAATTTCAGGTATGTCATGACTGGGTATGTTCACAAAACAGAGGATACACAAACAGTGGCTTTTGGGGATTGTGCTGGTTNACTCCCAAACCATCACAGGGATGACTCCAGCTTCTGGCATGGGGTTATTTCCAGATGCAAAGATTTATCTTCGTAGCTACATGGAGGGTGGTGTCTCTGCAGGAACACAAGTCTGCTTTGGCTGTTTGGTCCCTCCTGCCACATACACACTTTCAGACATTGCAGGTGCTGCGTCTGCATGTTTCCAAGACACAAGCTCAAATGTCTTCATACTGTCATCAGATAGAAGAAAGCCAAGTGTGATAGAAGGAGGCCAAGTGTCTACAGACTGTTAGCTATGTAAGTGACAAAGTCCCCAAGCTTCTTGGAAATGAAGAATGAGGTTCAGGCTGGACAAAAGAGCAACAAAATCTCCTCTGGAAAAGGCAAGAGAAAAGCAAGAGAGAACTTCTGTCTGAGTTTCAGTGAACATGATCAGTTCAAGTACATAATCATATGTACTATGGAGGCTACAAAGATTATTAAGGGACTGAAGCATCTCTGTGAGGAGGAAAAGTTGAGAGACCTGGGGCTCTCTAGCCTGGACAGGGGATGTTGTCAATGCTAAGCAAGAGCTAAAGCCAAGGGGATGAGGCCAGTGATGCCCAGTTACAGAACATGGAGCAATGAGCACAAACTGGAACCCAGGAGGTTCCATTCAGTTGCTGTGAGAACGCTGGAGCCCAGGAGCAGGCTGCCTAGAGAGGTTGTGGAGTCTCCTTCTCTGGAGAGATGCCAAACCCACCTGGACATGGTGATCCTAGGTGTCCCCACACTGGGCAACCTGTTGTCAGTGACCCTGCTTTAGCAGGAGGGCTAGACGTGGTGATCTCTAGAGGTCCCTTTCAACCACCACCATGCAAGAATCCTGTGAAGTACAAGGATTTGCACTGGAAGAAGAGCAGACTGGAACAAAATACACCTTCACCTCTCAGAGCAAACCAGCACTCACTGCTGCACTGTGAAAAAAAAATAGCCTGCTCTGCTCTCCTCCTCAAGGCAGGATGGTGAATGGTTGTCACATTCCAGCACCTTTCCACAAAGCCACCACAAAGCTAATTTCAGTCTGTCAAGCTTAGAATTGATTTATGGAGTCCAGAACTTAAAGGACAGGAGATGCAAATCAATACAAGCAGTACTGGCACAAGAGGGAGGATGTGAGATGCACCAAGCCATTTGGCTGCAGACATGTGTGATGGTTTGGGAGTTCCCTGCCCCCCCTACACTTTGTAAAACCACCCAGACCAGACTCAGCCAGCTGGAAGTTAAGGACTGAAGCTCTATTTACAGCTTAGCACAATATACAAGCAGATATATACACTATATACAGGAATATTTACAGAAATAGACAAGTTAAAGGTAATACAGAAACACAACTCCCCTCCCAGAAATCAGAGACCCCAGGAGGGGCTTCCAACCACCCTTCCACGTTCTCCCCACCCCTATACCTTATCCCAAGGTTTGCCTTACGCACAAGGTGAGTTTGGAGGATTGGCCAGGGGAGTTAGGAGGAAAGTGGTTAGTGAGGTTACCCGGCAGAAAGGAGAAGGCAAAGACGCTAGACAGCCCGAGAGTGTCTGTGCCTGAGTGTCTTATTTTTGTTTTGTATTCTTTTCTTAAACATCTCAGTAAGCCTATGAGTGACGTAGACATCACCAGTGTTTTCCTTTCACAGCCTATAATATTATTTTCTCCATTAAAATATTCCAGTTAGCCTCAAACTAGCACAACATGCTGTAGGGACATGACAGGTTGTGGTTGGATTCTTGCAGAATGAAACAAAAATAACAGTGCTAAAATAACAAATCTTATGCCATATTTGGGCCTTTCACAAAAGTTATGCAGCACCTNGAGGTCCCTTTCAACCACCACCATGCAAGAATCCTGTGAAGTACAAGGATTTGCACTGGAAGAAGAGCAGACTGGAACAAAATACACCTTCACCTCTCAGAGCAAACCAGCACTCACTGCTGCACTGTGAAAAAAAAATAGCCTGCTCTGCTCTCCTCCTCAAGGCAGGATGGTGAATGGTTGTCACATTCCAGCACCTTTCCACAAAGCCACCACAAAGCTAATTTCAGTCTGTCAAGCTTAGAATTGATTTATGGAGTCCAGAACTTAAAGGACAGGAGATGCAAATCAATACAAGCAGTACTGGCACAAGAGGGAGGATGTGAGATGCACCAAGCCATTTGGCTGCAGACATGTGTGATGGTTTGGGAGTTCCCTGCCCCCCCTACACTTTGTAAAACCACCCAGACCAGACTCAGCCAGCTGGAAGTTAAGGACTGAAGCTCTATTTACAGCTTAGCACAATATACAAGCAGATATATACACTATATACAGGAATATTTACAGAAATAGACAAGTTAAAGGTAATACAGAAACACAACTCCCCTCCCAGAAATCAGAGACCCCAGGAGGGGCTTCCAACCACCCTTCCACGTTCTCCCCACCCCTATACCTTATCCCAAGGTTTGCCTTACGCACAAGGTGAGTTTGGAGGATTGGCCAGGGGAGTTAGGAGGAAAGTGGTTAGTGAGGTTACCCGGCAGAAAGGAGAAGGCAAAGACGCTAGACAGCCCGAGAGTGTCTGTGCCTGAGTGTCTTATTTTTGTTTTGTATTCTTTTCTTAAACATCTCAGTAAGCCTATGAGTGACGTAGACATCACCAGTGTTTTCCTTTCACAGCCTATAATATTATTTTCTCCATTAAAATATTCCAGTTAGCCTCAAACTAGCACAACATGCTGTAGGGACATGACAGGTTGTGGTTGGATTCTTGCAGAATGAAACAAAAATAACAGTGCTAAAATAACAAATCTTATGCCATATTTGGGCCTTTCACAAAAGTTATGCAGCACCTGATAATCAGAGGGCTGGAGCATCTCTCCTATGAGGACAGGCTGAGAGAGATGGGGCTATTCAGCCTGGAGAAGAAAAGGCTCTGGGGAGACCTTATAGCAGCATTTCAATATCTGAAGGGGACCTACAGGAAGGCTGGGGAAGGACCGTTTGGAAGGGCCTGTAGCAGTAGGACAAGGGGCAACATTTTTAACTAGAGCAGGGTAGATTACCTAAGAGAAAGTTCTTCCCAATGAAGGTGGTGAAATACTGGAACAGGTTGCCCAGGGATGTGGATGAGGCCTCATCCCTGGAAACTTTCAAGATCAAACTTGATGGGGCTCTGAACAACCTAATTTAATTGGAGATGTCCCTTCACTGCAGGATAGTTGGATAAGATGACCTTCAAGGGTCCCTTTCGGCCTGGTGCATTCTATGATTCATTCATTCTTGCAGCATAAAACAAAAATAATGGTGCTAAAATAACTTAGATGCTAAATTTGGGGCTTTCAGAAAGGATATGGACCACATGCAGGAGTCTTTATTACCTTTTCTTTTTTGGTTTTAAGCTATAGGGAGTGTCAGTATTTCATGCTGGCACAAGTAAATTTTGATCAAGGGAAAAACAAAGAGCTGTTTACATTGCACTCTCAATAACAGTAATGAAATAGAGTTGCAAGCCATTTTTAATCAAGAAGTGGCACACATCAAGCAGGACAGATTTCCATCTTCAAATCATCCTAGAGAACCACATGGTAAGACAAGCTGTTGTTCTTCACAGAGAGAGTGACTGGCATTGGAATGGGCTGCCCAGGGAGGTGGTGGGGTTGCCATCCCTGGAGGTGTTCAAGAAAAGACTGGATGGGGCACTTAGTGCCATGGTCTAGTTGACTGGATAGGGCTGGGGGATAGGTTGGACTGCATGAGCTTGGAGATCTCTTCCAACCTGGTTGATTCTATGATTTTGCCTGAAATTTTCCAGCTCTATGATATTTTGAAGAGGCTCTGCAATGGCACAGTGTCTCTTAATAAGATTTTATTTTATTCTGCCAAATTTGTGGCAATATATGTCTTGATGCATTGTGTTTGTGGTGACAGTAAGTTGGCTTTTGTTCAGTTTACAGTTTAAATGGCTGAGGTGTAGCTGCAGTCTCAGATGACTCACAAATACCTCCTCTTAAAATCTGAAATACAAGGTGCTAGCAACTGTCTCACTAAACAGCTTTCAAAAGCTTGCTCAAGTTTAAAGAGCAATCCAAGAATGAGATGAACCTCTGGGAGAGTGGGATTTTTGCAGTGAACCTGCTTCTTACACTCAACTGGAGCAATACCACCAAGACTGAAGTCAGAACTCCAAAGCTAGAGTTTTTCAGAGCACAATCAAAGGAGCAACCTCTCCATGAGGCCAGGGAGGAGCAGCAGCTTCTGACCCAACCCTCCTAAAAAGGCTCCTCCACTCAATAAAAGCACAGAAAAAACATTTAGTGTTCTGTTTGGGCAAAAAGGAGCATGGCTCAGTAATGACTGATCAACAGAAAGAAGAACACTGACCTTGAATGACAGCATAGAATTAGAACCATTTAGGTCGCATGAGAATTACAAGATCATCAAGTCCAACCACTAACCCAGAACAACCCAGCCTGCTGCTAAACCATGTCCCTCAGCACCCTGTCTACACATCTTTGAAATCCTTACAGGGATGAGCAATTCATCCACTCTTCATTGATTCAACCATTTCCTTTGGAAGCCTGTTCCAGGCCTTGTCAACCCTTTCCATGATGAAATTTTTCCTAATGTCCAACCTGAATCTCCCTGAGTGCAATGTGAGGCCATTTTCTTTTCTCTTGTCATTTGCTACTTGGTTGAAGAGACCAACATCCACCTCACCAGAACCTCCTTTCAGGGAGTGGTACAGATCCAGAAGGTATCCCCTCAGCCTCCAGACTAAACAAGTCTTGTTCTCCATACCCTTCAGTAGCCTCTCTGCCCCTCTATATCTCCCTTGCAACATCATCTTTTAGCATCACCATTCAAACCAGAATAGCAATCTTTTCACATGGCTTCACCCCCACAAGCTGTCATATGGTAGATTGCCTTCCCTGGCAGTCAGTGCAAATTAAAGGAGGTCAGCATCCCACAGCAAATCTCCAACAGCCCAGTGGGTGCTATATTATATATGATTTGACTATTCCATACACGTGGTACTCAGATCCTTCCTCCCAGAAGTACTTTTTCAGTGGAAGACCCCAGCTCAGATTTATTCCTAGGGCAGTTCAATAGAACTACCCATTGGTAAACTGAAGTGTTATTAGAATTCATTAAAAACCCAGTGAAAAAATTAAGTTGCCCCCATAGAGTAGGGCAAACTCAAAGCCTGAAATCAAATCACATACCAACACTCTGGGAGCATTGCTGGGAGATGTGCAGGCAGCTGCCTTCAATGTCCCATCACAGTTCTCCAGCTGTGAGCTCCTGAGCTAAGAATATATTTCAACTTCCTTCAGGAAGCAATTACAGAAGATCTGGAAAGGGGTTTTAAGATAATAAATAAACCCTAGCAAATTAATTTTTTATGGCCCTGAGCTACCACAGCATTCCAGGCATTTCATAAGCAACATTAGAACCATAAAACACGCAACAAAAAAGCACAGGGAATCAGAGGGACATTAAATATTTAACATTTTATCACTGTGTCTTGCCAAAAATGTGTTCCAGTCTTTGCACTCATCTTCAGGCATACTGTCATCTTGCAAGAGAAGGGCAGGTATGCAAAGTAGAGAGGTTGCACCACATGTACCTGCTTTGCCTTCAAGCATAACCTATATAGCCATTTTCTCATCTCAAAGAGGATGAGGATGCTCAGGAGGACACTGGGGTGAGGTATAACACTTTGAGATTTTTATGTCTTTGTTCAAGTAATTAAAGATGCCTACAAATAAGATGGAGGCTTCCTTTCTACAAGGAGCCACATGGAAAAGATGAGGGGTAACAGGTGCAAGTCACTCCTGGGGATGGATATTCCAATTGCACATGAGGCAAATTTGTCCCAATGACAACAATCCCGAAATTGTCCAAATGAGCTACCTTCAAGAGTGTACAATGTCATGCAAGCAGATCTGCATGCTGAGAGTGGACAAACAAACCCTGGTCTATAGTATTTTGTGAGAAACAGTGAATTTGAATATTTACTGCCTGTTTTCCAACACCTAGACACAGTCATCTGTACTGAGCTTTGATTTATCCAATATTTCAGTGTTTACTTAAGATATGTGGAACTTAAGACCTCTTCCATAACAAGTAAAGGCAAACTGTGCCATGTTACTCTACTCAGTTTATCAAAACTGAACCTGAGCAGAAAGGTAGTGATTTATACTTCATATAGCACAGGCTATTAGGGAAAGCAGCATCTGTGGAAGGGTGCCATTGAGCTTAATTAACAATGCAAAGGCAGGGAGTTAATTTTACTTCAAGTATGGTCATTAGAAGTTGTTGATGTATGTAATTTACCCACAGCGACTGCTGACGTGCTGATGGAGGTAACTCAATGAACCATCATTTTATCAGTGGCAATGGGATGCTTTCAAGGACAATATTTGTTTTAAAATGAGAAGCTGCTGCCTTGATGGAAAATAATGATCCTGAAAGGCAAGAGCCAGCAAGCAATCTCTGAAAATAAGGTGAAAGTGTGGCTGTCCTCTGGAAGGCCACGTGAAGTTACCTTTCAGCAGTCTGTCATCCTCAGTGAGGTACCAGGGAAGTCAGAGATTTCAGCATCATGAAGATATTAAAGTGCAGTTACAAGATATTGAGTGGATAGATGCAGTCCCAAGCATCTTGTCTCAGTCTCAACAATCAATGTAATTCAGCTGTAGAGATGAAACCTATCCAAAACATGGACAGGTAAGGAATGTTTCCTAGAAGCCATGTGAAAGATGTCATTATTTTGTGGCATGTTTTAAAAAAATCAACAACAAACAGAAACAAAATCAACCCACCAAAAAAAAAACAAAACCCAAACCTAAAACAAAAAACAAAAACAAAACACCCATTAAAAAAAAAAACAATAAAAAGAAAACAAATAAACAAGACCTACAGAACCACAACTCCACATCCCCACCACTTTTCAACAGAAAAGGAAATGTGAATCCCCCTAATAAAAGGTCTCAGCCTTGAGCACCTATCTCAAAAAACTGTCCAAAAATGTGTTCCCCAAACAAGACTTTAGCATCATTTAAAAAAAAACTCCAAAGCAAAGCAATACAGCCGAGGAAAAGATAACATTAAGAAGGATATAAGTGTTTTGTGTTACTAGCCTCTTGTTTCATAGAATCATATAATGATAGGATCATTTTGATTGTAAGAGACCTTTCAGATCATCAAGTCCAATTGTTAACCCAGCACTGCCAGGTCAACATTAAATCATGTCCCTCAGCACCACATCCTACATGGCTTTGAAATCCCTCCTGAGATGCAGACCCACCACTTGCCTGAACAGCCTGTTCCAGGGCTTGACAACCCTTTTGAGGAAGAATTGTTTCCTAATGTCCAACCTAAACTTCCCCTGGCACAACTTGAGGCCATTTCCTCTTGTCTTGTTACTTGGGAGAAGAGACCAACATCCGCCTCACTGCAACTTCCTTTCAGGGAGTTATAGAGAGCCAGAAGGTCTCCCTTCAGCCTCCTTTTCTCCAGGCTGAACAACTCCAGTTCCCTCAGCTGTTCCTCACAAAACTTGTGCTCTAGACCCTTCATATCTGCATATATACAGAATAGCAGAGTGTCCCCTTTAGGGGACATTTTCCACAGTCTACTCATGCTCACACTGCTGGACACAAATGCTGTGTCTGTTCCTCACCTCAGCATTCCCACTTGTGAAATTTTAACTCAGGAGAGAATTAAACCAAATTTTCTAGGTAGCTTGAAAACTAACTGGATGCTAAGACCATTTTTGGGAAAGGGAAAGTTAATTAACAGTGTATTATCTTGACAGTGTCTTTCTGAAGGCCTGAAGGTGTCAATTGAAGCTATTACTCTCTCATTTAAACTGATGATCCTCTCAGCTACTGTCACCTCTCTTCATTTTCAGGGCAGGAGGAGTCAGCTCTTCATTACATATTTGTATTCCTTCAGAGATTTTTTTTTTTTTCACTCTGTTGTTTTCCACTTTCTTTCATTAGGAGGATTTAATGAAGTACTTAATCCATTTAGAATTCCATCCTTGCTGCTGGATAAATTTTCTTCCATAAAAATATATTAAGACAAAAACAATGTCACATCCCTGATGGCATCACCCTAGTTCTACAGCTACTAATCAGCTTTAGCTGACTTGATTCTTTTTTTTTTTTCACAGCCAGATGCTTAGGGGTAATTGTTTGTTTGGTTTTTTTTGTTTTTTTCCTTTTTTTCTTTTTTTTTTTTTTTAATTTTCTCCTCCCTTCTCTCCGTGCTCTTTTTTCTTTTTTTTTTTTTTAATTGCCTCACCACTTCTCTCAGGGCCCTATTTTCCTTTTTTTTTTTTTTTATTAAGTTCCAGAATACCTATTTTACTCATAGAATCATAGAATGGTAAGGTTGGAAGGCACCTCAAGGATCATGTAGTTCCAACCCCCTGCCATAGGCAGGGACATCTCCCACTAGTACAGGTTACTCAAGGCCTCATCCTACTCTTCTAGTCTGCTTCTAGGTTCCTGAATTTTAGTTTCACTGATACCTACCAGAAATTTCTTCAGGTCTCTCAAAATGATCATTCAGGTCTCTCAAAAGCCTCTTCAGGCTTTGCCTCTAAGACTTTGCCTCAAGACATGTGATGCAGAAGTTCTAAATCTCAATGGTAGTGGCTTGGCACTACTGTGGGCATAGCGGCAAGGGGAATTAATTTAAACAACCTTAGTTGTGTCAGTAAAATACAAATGTAAAGAAATGTATCTTGCATTTCAAGAGTCATTGCAGTCTCCTACATCACATCATCTTGCTGAGCTGAAGGCAGGAGGAGTGAATGTAATTTTTACATGTATTTCTTCATGGGGTGAATTAATGAGTTTCTGCTGTCGTCTGCAGTGAGAAATATTGGGAGCATGTATTTTTTTCAGGATCTCAAGAGTGTGAGAAAATTTCAGAAGCATGAAATATCTCCCCCCCTGCCTCCTTCAGCAAACCCTTTTGTTCAGTTATTTTATAGCCAGCAGGAGAAAACGGTTGGAAACTTACTCTGAAAATTGATGACTGCTGGTAAAAGATATGGTAACGATTTGGGTCACTTTGAATTATAAAAGTCATCATTGTACTCTTGGCTATTAACTGCTTCCAGAATACAGCCTTATAAGTGTCACACTTGAGTGATGCATTTAGCTAACCTCTGACTCAAAAAGTATCTGTCTGTAAGATTATACCCCAGTGACAAGAAGTGCAGATACCTGGTGGGGTGTCCTGGACAGACACAGCATCACAAAGAGAGACAACAGGGCACTCCTGATGCCCACTGATGGACAGAAGGTTAAAGCTTTGCAGTCTTCTCATACAGTTCTGGGACTACAAAATCATTTTAACCTTTACAAATTACTAGATGGGAAACATCAGAATCATAGATTCACAGAATGGTTTTAGTTGGAAGGGACCTTAAAGACCACTTAGTTCCAACCCTCCTGCCACGGGCAGCGACACCTTCCACTAGCCCAGGTTGCTCAAGGCCTCATCCAACCTGATCTTGAACACCTCCAGGGAGGAGGCACCTATGACTTAGAATCATAGAATCATAGAATCATAGAATAGTAAGGTTGAAAGGGACCTCAAGGATCATCTAGTTCCAACCCCCTGCCATAGGCAGGGACACCTCCCACTAGCACAGGTCACTCATGGCTTTGTCCAACCTGGCCTTGCCTCCAGGGAGGGAGCAGCCACAACCTCCCTGGGCAACCTGTGCCAGTGTCTCACCACCCTCACTGTAAAGATCTTCCTCCTAACATCCAGTCTAAATCTCCCCTCTGCCAGTTTAAACCCATTGCCCCTCGTTCTGTCATTACAAGACCTTGTCAATAGTCCCTCCCCAGCCTTCCTGTAGGCCCCCTTCAGATACTGGAAGGCTACTCTAAGGTCTCCTGGAAGCCTTCTCTTCTCCAGGCTGAAGAGCCCCAACTCTCTCAGCCTGTTCTTATAGCAGAGCTGCTCCAGCCCTCTGAGCATCTTCATGGCCTCCTCTGGACCCGCTCCAACACTTCCATGTCCTTCCTGTGCTGGAGGCTCCAGAACTGCACACAGGACTCCAGGTGGGGTCTGACGATAGCAGAGTAAAGGGGCAGAATCATCTCCCTTGCCCTGCTGGCCACACTGCTCTTGATGCAGCCCGGGACTCAGTTGGCTGTCTGGACTTCCCTGGGCAGCCTGTTCCAGTCTCTCACCACCTTCACTGTAAACAATTTCTTCCTAATATCCAATCTAAATCTATCCTTCTCAAGCTCCCCCTTGACTTAACACTATAGACCCTTATAAACAGTCCTGCACCAGCCTTTTTGTATGCTCCCTTCAGATACTAGAAACACTGGAAAAGCAAATTATTTTTCATCTGCTTGGAAAAAGTCATGGAAATTATGGAATCTGCGTAAAACTCCAGTATGAGTGAAAATCCCATACCCATGAAAATGTCCCCTGTGTGAAGGAGACTCCAACCCCCTGAGCTGCACCCCGCCAGGCCTTTGAATCTTGCTGCTTTGAAAGATTCCTAGCACGGAGATGAAATTCCCAGTCTGGGCAGACTGTCTGCTGTCTAGGGTTTCAAGACAGTTTGCCCCTTCTCAAATGAACCATCACAAAACCCTCAAGAGGTTCCCCTTGATCAGTGTTACCTCCTCTGGACCCACTCCAACAGGTCCACATCTCTCCTACACTGAGGAGTGTGCACTGCAGCTGGGGCCTCACCAGAGTGCAGCAGAGTAGAGCAGCAGAATTCCCTCCGCCTGCTGGAAGAACACAGAGAAGTCTGCTGAGTCACATTGCAAACTACTACTAAAACTCGAACACCATGGAAAAAAAGCAGGAAGGAGTTCAACTGCCAATGCATCTAAAGTGACCTGTCTTGTCTGGCCTGAGGTGTCCTGGTCTGCAGCTCCTCCACTGCCCCCCCAGAAGATGACTGCTATGGCCCCCAAGGCTGACAGCATGATCCTCTGTTGCTGCACCATTCAGCAACCTCCCACAGCACAGCTGGAAAAACGACATCAGGGATACTGTTTATGGTAGTGGAGAGCCATTTGACTCAGGTAGCAGGTGATGCATTTCATCCTTCTTCACAGGGTAAGGAACAGGCATCCCCTCTTCCTCTCCACAGCAGCAAAGCTTTGCCTTGACATTTAGAATCACAGAATCATAGAATCAACCAGGTTGGAAGAGACCTCCAGGATCATCCAGCCCAACCTATCATCCAGCCCTAGCCAATCAGCTAAACCATGGCACTAAGTGCCCCATCCAGGCTTTTCTTGAACACCTCCAGGGACGGCGACTCCACCACCTCCCTGGGCAGCCCATTCCAATGCCAATCACTCTCTCTGTCAAGAACTTCCTCCTAACATCCAGCCTAGACCTTCCCTGGCACAACTTGAGACTGTGTCCCCTTGTTCTGTTGCTGGTGGCCTAGGAGAGGAGACCAACCCCACCTGGCTACAATCTCCTTTCAGGTAGTTGGAGACAGCAATGAGGTCACCCCTGAGCCTCCTCTTCTCCAGGCTGCACAGCCCCAGCTCCCTCAGCCTCTCCTCACAGGGCTGTGCTCCAGGCCCCTCACCAGCTTTGTTGCCCTTCTCTGGATATTACAATACCTACGGTGGCACCACGATTTACTACAGTGGAAGTGCTCAGTATTCTGGCAAGCAAGCAGAAATGGAGGTGACTGGTACTTGGTCTTGTTAGCCTACTGCAAAGGGTTTTTAAAGCTTTCTTCTGTGAGCAGTTTTGCAGATTCCAGCTTTTGTGACAATTTAATGCACTTATTCACAATATAAACTCAGTCAGGGAAACACTTAAACCAACTCCTTGACTTTAAATATGAAAAGCTAACTGCTTCAGTGGGAATTAAATTAAGCACATGGTATTCTTAATAGGTGTGATTTTCTGAACTGTTTTTTTCCTCTAAGAAAGGGCAAAATCTCTCCTGTAATGTTGCATGTAACAGGTAGTAAGAAACTGTGATTACCTGGCTTCCCACCCCCCCATCAACAGCTTTAGAACCCTTTTTCATGTATTGTATCCTAACAAACCATGAGATGCTTAATTATCTCATTATAGAAGCCAAAGTAGGGAAAATAAATGTTAAGGGAAGGTTGTGAGCCTCAGTGGGATTACAAGGAGAACCTGAAGGGCCAGACTGTGCAATTCAAACAACAAAAAGAAAGTCTCTAGTTTAAAATTGCTCATATGAATCTGAAACCTTTAATTAAAGTATTAAAACTCTTCCTTCTTAAGGCTGTTTCTCTCTTCATTGCAAGCTAAACTGATCAGCCCCAAGGCTTAAGAGAGGGAATGGGTTTCCAGGGAGCATAGATGGGTAAGTCCTGGGGCTACAGCAGCTTTGGGGCAGGTGTGGAGTTAATGGGTGTCTTTAGCAGCCCTGGCCACTCAAGCAGAGAGCAGGCAGAAGTCAAACACGATGTGATAAATGGCTTTGTACAAAAACTGAGTGCAAGCCAAAACCTAGAGGGTCTCAGGGGTGGGGGAAGAAAAAAAAAAAAAAAAAAAAAGAGGGCTGCATTGAAGGACCAATTTATTGAGAGGTCTCTCTGAAAGTGAGCTTTCTCTTCAGTAAGTCTGAGAATCTTAGCATGGATACAAATATTTTTGTCCAAACACACTTATGTAATGCCAAAAGAGACACTTAGAGGACTATTTTTACCCCAAACAATTTTCTTGTGTGTTTTTTGTCTTTGCTTCTTTCATGGAGCCTTTGCTTTTCTTTCAAAAACCATAGAGAGAACAAAGTGAATGAAGCTGAGCTGTCAGGTCTTCTTGCTCTTATTTTACTTTACTCTCTTGCAGAATGCTTACCTACACACTTGGGCACTGTAAAGAACTTTAAAATGGGCATTAATTACATTTGGATATTAGGAAAACTGGCTTAATGTAAATGAGAAGCTCCAGGGTAGAGTTATAAGACACTTCATAAAATCCCTGATAAAATTTATTGATCTCTCACAAAATACTTTCAAGAAATAAAAAAAAAAAAAAAAACCAGCTAGGAACAAACTACAAACAACTAATTTTATTTAAAAACCTCATGGCTAACACAGCAAAGAGTCTAAGCTGCTCATCTGCTGTGAAGTGATCAGATAGCCACACTCATGACTAACTATCCAGCAGCTGAAATGGGGTTTGTGCTGGCTTTTCTTAGCCTGAAGAAAAATTAATTAGGTCCTCTTAGCAAAATGAGGGAAGATTTACAAGCCTCAAGTGTCTTTGGACTCAGCATGAGCAGCAACACTCCGCAAGTTAAGCCCATAGTGAAAATAAAATAATATGTATCAGTTCTATCAAAAGCTGACAGCCATAAATGAACTAAGCTGTTAACAGAGATAATAGCATGGAATCTTTCAGCAAGCACAGCAGTAATCACCCTAAAATCAAATACTCCTCCCTTCTTAATCTGATTATACAGGTGATAAAGAAGTATTTTCCTTAAAAGTAAATAAAATCACAGCTAAATCATGTTTTGTCACTTTGAAAGGAAAAAAAAATGGCAGTTTGATCTTGTGAAAATAACAGATCAATCCTTTTCAGTAGATATGATAAATGCTGCTGCTGCAGGCAGGATTAGAGTGTTTGTAGTACCTATTACAGCCATATGAGGCTGGTAGGCGTTGGAAGGGACGTCTGGATATCATTTAGTGCTACCCCACTGCTAAAGCAGAGTCATCCACAGCAGTTTAGAATCACTGAATCATAAAATCAATCAGTGTTGGAAGGGACCACAAGGATCATCTAATTCCAACCTCTCTGCCATAGGCAGGGACAGCTCACACTCGATCAGGCTGTCTAGAGCCTCATCCAGCCTGGCCTTAAACACCTCCAGGGATGGGGCTTTGACCACCTCCCTGGGCAGCCTGTTCCAGGGTCTCACCACCCTCATGGTGAAGAACTTATTCCTAACATTCAGTCTGAATCTACCCATTTCTAACTTTGTTCCATCCCCCCTAGTCCTATCACTACCTGAGTCCTACCACTACCTGGGCTTGCCCAAGATAACAAGGTCCAAGTGGGTTTGGAATATCTCCAGAGAAAGTGACTCTACAATCTCTCTCTCGACAGACTGCTACAGGGCTTCAGCACCCTCACAGCAAACAAGTTGCTGCTTCATGTTCAGAAGGAACCTTCTGAGTTCCACTTTGTGCCACTGACCCTTGTCCTGTCACTGGGCATCACTGAAAAGAGCCTGGCCCCACCCTCTCGACCCCAGCCCTTTAGATATTGATCAGCATCAGGAAGATCCCCTCTGGGTCTACTCTTCTCCATCTAAACAGTCGCAGGTCTCTCAGCCCAAAACCATTCCAATTATAATTCAATTTTTCCACTACTTCACTGTACCATTTCCCTTCTGCCACCCCCACTTTTGCAATACTTCATTCAGCAATTACTGGAACTGGACCCCTCCACAACTAGCATCTCATTCTTGAGTCAGCCCAGGATATTATTCAGAGCAACTCAGCATTTCGATGGCGTGCCCTCTGTAATGGTGGGATGGATAGCCGACCTTGGCAAATTCAGCTGCTCACGTGAAATCTCTGACCTGAGAGTCCAGAGCAGGGACAAGCACCTCAGATTCACATGGGGAATTTTATTCTTGCACCATTTCTTGCTATCTCTGCTCCCCCAAAAGCAGTAAAATCATTGAATCACAGAATGGTTTGAGTTAAAAGGAACCATTAATGGTCACCTAGTTCAACCCTCCTGCAGTCGGCAGGGACACCTGCAACTAGAGCAGGTTGATCAGAGCCCCAAACAACCTGGCATGGAATGGTTCCACAGATGGGGCATTTTCCCTCTCTTTGGGCAACCTAGGCCAGTGTCTCACCAACCTCAGCATTATAAAATTTCTTCACTCTCTCCAGTCTAAATCTCCCTCTTTTAGTTCAAACCATCACCCCTTGTCCTGTCATAACAGACTCTGCTATAAAGTCCCTAGCTTTCTGATTGTTCCTTTAAGCACTGAAAGGCCACCAGGTCTCCTTTGACCCTTCTCTTCTCCAGGATGGACAACCCCAACTCTCTCTGCCAGTCCTCACAGCAGAGGGCTTCCAGCCCTTGCACCATTGTTGTGGCCTCCTCTGGACCTGATCCAACAGGTCCATAGAGGTCTTCTGCCCCTGGCATTGAAGGGCATCAGCTCCTTCCTTCTTTGTCCAATGAAGTCAGTGTATTTGGAGCTCTTTATGCCCCAGGCAGACTCTCCTGTGCTGAGGACTCCAGAGCTGGCCCCAGCACTGCAGGTAAGGGTCTCAGCAGAGCGAAGCAAAGCAAGAGAATTCCCTCCCTCCACCTGCTGCCCATGCTCCTGGGGATCAGCCCAGGGCTTGGCTGTCTCTGGGCTGTGAGTGTATGTTGCCAACTCTTGTCCAGCTTTTCACCCACCAGCACCTCCAAGACATTGTCTGCAGGGCTGCTCTCCAGCCCTTCATCCTCAGCCTGGATTGATATTAAGGACTGCAGGGATAGACTAGGGGTTGGTTTGCTCCCTGGGTGCTCCCAGGACTCACAAGTATTCAGCACAAGCCCGGAGAAGCAAAAGTGGATAGAGGTGAACTGCTACAGCTTAGGAGTCATCCATATCTAACCTGCTTCCACTATCTATGCACCCATGGCTTTTTCTCTGATGTAGCAAGACTAGAAACACCATCTCTCACAGCTTGTATTTCTCTACAACCTCTTAAAAAGGATGACTTTGTCACTTTCCTGTAATGAGCATATAAGCCTTGCTTTCCCTTTAGCTCTTGTCCTGTTGACTCCAAGGCAGTGGCTAGCATATAGGAATTTGGTTTATGAATTGATTTTACCCATCCACCAATGCTATATAAAATTTGACAATCCCTATTGTGTTTAGCCAATAAAAAAATCCAGGGAATCAATGTCCTAAGACAACAGAGAGCTGAGAAAGATTGAACTGCGTGGAAGCATTGAAGCTGACAGAAAGTGGAATAAACCCCAGAAATTATCACATCCTGTCTGCATTTATTATGGACTTCCTCTAATGATAATCACTCAAAAGAGTTACTGCTTTTGCAACTAGATTAAAGTATAGCTAAAATGAAAATCTAAGGAATTAAGCTCATTAAACCCATTCATAGATAAAGATTTGGGGATATCCTTCAGAAATGGAAGTTGTTTCTCTTTTACAACTACTGTCTGTCTTTCCCTGCTTAGCCAGCAAGCCTGGCAGGGACAGACCACATGTGTCTTTGGGAACTCGCCATCAGGCTCTTCCACTCCTCCAAGTTAATTCAGCAGACACCCCACAGGCACTGTCTGCACGCAACTAAAATCCCCCACACCCCCACGAGTCTGAGGCCATTATGCACTTCCCAAGCTTTGTCCAGCCCTTTCCCTGAGGAAAATCTGCCAGGGATGATAAGCAAGTGATGCAGGGGTGTGCTTTGTGAAGACCACAGTTGTCTGCTTAGAGACAAGCTCTCCAAACCCACTTTGGCTTCGGATCTGAAGCTGGGCTCATACCACAGTCCATGACCTGAGTGTTCAGCACATTAGCTGCTAACCCACCAGCCATGGCTTATGACAAGCAGTCCATCACTGCCTGCTCCCCAAAAGATTATTTATGAGATGGTCTCTTCTCTTTCTTACACTGGCCAACATGTTGCTCTAGAGTAAAGAAATCAAGGAGTTTTTACCATGTTGAACTATATCTGGATAAAGGAACAGCCTGGTTATTTCCATAGGTTTATCCCAGCATCAAGAACAGGTTGAGTTGCAAAGGATTTTAAAGATCTACTTCTGACTCCCCTGCCACAAGCAGGGGCACCTTCTACTAGACCAGGTTGCTCAAATCCCCATCCAGCTGTTCTCTGAATACCTGGATGGGGCCTCCACAACTTCTCTGGGCAACCTGTTCAGTACCTCACCACATTAACAGGGAAGAACTTCTTACTTACATGTCATCTAAATCTACCTTCGAGCCATTACTCTTTGTCCTATTGCTACACACTCTTGGAAAATAGTCCTCTCCAGCTTTCCTGTAGGCCTCCCTTAGGTATTGGAAACACCATCACAGATGAGATGCCATCATGATATCCTATTGCCCTTTTTCACTAGTCTAGAGATGCCCACTTAGCCCAGAGTCTCATTACCT
This sequence comes from Ramphastos sulfuratus, assembly GCA_013399055.1. Taxonomy (NCBI): domain Eukaryota; kingdom Metazoa; phylum Chordata; class Aves; order Piciformes; family Ramphastidae; genus Ramphastos; species Ramphastos sulfuratus. Next base: position 16,524 of record WBNM01035964.1, on the reverse strand, counting down.
GATAGTTCTTCCTTCAAGCAGTGTTTTGGTTTAGAGGTATTGCAATTCCTCTGTTCTTATTAGATTGATTTATTTTAAAAAAAATCTCCTTTCCAATACACAAAAATAGAATTAGACTAGAACAGAATCACAAAGAAATAAATGATGGCCTCTGTGTACAGACTCAATCATCTTAAGTGGTGCCTGAAGAAAAAGTTCTGTCGATGAGGTGTGGTCCTTTCACAGAACCATCCATGGTCTTTCCCAACGCAGGACTCAGCTTATCTTCTCACAAATACCATGCTGGGAAAGCCTGAACCACCTGCAGCCACCTGGGATTCTCCCCTCTGTACTTTGGGTTCTGCAATGGCATTACTGTCCCATGACAAAGAGTCTCAAGGTGAAAATACAGAGTTCAGCCATATGGTTGGATCCAGATCTTTTATCTTGAAGCAGAGAAAATGTAGGTTGAGTGAAACTATTTGTTTCCCAGCTCTGTGAGGCTTTGCTGTGTCTCAGGAAGGGTCCTCCAGCTCTGCCAGGGCAAGAGTTTCTCCATCCTTCCTATTTAAAACCAGTCCTCAGTGAATGAATTTCATAGTCCCAAGGCAGCTTGTTAAAACTGGAATACCAACTAAAACACTGAGGTATTTCCACCAAGAAATTTAATCAACCTCCCCTTTACACTTCCTACATGACCTACTCACAACCCTCAGTCACCTGGAAAAAAAGCAGCTTTAGATGCAACTAATTGCAAAAATTACTTTCCCTGCACCATTTAATGTGGTAGCTACCAGTTACCCTGTTGAAACAAGAGCTTGAAACCTTGAATAGGATTCTGCCCACTTTAAAAAGGACACAGGAGTTATAATTCAGATGTCTTCTTATGTGATAGTCCTGGAAAACAACAACATGAACAAAAAGATCATCTGCAGTATTCTAAAAGCCCTTTTGGAACAGTGTTTTTTTCCTTATACTCAAAGCAATTTTTTTATATGAAGCTTTTTTTTTTTCAAATAGGAGATTAACAACAAAAAAACCCAATCCCTACATAAACCTACACAGGATACTGGCTGACAAGTTCAGTTTCCTCTTTCCTTTACTCCAAGTTTACTAAAGTTAATTGCAAGCCAGACACTTTTTCATACTATTTATTACCATTTGGAGTCAGAGAAAGCTTTGCTTGCACAGCTGCTTCTTCCCCACCATCAAGGACTTGCATCTCCAACATGTTTTAAGTTTCTAGAGAGCCTATGGTTTATTTTTTGTCAAACTTGTTTCATAGTTCCATTAAAATGAACAAGCAATTTGCATTACAGAGGTTTCTGTTTGGGGTTGCTTTCCTGTAAGTAACAGTATTTTCAGCTTTTTAGTTAATAAAGTTGGATTTTTGTCATAAGGAAAGAAGAGCAGCTTGGAGGAGACAGAGCCTCTGAAAGGAAAGGCAACAGATTAGAAAGTTCACAATTTTCTTTACTTCAAACCAAGAAAACCAACCAGAAGCCAAAAGCGGGGAACAGGCACTAGGTATTAAAATGCAAAGAGGTGACCAAAATCTTACGTATTTAATAAAATGCCCCAAAATCACCACTGTGAAATAACCATGAAAAATGCAGAAACCACACACTTGTGGATGCTGTGGATAAATAAGAGGTGTTTTTAACAAAGCAGCCTCAAGCAGCAGGTCTTCCAGAGCAACTGCTGCTGTGCTGCAGGGCAGAACCCAGGCTGCACTGGGACACCTGCGCCACGGGCCACCAGCTCCCCACAAGGCGGTTAGCAGGAAACCCAGCAATTAAACAGCTCCTCAGCGGGGATCCAGCTTCATTTTGGACGCTCGATTAAATCTGAAATTCTTCGTACAAATTATTGTCAGCTCCACAGGCTGACACAAAGATGATCTTGTGTGTTTGGGAAAAAAAAATAAAGAGGGTGGATTCAAAAAGGCTGCAGAGGATGGTGCGGCTGGGTGCCACGCATGCCAGTCTGGTCCCTCCTGGGAATGAGATGAGGGCACATCCTTCTGCATCTCTCTGCACATCAAGCTCCTCTCCTGGCACAAAAATTATTAGAGGGCTAGTATACCACTCCTGTGAAGAAAGGCTAAGAGAGTTGGAGTTCAGCCTGGAGAAGAGAAGGCTCCTGAGAGACCGTCTTGTGGCCTTTCAGGACTTAAAGGGGAAAGTAAGAAAGATCGGGACAGAGTTTTTAGCGGGACTTGTTGTGCCAGAACACGGGTGATGGTTTGAAACTAAGATAGGAGATTCAGAGTACATAGAAAGAAGGCATTTCTTACACTGAGGGTTGCCCAGTGAGGTGGGAGATGCCCCAGGCCTGGAACCACTTCAGGTCAGGTTGTCTGGTGTTCTTGAGCAACCTGACCTAGTTAAAGATGTCCTGCTGACTATAGAGGGATTGGACTAGATGACCTTTAAATGAACCCAAACCGTTCTATGATCTCTGGAACACCCAGGCAGCAAAACAGGTGCTTGCCTCCCAGAATTCACCCAGGAGGGCCATGGCTGGTCGGAGCCTGGCATCCAGCATGGACCCTTCCATTGCATGCCTGGGTTCCTGTGGGGAGCTCTGCTTTGCTCTTGGCCATGCACAGGTGAGAAAGGACCTTGGACACCCACAGGGTAGGAGGTTAAAGCCTTTCCAAGATTGTGATGGGGAGGGGCAGTGTGAAAAAGGAGGGAAAGCAGCACTCACATGCAGCCCTGACAGCTTTGCTCAGCTCCCAGCACATTCTCATCACCGCTCCCTTCCTCCTACATCTCGGTCTTTACAGGTCACATATGAAAATGCACACTTACATGTTACTAAAAGATGCCTCTCTCATGTGTTAGCGCCTCTGGGTGCGTCCGTGGAGCTCCAGTCACATCTGGGCTCCGTAAAAGGGGGTATCAGCACTGGGGGAACCCCGCAGCCCCCTGGCCCCCTCAGGCGTGCTGGCCTCTGCCCGTCTCTTCCTCCTTCTCCTAAAATTGCCGTTATCAAACATCTTCTCACAGTTGGGGTCAAGGGTCCAGTAGTTGCCTTTACCTGCAGAGAGAGAAAAAGTCACACATAGATGAGATTCTGCAGTCATATTCTGTAATTATTCTATAGAACCACTGTGACTGGAAATCCTCACAGATCACTGAGCCCAATGTCAAGCCATCACCACCGCTGCCACCAAACCACGTCCCGAAGTGCCATGTCTACATGTCTGGGGACTCCCATCACCTCCCCGGACAGGCTGTTCCGGGGCTTGACAACCCTCCACATGAAGAAATTATTCTTAATGTCCAACCTAAACCTCTCTTGAGGCAACTTCAGGCCACTTCTGGTCCTATTGCTTGTAACTTGGGCAAAGAGATTGTCCCCATCTCACTCCAACCTCTCCAGGGAGTTGTAAAACGAGAGTGCTCTCCTCACAGCCTGCTCCGCACCTCAGCGTAGTGGGACGGAGAGGCTGCCCCACCTTGTCCCCATCCTCTTACCCGGGTCGTCCTCGTCCCGCGGGACCTTCTTGAAGCAGTCGTTAAGGGAGAGGTTGTGGCGGATGGAATTCTGCCAGCCCGCTTTGCTTTTCTTGTAAAAGGGGAAGTTTTCGGCCACGTACTGGTAGATCTGGCTGAGGGTCCGCCGCCGGCCCGGCGCACTGTGGATGGCCATGGCGATCAGCGCCGAGTAGGAGTAGGGCGGCCGGGCGGGGCGCAGGCACTCCTGCTGCGGTGGCAGTCCCGGCCAGCCCCGCTCCACGCCCGCAGGGCCTGACGGTGGCCGCGGCGCGGGGGCGCAGCCCGAGGGCAGGAAGGGGCCAGCGGGCAGGTAGGCCGTGGTGGGGCCGCCAAGCCACAGGTAAGGGTTAGCGGCGGCTTGAGGCTGGGGCAAGGGCCTGCCCGGTGGGTAGATAGCGGGGCGCCCCGCCACGTCCAGCAGCTCCTGGGCGTGAGGCGGCGGCTCGGCAGGTGGTCCGAAGGCATGCATGCTCCGGCGGCTCCGCGCCACAGCCCCCGGCCGGCTGCGCGCCGCTCCGCGCCCGCCCGCTTAAATACCACCCGCCGAGCCCGGGAGGGGAACGGGGCGGGACCCCCACTCCGGCCCCCAGGCCGGCCCTCCGCCCCACGCGTGGACATGGCACCCTACGGGCCGTCCCCAGCCCCGCGGGGAAACACCTCCCCTCGCCCTCCCTCCTTCCCTTCCTTCATCCCTCCCTCTCTCTCTCCCCCTCATGCTCTTCACCCACCCCTTCTCTCTATCCCCCTCCTTCTCTCCCTTCCTTCCTCCTTCTCTCTCCCTCTCTCTCCTTCCTTCTCACTTTCCTTCTTTCTCTGCCTCCATCTGTCCCTAAACCGCTACGATCCCGACTTCATAGATCACTGGCGAGTTCTAAGCCCCTGTGTTCCATCAGTAGCCCCTCCCAGGAAAAGTTACCGGACCAAACTATGGGAATTTGGAAAAAAACACGGTGGTGAGAGCCACCAGCTGACACCACCTTCCGTTTCCTCCCCAATCCTAGGGCGCAACATCCGCACAGCCACAAAAGCCTTCATCCTGCAGTAAGGAAATTGACAGCAAGCTGGGAAGAGTGAAGAAAGTGCCTAAATCCTCTCTGCAAACATCCCTTAGAGGCTGGAGGACAAAATTGGGGTTTTCGTGGCTTTCTGATTTGGGATCTTGATGTGTTCATGTGGACTGTAACACTGATTACAGAGGGAGCTGGTCCTACTGCATGAGAGATGCAGGAGATTCAGCAATAAAACTGAAACATCCCTGTTTGGTACCTTATAGAACAGTTCCTGAACTTTGACTGACCTGAGCAAGCCCTGCTCTGACACCTCCATCTCTGATCTGTAGTGTTAGAGTAGAACAGCTTGACAGGCCCAGCTGTCCTCTATCAAATAAAGCTTTGACCTCCATCAAATAACTACATTTGCAATAATTCATCCACATGCTCGCCCACATTTTCTTTAACTACAAAATCAAAATTATTTCCCCTCTGCAAAATGGGAACCTTTAATGAGGTGGAGATTGGTCTCTTCTCCCAAGAAACATTCAATAGGACAAAAGGAAATGGCTTCAAGTTGCACCAGGGGAGGTTTAGACTGGATTTGAGGAAAAAATTGTTCCCTGAAAAAGTGGTCAGGCATTGGAACAAGCTGCCCAGGGTAAGTGGTGGAGTAACCATCCCTGGAAGTGTTAAAAAAATGTGTGAACATGGCACTTCAAGACATAATTTAATGGCCGTGGTCTTTACCAACTGAAACAATTATATGATTCTATAGAGGCACATGTCCTGTGTGCACTTAGGAACTCCTAATACTGAACTCCTTAACTCAAATTAAACTCCTTCTATCCATGCTTACAGAAAGCCACAGCCGTCAGTGCTCCAGACTTGCTGGTCTCCACACCAAAGAAATCAGCAAGTGTGTCCAGTGTTCACTCATTGGGTTCTGGAAGAAGGATTTCTTCTTTTGGTACTGCTAGTATTGACTCTAAAGTCAAATTCACTCTATACTTTGGTTCATGGCATCTGTAGAGCTTTGGGGGACATCCCTGGAAGTGTTAAAAAAACAAAACAAAACAAAAAAAACAACCCAAAAAAACCCAAGCAAAAAAACCCAAAAAACAAAACACCTTTGCATAACTTGATTTGCAATTTATTGATACATGCTGTAAAAATTAATATTCTGCATTTCTTACTCTCCTGTAAATCCAGTTTTGAGTGATGTTCTCTCTCTCAATGACATTAAAATAAAAGAAAATCACCTAAAATTGTTCATCTTTGATAGAAAGCACATTATGGTCTGATGAAACTTTGATATTAAATTGCATTTCTGTATGTTTTGCTAGGGATTATGCCTGTGATTTTGAAATTTCAGACCACTCCTCAGAAATGCAAACAAAAGGCATGGCTTTAGCAGCAGCCATAGCAATATATGCATAAATATAAAGGGGATACTGGTCTATAGTGAGGAATTAAAACACTTCAGGTGGCACTTCGCACAAATAAAATAATCTCTGATTCTTAATCTCTATTTTGGGTGCATGAATTCAGGTGTGAAAGTACATCTGTATCACTAGATCTTCACATTTTCAATATTATTCTGATGTCTGAACTATTTATTTTTAAACTCTATTATTTGTGTGTGTGTTAGCACTATCATTCCAATGGCAGGGCTGTCTAATCCCATACAGTATAATAGAATCATAGCATTGTTTTGGTTGGAAAAGACCTCTGAGATCATCAAATCCAACCATCAGCCTAACCACCATGGCCATTACACCATGTCCTGAAGTGCCATGCCCACACATTTGTTGAATACCTCCCAGGATGGTGACTCCACCACCTCCCTGGGCAGTCTGTTCCAATGCCTGACTGCTTTCACAGTCCTAATATCCAACCTAAGCCTTCCCTGGCACACTTTTAGGCCATTTCCTCTCATTGTATCACCCAATAGAGAAGAGACCAACCCCCACCTCACTACAACTTCCTTTCAGGTAGTTGCAGAGAGTAGCTCTGGCAGTAGCTCAGATCAGATGCTTCAGAGATGCAAGAAACACTTTGGAGATCGGGTTTCTTCCTAATGGAAGGGAGTCAGTGGATAGCTTCTGCCCTGGAGCATGAGTCTTACCATTTTAGAATCATAGAATCACTTAGGCTGGAAGAGCCCTTTAAGATCATCGAGTCCAACCTTTAACCTAACACTGCCAGGTCACTACTAAACTGTGTCTCTGAGCACCACATCTACACAGCTTTTAAATCCTTCCAGGAATGGTGGCTCCACCAGCTCCCTGGGCAGCCTATTCCAGGGCTTGACAACTCATTCAGTGATGAAATTGTTCCTGATAGCCAACCTAAACCACCCCTGGTGCAATTTGAGATATTTCCTCTTTTCTTCTTACTTGTTACTTAGGAGAAGAGACCGTCCTCCACCTTGCTACAACTTCCTTTCAGGTGATTGTGGAGAGTGAGAAGATTTCCCCAGAGCACATACAGAGATTAACCTAGGTATACACAAGCATATAGGCTTATGCCATCAGAGCCATCCCAGAACCTCCTCTTGGGCCATACCTATCACCACACCAGCATGCTGGAAGCACAGCCCCTGCCCTGGCCTTCTGCATATCATGATATACTCAAGGACAGATTTGGTTATGCATCAAGCTACACCTGTTTGAGCTTCAGAAAAACAAGCCACGGGCATTTGCATCTTAGAAAAGTACAAAAGTGTTGAAAGTCATTGTCCTACTAAAGTAAAATTTGCCCTGAATGTTCCTGTATGCACACTGCAAAACCAGACATAGCTGATTCACGTCACTCACAGGGTACTCATCTGAATGCCAGTTACTGTAGGCATGTTTTTAGATCCATCTTCAAATCTCAGAAGTGTGAGGAGACATTGTTTCCATTTCACTGAAATTAGTTCAGGAAACAACTCAAGCCCAAACATAAAACTGAGAGTTATTTATTTACCTTGCAGTAAGTGATTGCCCAGAGACATCCCGCAGCAAATCGACCTCCAGGAATCACCAGAGTGGCTGCCCATGGACGCTGCAGTTCCTCAGATGGGATGTTGTGTTCTCAGTGGCATCACTTCTCTCCTCACTGCCTGTCTGTGTGTCAACTACAGATGCAACCACAGGGAAAGGTGTGACAGGGTTTATTTTTATCCACCAGGGTAGAACAGCCCAGCAGAGTGATCTTATTTGTGTTCGTCTAGTGCCTTGTGGCAAACTTCACTGTAGGCTGGCTGAATTTTCATGTACGTTTTAGACATCTACCATGTAAACAAGAGAATTTATTTCATATGTTTTCTAAATGTACAAATTTACAAGTCTACAGAGAGCTCATTAAATTCTCCCCTTCTCAGCTGAGCTGACACCTGAGGACATGAAAATTCTTTCGCATAATCTATTTGTAATGCTGACTTTGGGCTGTGCAGAAACCCAGCGATCCCTCATAAACACCCAAACATAACTTACGATGTTCTAACCCACGGGAAAAATACTTCTTGTTTTGAAATACTGAGCTCTTTATGACTTAATTTGCTTTCTCCAGCATTTCACCTGAATTCACAAGATGAGGAAATTCACAAGGCGAGGAACATGTCTACAAGGGGCAGCAGGCTCTGCCATAGCTTTAGCAGGTCTCCTGCACGTTTAAAACTATATTAGGCTCAGTTGGATCATTCCTAGCAGCTTTTCTTAGCATCACTCTGCCATAGCCAGAGACATGCATGTGCCCAGCTACACTGGGCAGATTGCTCTGCGAAAACTGTCCTTTAAGCTCAAGAACTGCAGCTAAGTGATCCCGAACCTGCCTTCTGCATCATCCTCCCGTCAGACGCGATGGGTTTGGTTAATTGTGGTCCGGCGGTGCCATCTAGTGGTGACTGCTCTATGGAGCTGGGCACCCTTAGAACGGCTTGCCTTTGAATCAGAGATTCGCAGAATCNGGCTCTCCTGCCCACCTGGGCACACTGCTGGCTCGTGTTCAGTTACTATCTACCAGTACCCTCAGGTCCCTTTCTGCCTGGCTGCTCTCCAGCCACTCTGTCCCCAGTCTTCAAAGGGGCCTTTGAAGGTCATCTAGTCCAGTCTAGAAGTGGGAAAGCTTCTTTCAAAACCAAACTCCAGAAAAGAAAGTGATTCTCAAAACGTGTTAGATCCAAGATTATTTATGACTACCAGGCAACACAGAGCCCCCTACATGCCCCACCCTAACCCTAACCAGGTGCAGAGCTTGCTGCTGACAACTGGGTGTCAGGAATTTGGGGAGAAACAGTTCCTCCTCATAACACCTGCTGTTACCCCACGGCTTTTGGTGAGGGCAATGGGATTAGCTCCTCTGCATCAAGTGGGAAGATATCATAGAATCATTAAATTAGAGAACGGCTTGAGTTGGAAGAGAACTTAAAAATCATCTAGTTCCAAGCCACCTGCCATGGTCAGGAATACCTCCACTAGACCAGACTGCTCAAAGCCTCACCCAGCCTGGTCTTAAAAACTTCCCAAGATGAGGCATCCACAACTGCTCCATTTATTCCTCTACTCCAAACAGTTAAAGTAAACCTGAAGGTGTGCAGAGGCTAGGTGGGACACTTAAATAAAATAATTCACAGTTTTAAAAAAGCTTTTCTGGCAAAGCTGATCGAAATGTGGGTGGTTTGCACCAAAACCATCAGTCTGTGATCTCTCCTGAAACAACAGGCATTAGAATAAACTCCCCTCATTTAAAAATAAAGACGTTAAAAGTGAAAGAGAAACACAGAGTGAGAAATAACAAACAAAAAGTCCTACAGCAAGTGTCTAGAGTTTATCCAAACAGTAAGAAACACAGCAAATATCCTGAATAGCAATCCAAATGTCATTTTGAATTCCACACAACTATGATCATTTGGCATAACAGTTATTAACTAACAAATGGACATTTTTCAGATCAATCAAACTTCAGCCAATTAGCCTGTGGCAATAAACTAAATTAACTCTAAAATTAGAATTCAAATATTCTCAGCAATTAGGGTTGAATCCTGAAATTTCTCTCTTCAAAAGAAGCCAATAAGATAAATCCGCTTGAGTTTGACATATTGAAATTACACAGAATCCCAGAGGTTGGAAGGGACCTCTGGAGATCATTCAGTCCAACCCACCTGCTAAAACAGGGACACCCACAGCAGGTTGCCCAGGATTGCAATGTCCAGGCAGGTTGTGGAATCTCTCCAGAGAAGGAGGCTTCACAGCCTCTCTGGGCAGCCTGCTCCAGGGCTCCAGCATCCTCATACCAAACAAGTTTATCCTCATATTCAGATGGAACTTCCTAGGTTCCAGTATGTGCCTGTTACTGCTTGTCCTGTTTCTGGGCATCACTGACAAGAGTGGCCCAATCCTCTTGATTCCTGCCCTTCAGCTCTTGCTGAAGATGATCCCCTCTTAGTCTGCTCTTCTGCAGGCTGAACAGCCCCAGGTGTCTCAGCCTTTACTCCTCAGAGAGATGCTGCAGTGCCTTCAGTATCTTTGTAGCCTCCACTGGACTGTCTCCAGTAGTTCCTTGTCTTTTCTGATCTGGGGAGCCCAGAACTGGACCCAGCACTCCAGATGTGAACACTATACACTAGATTTGAATGTATTTTAATATCTATCTTGTAACAGATCATGCAATCCTTTTTCATGACTATAGTTAAGAATACCTTCATACAAGAGAAGCATCGCATGCATTTTTTCAATCTTCTATTTCTCAAAAGAATAGAATTTTCCAGCACCAAGGCTTTTAGCATCAAATGCAGTTCCTTAGGTTTTGTATCCTGATTAGTTGAATTTTTATACTTTACCTGCCTAAAGTGTTCCATTTAAATGCACTTCTGATTGTTCATGAAAATTTATGGGTTGGATTTCATCCATTTTTCCCCCCCTACCTTTATCAAAGTTTGCTTTTCAATGTTCAATTCAATCAGTTAATTTTCTTCCTGCTCATCTATCAACAAAAGTTGCAAGAATAACTCATTTAATTAAAAAGTTTCAAAATCTGGAGTGTTCTTTTAGAAATTTCTGCAGTTTAAAAATATTTTATTGAAACTAAGCTTTTCTCTTTCATTTATTGAAAAATCTACAAGTAATTTGAAATTCTTATGCACTTGCCTATCTCAGATGGAGAAGAGACACTGTGATGTGTGAAGTGAGACCTTTGCTGTGAGAGGAGGCTCAGCATCTCCAGTATGTCTTTGAATGCTGGTGTAACAATGTGCAGGTGTAGAGCTATAGCTGTATTTATTCATACTGTATCAAAATAGGACTAAAACTGCTGAGCTCGTTGGCAAAAAGCTGAAGGGAAGTTGTGGGATGTCAGCCAAGAATCAAGTAGATGATCCTACTAGTGGTGCATAAGAATGACAGTAGCAGTGGACAAAAACACTTTCTAAGAAGCGAGTCACTTTGTAGCACTGATCCCTGCTCTGCAATTAATGTGCAACTAAAGCAGTGCTGAGGAATGTGGTTTAGCAGCAGATTTGGTCGTGTTTGGTTAGTGGTTGGACTTGATGATCTCAAAGGTCTTCTGCAGTCTAAACAGTTCTGTAACTCTATGATCTATGTCTCTATACATACTTGTGGAGAATCACAGAATCTTTTTGGTTGGAAGAGTCCTTTAAGAGCATGAAGTCCAGCTGTTGAGCTAGAAACTTAGTTTAACACTGAAGTGAAATTATTATGAGCATTTTTGTCAAGAAGCACTTTACAAACATCAGCCTGTGGAGCACCTCCTCTTCCACTACTCTTCTGGACTAAACAGAGTCATCTCAAATACTGGGTGTCCTGCAGCAGGGGCAATGCTCCAGGAGCATCATGTGCTGCTGCTGCAACACATCCCAGAAGAACCACTTACTGATTATTTGGGCTATCTGCTTTTGATTTTTTTTCATTCATTGTAAGTAGGCAAGTCATTACTGCAAACTGTGTGTTTAATGGAAAGACATTGCAGAGAATGTCTCCTCCAGGACCTGCTTTGATTTTGAAAGTCTTTATGAGTGTTTACATCAGGTTTTGTGATTTATTTTCAGATTTACTGAGGCTTGCTATGCTGGATTGTGGACAAAACCCATTTGTTTCCCTCGTAAGGAAGCCCATCTATCATAGAGTGGAAGAAGGAGACAGGTTGCCAGCCTAGGGAGCTTAGGAGCTGGGCAGCATGGAGAGCTGGATGCCTGCTCAGCCAGGGATGCCAGCTTGTCCATCCTTCTGATTTCCACCCAACTTTCCACAAAATAACAGGAAAAATACTTTTGGTGGTGTTATATATACAATACCAACCTCATTCCAGCAGCTGAAGGATGTGGAGTTGCTGGAGCAGGTCCAGAGAAGGACAACAAAGCTAGTGAAGGGTCTAGAGCACAAGTCTTGCAAGGAGCAGCTGGGGTTGTGTAGTCTGGAGAAAAGGAGGCTGAGGAGGCATCTTCTCACTCTTTACAGCTCCCTAAAAGGAGATTGGACATAGTTGGGGGTCAGTCTCCCAAGTAACAAGCAATATTACACAACAAAGTGGCTTCGAGTTCTGCCAGTGGAAGTTAAGGTTAGACATGAGGAACAACTTCTTCCCCAAAAGGCTTGTCAAGCCCTGGAACAGGCTGCACAGGGCAGTGGTGTAGTCCCCATTCCTGCAGGGGTTTCAAAGCCATGTAGATGTGATACTGAGGGACATGGACTAGTGGTGGGCTAGTAGTGCTGGATTAATGGCTGGACTTGATGACCTTTAAAGTCTTCTCTAGCCTAAATGGTTCTGAGATTCTACTTCTGGCAATTGTTTGAACCTCAAACTGACCTGTTTTCCCCAGACTGGATCAAATTTCATTGTGACTTTGCTGATCACCCAAGGCCTTACCAACATTCTGCTTGACGGTGTCTGTAGTTTCAACCCTTACCTTTAAATCTTCATTTTTCAGGTAGTATAACAACAAATCAACAGCTGAAAGAAAATCCAGCCTCATTTCATTGACACAGAGTATTGCTAAGATCAGTAAGTTCATGACCCTCTACTAGTGGCTGCCTTGTATTTAACATAGGAAAAGTGGGGTTTGTGTTCCTGCTGTGTTACTCTGCAGAGGTATTTGACTCTGAACAAAGCCTAAATGAGAGGATAATTTTGACATATTTTGCACACTGTAAACATCTATAACTGCTAATCTGTTAAACTGTTAAATGTGCAGGGTGAGAATCCCAAAGTAGAAAAACTATGACAAGCAACTGACATGACTGATGATCTAGAAGTACTTATGCTACAGAGATGTATCATACTTGAAGAGTGATCTAGAAAAGAAAAGCTTTGCTGCCAATATTCCTGTACTGTTCAAATGCTTCTCATATAGAGAAACCATCTCAATGCTGATCAGTAGACAGAAAATGATACAATGAATTAGTGGAAAAATAGAATTATTAAGAAGGCAGTCTTGTGTTGGCTTTAAACCTGAGAGACCTGGGGTTTAGCCTGGTGAACAGCAGACTGAGAGGGGATCTCCTCAATGCTCATTAGTAGATAAGGAGCAGGAGGCAAGAGGATGGGGCCAGACTCTTGCCAGTGGTGCCCAGCGACAGGACAAGGCATGAAATGGAACCCAGGAGGTTCCATTTGAATGTGAGGAGAAACTTGTTTGCTGTGAGGGTGCTGGAGCCCTGGAGCAGGCTGCCCAGTGAGCTTGTGGAGTCTCCTTCTCTCTCTGGAGACATTGCAAGCCCACCTGGCCATGGTGATCCTGGGCAAGCTGTGGGTTGACCCCACTTTAGCAGAGTGGTTGGACTGAATGATCTCCAGAGGTCCCTTCCAATCCCCCCCATGCTATGATTCTAAACCATAAATTAGGTTCAGCACCTTAACCCCTATGATCATACTGAGAGTCTTTAACTGTTCATTACAGCATATCCTAAATGGGAATTTGCTGAATGCTCCAAACCCAGACTTTTCTCTTTCCAGCCATTGTTGTCATTGCTGTTGACACCTTACTATACACTGCAGTGTGAAAATACAAATAAAAACACAAAAGTAAATAACAACTAATCCCCCAGGGCTGAGCATGTTGATTTGATGCATGTTGTAATACACAACTCCTGCAAAGAAACCAGTGGTACAAAATCAATTTGAAATCATATTCACGGTTCAAGAAGTCTGTGATGTCACTTTGAGAAGGAAGAGAGTGTCTCTGCTTTATGGCACATCAGATTTATTTATTGCAGATTGTGTTTGGCTCTGTACAGTGTAACTGGTAAGAAACTACAAGATGCATTTCTCACTGAAGCATTTTTCACACAAAAGGAGTCAAGGACATGTTACCTCTGAGAAAAATCTTTGTGCATCAGGTGCAATTTGTTCCTGATGTTACACAAAGCCCAAATTCTCTCTCCCAGGCTCCCCAAAGGATATTTTTTATCCTTCAGAGCATCCTGTTCCCTTCCCCACAGTGGCAGTTTTATGCTCTTCCCACCCATTTTTGTGTGAGTAATTCGTTCTGCTGCACCAGAGCACAGCAGAAAGGTGTGCTAGGGGGAATGGGTGGGCACACCAGAGAAGGACATCATGGGCTGGTGGGATGGGTGAACCTTGTCCTGCTGACCAGCTTTTATCAAAAAAACATGGAATTGTTTCAGTTGGAAAAGACCTTTAGGATCATCAAGTCCAAACATTATCTAGCTACCAAGTCTGATGCTAAACCATGTCCGTCAGCATCACAACACTGCCTCTTTGAAAACACTCCCAGAGATGGGGTTTCAACCAATTCCCTGTGGAGCCTGTTCCAGTACTTGAGAACCTTTTCAGTGAAGAAGCTTCTTCTAATATCCAACATAAATGTTGCCTGGTGCAACTTGAGGCCATTTTCTCTCATCCTATCACTTGTTACTAGGGAGAAGTTAGCAACATCCACCTGGCTCCAGCCTCCTTTCAAGGAGTTGTAGAGAATGAGAAGGTCAGACTCCCTTTCTCCAGACTAAACAACCCCAGTTCCCTCAGCCACTCCTCATAAGATCTGTTCTCCAGGCCCTTTACTACTTTCATGATGCTCCATGATCTTGTACAAGTCCCTAAAACCTGATTCAAAGTCACAGATCCCACATCCCATTTACTTGAAAGGATTTGGTTCAGCCAATTAGGTCCTTTTTCCTTTGGATTATATCTCTATAGAGGATGACATTAATACTTACAAACTCGTGGGATTAATTGCTTGTAACGTCACTTTGAGACCCTGGCTAGAAGCACCAGTGCTATTAATTACTGTTGTAGTTATTATAATGTTAAGCATAAGTTCATACATTTATTAGGGAAAAAACCTTTCAGAATCAAAGGCAAGAAACCTGCTCTCAGGATAGTTGATTATTTTATTGCCCTTTAGTGAAAAAGTGATGCCTCAATACTATTTGTTCCCTCACACCATGGTGTGACAAGCCCATAAGCCCATATCCATGTCAGAAATCTGCTCCACTGACTCACAGAAGTCAGAGTTAAAAAGAAGTATTGTTCACTGGATAATTTCTATTTCAAAATTTGCTACAACCTACATTTTTTCTTTATTTGAATGCTTTAATTTTGTTCTCATGAGACACAATTAATTTGCTGCTGTAAAAAGTCAGGATGAGTAAGGATTCAGAAAGTTGGGCTTTAACAGGACAAATTGTACTATGGAAAAGTATAGGGCTTGATATAAATCTGAACTACTTGAGAAGTAGTTTTCTTCCCATAATAAGGAGACTTCTAACCAATGAAACCTTTGGAGAGCAGAATTACTCACAGAATCACATTGAATCACAGAATTGATTGAGTTGGAAAAGACCTCTAAGATCGTCAAGTCTGTCAGCCTAAGACCACCACAGACATTAAGCCATGTCCCCAGGTGCCATGGCTACACATTTCTTTAACATCTCCAGCGACAGTGACTCCACCACCTCTTTGAGAAGCCTTGACTCTTTCAGTCAAGAAATTTTTGCTAATATCCAATCTAAACCTCCCTTGGCACAATTTGAAGCCATTTCCTCTCATTCTATCACATGATATTAGGGAGAAGACAGCAACACTCAACCTCCCTTCCCTGCCCTTATTTACTGACTTGAATGACATTGCACCAGAAAGGTACCAAAGTGCCAGAACATAGGACATAAAGGTTGTTTCTGGGGGTAGGTTACAAGTAATATTTGTCACTGTTGTAGTGGGAACTAGAAAACTGAGGACCTACACATAGCAAAGAGCAGTAACATGTCCCTAAGAAGGGATTACTTTGAGATATCAATGGCAGTCCCTAGAAGAACTGATATCTAGATTTTTCCACCAAATGACTAGGGCAAATTAAATCTCAGCCACTGCAGCTAAGGAATAATGAAGGTTTACTGCTCTACTAACAGAAACCTTTTTTCAATACTGGCATTTCCAACCCAAGTTTGGAAAGCAGCTCTGGTTATATGCTGGGTACATTGGCTGACTTTCTTGCCAGTAGAAGTCAGCCAGCAGCCTGTAATTACACTGAATATCTTCCTGGAACCTTGCTGCCATAAATGGTGCCATCTCTTGAGTAATCCATCAGTGGTCTGCCTTGCTCTGATTATTACACTAATATATCATTAGAGCAAACAGCTTGCTTTGGTGATGGATTGGTGTAATGCAGTAGGAGAGCTACAGCTCACTGGGGTAATCTACGATGCTCTCGTGCTGATGTATGGGACAGTGCAGCACAGAGAAGAGTCTCTTGGGTGATGCGTTCCCCCAGGGACAATGAACAACCTCAGCATGATGCTTATTTGCTTTCAAATCTTAAGGGCTGATGAGGGAGGCACGAAGGGTCCTTGGCTAACCCCCAGCACTTCTGAGCTTTGATTGATGTGGTGTCACAGAATCATAGAATTGTTTTGACTGGGAAAAAGCCTCTAAGTTCATTGAGTCCAACCCAACACCACCGTGGCTATTAAACCACGACCTGAAGTGCCATGTTCACACGTTTCTTGGACACCCTCATGGATGGTGACTCCATCACTTCCCTGGGCAGCCTATTCTAATGCCTCATCACTCTTGTAGGAAAGAGATTTTTCCTA
>WBNM01035963.1:0-10342 GCA_013399055.1 Ramphastos sulfuratus | reverse complement strand
GGTAACTCCCAAACCCTCATCATCTCATTAAACAAAAAATTATGGTGATTGCAAGACATAGATAACAACTGGAAAAAGAAAAGAAGAGCATAGTTTCTTAATTTCAGTCAGCTCCCTTTTGTTTACTGGGAAAAAAAAAGAAGAAAGAAAAAATAAATTTTTTATTTCCAAATTCATGAAAGATGTGAAGCTAATAAGGAATCACACTTATCTATCTGGAGATATTCAAAGCATACCTGGATGTGTTCCTGTTTGATCTGGTATAAGTGATCCTACTCTAATGGGGGAACTGGACTAGATGAATTTCGATTTTCAAGGTCCCTTCCAAACCCTACTGTTGTGTGATTCTGTGATTAACCAGCATGCTTTTTTTCTATGATTAAATGTCCATCTTCATCCACAAAAGGATCTAATATACATTATTCTCTATTAATGCTATTGACAATAGTCCCCATAGTATGTAATTTTGGAAGTACAGGAGGTATGGGATAAATGAATGCACTTTTAGTTGAACTAAGAACTGAATCTAAAGGCAAACAATGGCTTGAAATCCATTGTCAAATGAAATGCCTTGATGCTGGGACTGATATTGTGCAGTAACTTTATCAGCTTCATGGGTGGTTTGACAAAACATGACCTTGGTATCTTCATCTATGATACTAGTTCAGAAGCAGTGGTTGGCCTATCGAATGAGAGCACTTCAGAAAGATCTTGAGCAGCTTTAGGACTAAGACAGAGATAGAACCAGGTCACATCAGAAAATTCCTAATGTTTGAGAAGAAGATAAGAGACCTCCAAAATGGGTATATACATCAGGGCAGGCTGGGAACTCACTGTTTAAGTCCTGATGAAAAAGGCCAGTTTTTATCACAGTGTATGCCAAGTTCTGCATGAGTCACTAGTGTGCTTTCAATAAAGCAGAAGACAGACTGACACTAGGAGTAGTGATGACAACAAATTTAATGTGATCATAATTTTTCCTTTTTGTGACAGGTCTCATATGGAATATTTTACCAAGTTTTGCACATCATACTCATCTAAAGGAGGACATTAAAACCAGGAGAGGGCTCAACAGAAGCTACTAAGGTTAAATGACCTCAAAGGAGGGTTAGAAGAAACTAGACTAGTTTAATATGCTGAATAGAACAACAGATCTCTAAATCATTGAAAGGATGTTATGAAGGCAATGAAGCAGAACTGGTATAGATAGTGGTAGGTGATACAAGTATTACTGTAGCTACAAGTTTTGTCTTGGAAATTTCAATTTGAATATTAGTGGGAAAAAAAATTTTAAAATGGCAATAGAAATGAACAACTAGAAGAGTATCCCAAAACCTTTGCAATGCTCAACCATGGAGATTTCCAAGACAAAAACCTGTACAATATTCAATTTAATTTTTTAAGTTGGTGAAAATCTATTATTTACTTTCACTCTACTTTCAAAATCTTTCTTTAATCCTGACGTAGTATTTGCAGGTTTTAATTCATCTTTAAAACTTTTGTAAAATAATGTTCAAAGTATATTGCATGCATAGCACACTTCATGATTAGCATGAAACAGAATTGTACTATTTATAGACTCACATTGTTCATCCAACATATTGTGCAAAGAAAAGGCCCAGATGGAAAGAATTATTTCTCAAAACAGACTAAAAAAATACAGCAGTACATACTCCTTGAAATTTTAAACATTTTAAAAATAAGATATTTGTGTTAAGAAGTTTCATTATACGTTACAAGTTTAGTATTTGATAACCTAGCAGCATATTTTATCCAAAAAGTAAAACTTTTATATTAAATGAGCTCTGATATTTTGGTTCTGTCCTGATGTCTTTCTACGAATTCTATAAACAGGACTTCAACTGTGACCTTACTGAGGTTGATGAACAAATTTACAGGTATATATACCAGACATTGAAATAACATTACCACTCAAAAGCTGAGAATGGGGACAAGCACAAATATTTTTTAGTAAAAGTATTCTTCTGACTACCTCTTCAGAATCTTCAGTTGGGTAACAAATATGCTGTTCAGCAAAATAATAGTACAAGTAATCAAAGATGAGGGCATTACCCTATTCTTCTATTAAATGAAAATTAATCTACTTGCTGTTTGCTCATTTGATTTCAAGGTTTCTTTTGATTGATATAGTTGAAATTACATAGATAGATAGATAGATAGTTTCTTTTATCTCCCTTTTTATAGTCTGCTGAAAAAGGGAAAATATTTGTCACATGTAAATAGAGGAATAATAATAATTAAAAAAAGAAAGATCTGTCAATATTATGTAAAGATATTTATATAGCTATTGAGGTAAGAAAGAATCTTTAAATAAAACAGTGCTTCACTGTTTGCTTGGGTTTGGGCTTTGTTTTCTTGGGGGAGTTTTGGTAGGATTTTCTTGTGGGAGAATGTTGAGTTTTTTTGGTTGGTTGGTTGGTTTCTTTGTTTTTTGGTTTGGGATTTTGGGGGTTTTTTTAGTTTAAAATTTCCAGAAACAGTAAACATACATAGCCTCTAAATTCTCATTTGTGTTATTGCTCAAGATATAAAGTATGTGACTCACAATTTACAAAATGTGGAGTATGGGGGTTGTAACTTAGCAATTTAAATTTGCATATTGTAGTCCTGGCCCCAGGAGACCTAGAATGTTTTACCTTGTTTCTTTAATGAGAATATACTGACACATTTTCATTATTAGATGAAAGGAGTAAGTAGGCCATTACAGAAAGCAAGTTGCAAGTGTAGTATTAAAATTGGGTGGAGCATACACATTCATTCTAATCCATTATTATTCCATTCTTCTGAAATCAAGAGGAAATAGGAAAAAAAAAAAAGAAAATTAATATATGTCATGAAATGTGTCTTAAAGTATATTCATTTATACATAGACAACTAGAGTGAGTGAAACATAGATTATATAACTAGAATGCCTTTTGAAAATGTGTATTCAGTCTTCAGAGTACTTTTCAAATACAAAGTTTAACTCACATTTATTGTGCATTGAAATAAACTAAACTACTTGTTTAAATAATTATTTTGTGAAAGAATTCCAGCTCAGTTTTTATTTATTAAGACTGACAAAAAAAGGTCTTTTTGAATTGATTGAGTCTGTGAATTGCTTTATTTTGTGTAAGGAGATACAAAGTCAAGTGGGCCAGATAACTTGATTAATGCTCATTACTATTGTCATATGCTGTGACACATCACATGAACTCTTTATTAGTAAGCAGCAAGAAACAAATTTGTGAGATCAGCCAGTGTCAAGAGAAGTTAATCAGTTTTCATATATTCACAGTCTAAACCTTCTCTTTGCCTTTAGGACATGATCTCAAAGAAATCACATACTGAGAGAAACAAGGACACACTAAATGGCTTTCCTGATTCTTTTTATGATAGCCTACAGCTTAAATTAGATAATTAAATTGATCCCTCAAAAGAATACTCACGTAACCCATAGAAAAGACGTCTTTCATCTCTTCTAGAGATCAACATTTAAAATACGATGTGAGATTGAAAAAAACAAAAAATCAAAACCAAATCAAATCAAAAAAAAACATGTAAAAAAAAAAAACCCCTCAAAAAAAAAAATACCAAAACCGAGCATAACAGTTGGCTACTTCCACTATTTCATGACTCTCAAATTAATGCCATCATGAATACCTTTGTATAAATTATTCAAATGATAATAACTTGATGAGTCAAGAATTAAAAAAAAATATTTATTTTTATTTTCCTGAAAAACTCTGCCCCAAAACTATATACAAATCTAGTTAAATTTTATTTACAGGTTCTAATTCAGTCAGGAATTTTCACAAGGATGTTTATGGGCAATTTTTGATAGAGTCAGAAAATGGAAAAGTCTAAGCCACAAAATAGCTGTACCGCATTTAAAAATCAGAGGCAGACCAGAGCCCTAGGGAAAAGTAAAGAGAGCATTGAATTTAGTCACAAGGGTGGATAGGAATTTGGAGACAGTCCCTGAATCTCCTTTGTGGCAGCCTCTAGAAACTGCAAGTTAAAATCCAGTTGTGGAACCATGTGGCGTAAGTCCAATGCTAATGGTACCTGACAAAGTTAAAGTGTCTCCAGACACAGCTTCCATGAGGCAGATCTCATGCAGGTGCACTGCCTTATCAGCACAGGGAAAGCTGCATTGCTGAAGTGTTTCTGGGAACAGTGGCAGTTTACAGCAGAGGCAGGGTTGTTCCAGCTCGGGAGTAGGAAGAAGGAAGCCAGGATATGAAGGTTTGAGGAGAAGCCAGGTCCTGGGTGCCACAGGGAAATCTCTTGAATGGATAAAAAATGGACCTAATGGACCTATGTGCGCTTTCTGCTCACTTNAAAAAAACCCATCAAAAAAAAAAATACCAAAACCGAGCATAACAGTTGGCTACTTCCACTATTTCATGACTCTCAAATTAATGCCATCATGAATACCTTTGTATAAATTATTCAAATGATAATAACTTGATGAGTCAAGAATTAAAAAAAAATATTTATTTTTATTTTCCTGAAAAACTCTGCCCCAAAACTATATACAAATCTAGTTAAATTTTATTTACAGGTTCTAATTCAGTCAGGAATTTTCACAAGGATGTTTATGGGCAATTTTTGATAGAGTCAGAAAATGGAAAAGTCTAAGCCACAAAATAGCTGTACCGCATTTAAAAATCAGAGGCAGACCAGAGCCCTAGGGAAAAGTAAAGAGAGCATTGAATTTAGTCACAAGGGTGGATAGGAATTTGGAGACAGTCCCTGAATCTCCTTTGTGGCAGCCTCTAGAAACTGCAAGTTAAAATCCAGTTGTGGAACCATGTGGCGTAAGTCCAATGCTAATGGTACCTGACAAAGTTAAAGTGTCTCCAGACACAGCTTCCATGAGGCAGATCTCATGCAGGTGCACTGCCTTATCAGCACAGGGAAAGCTGCATTGCTGAAGTGTTTCTGGGAACAGTGGCAGTTTACAGCAGAGGCAGGGTTGTTCCAGCTCGGGAGTAGGAAGAAGGAAGCCAGGATATGAAGGTTTGAGGAGAAGCCAGGTCCTGGGTGCCACAGGGAAATCTCTTGAATGGATAAAAAATGGACCTAATGGACCTATGTGCGCTTTCTGCTCACTTTATTTAAAGTCTTTCCTAGACAATGTGTCCAGTGCCAATATATAGTGGGTGCGCAGAATCCAGCCAATCCCAGTCCCAGATTCCAGCGCAGGCTTTCCCACAATTGAGTACATATGTGAGAGCAGGAGAAAATGGGCGTCCTTTGCTTTTCCACATTCAAGCCCACAGAGGGAGGGAAAGCAATTTCGCAACTTTGTCTCCCCCTATTCAAACCTCCACTGACAGAGGGAAGATGGGAGTTTGGAGTGCCCCACGACAACAAATTACAAAATGAATGCAATTTTCTTAACCACAGAATAGTAGATGTATTGCTACAGGTTACATTTTGCTATCACACAAAGAGAATTCACTCACATAATGCAGAAGGCTCAAAATATATGTTATGTTATAGTTATGTTAGCCAAGTCTGGGTCCTTTGGCCTATATGGAGAGATGTATTGGTAGAAAGATGCAAAAATGTGCTCTAGAAATGACAACATTTTATTAGTGCCTATACTAGAAATGAGTGATGAGCTGGGTCTGCATAAGCAATTTTTCTTTCATTGACTATTGAAATAAGAAAGAAAAAAAAAAAAACAGAGAAAGACAGAACGTAATTTACAGAAATAATATGCTCTATTCCTGAGCAGGGAGGGGAAGAAGGGTGTGACAGGAACAGGAAGACATGCTTGTAGACACATCTGTTGTGGTAACCACATCTATGTGATAAAGACAAGGGATTTACTGAACAATGTAATTTGAGTATGGAAAAAAGAATAAAGTTCATGCACATTGACTACTTATACAGCTGATTACTGAGTGCAACTTGCCCATTTTCAAAACCACCTTGAAGAGTACACCTAAAAGAGTAAATTAGGGTTCCAATTTCCATTGAAAGATTATACTGACATTCTGCCTATGACTATCAAGAAAACCTCAAATTATCAACATCAAAAGGTTTGTAAGCCACAAAAAAAAAAAAAAAAAATTGTAATGATACTTAAGGAGAGAAATATTCCCTTCAAGGAACTGGTTGTACTGAAAAAAAAAAACAACCCTCGGTTATACAAAAAGGGCAGAGCATAAATTAAGGACTCCCAAGGGTAGTTCCAGCTTGCAGCTAAACCCAACTTTTGCTGCTCTACTCTGTTGGCTAGTTTCTAATTACTATCTGCAATGAAAATCGTTTATAACTAGAAAGGTCCCATAACAACATGGCAAAATCATGGGGGTTGCAACATTATATTAGAAAACACTTAGCCTGTGGGCGATCACTAGTAACTGAGGAAGATAATAACTGCTCAGATACTCTGAAATAGTTTACTCATAAAAGAATCTTCATTAAAATAACATTAAGGAGTATTTTCAATGTAGCATGCAGGGACTCAGCTGTGTGATTCTTTTTAATATTAATGGGAATTGAGTGGCTAAACCCGTATGCATTTAAATGAAAATCTGCAGTTATGATTTTAAACAAAAATCCATAAATGGAAACAAATTCAGGTGAAGGCTCACTCTGTTGTGCTCAATTTTTACTAATAATACAGTACATAAGATTAGCGCATAACATTTGGAATGTAAACATTCTGCTGCACCTAAATTCTTAATAAAACAAGCTAAGGAGAGAGGGGAAGACTTACCTCTGTGGTAAAGCAGTGATTAAATAAAAAGGACAAATTTATAATTCTGCAGCCTGAATTGTTCATGTAATAAGTTACAGCACAAATGTGTTGGAGAGCTATAAAATAATTATTGTATGTTCCAAAGGAGAGGAATTTGAAAATACCAATAGCAGAAAAAAATGTGACATTTGGTGGAAGAAGGCTCTCTGGTCAAACAGAAATTAGAAACACCATCCTTTAATGAGAATTTTCATGTAACCCTTGGAGACCACCTGGAAGCTGACTCAAACAACATGGGATCCATGGCAGAAACAGTTTGCTCTTATTCTTCTCAGTTATGCTACCCTAGACTGGCATAAAGACAACTAATAGGGCCAGTGTGATACAGGCTTCTCATCACGATGCTAAAAATTAATTNGGGGGGTTGGTAACTCCCTAACCCACATCAATACCTGAACTTCATCCATACCAATAAAGTACAAATTGTCAAACTGGTAGAAGAAGAAGGAGCGGGTCCTATAAAGGTGAATTTCAAAGCTAGTTTAGTTGGTAACTGGCATTTTCATCCTTATAGTGAATATCAGAGATATTTGTTCTCCACTTTTATTTCATCTTGTATCTCATGCTTTGTTTTGTGAGCAGAGGTGCTGGGATTTTTTGAGTGCATCTGAGAAAGACTGTGTTGAGCTTAAAAATTTCACTAAATGCCAATTATTTGTGACAAAAATGCCT
This sequence comes from Ramphastos sulfuratus, assembly GCA_013399055.1. NCBI lineage: Eukaryota > Metazoa > Chordata > Aves > Piciformes > Ramphastidae > Ramphastos > Ramphastos sulfuratus. The sequence continues at coordinate 2,889 of WBNM01035963.1, read as the reverse complement.
TAAGACAGTATTTGGGTCCAGTTCTATCAGATCAATACCTTCAATTGAAAAAATTGGAAAATGAAAACACAAAAGTGATAAAGCAAAAGATTTTCAATTATAATCACTTATAAGACCCTCTCTATTACCAAGGCACAGTAATGTGAAGTGGAAGGTCGGTGAATAAAGCTTTTATTATACCTTTTATTTTTGAAAGACTGTTATGAGAACTTAACATTACTTTTAAATGGTTGACACAATAAGTGTTCCATTTTAATTGGCACTTCTGTGATTTATCACTATACCATGTTCGGAACATCCCATCAGGCTATTTTAAAGTGAATAGCAGGGTACTCTACATCTGACAATACTTGAAGACTTCTATTGAAGGCTCCGATTAAGAAGAGACACATACTAAAAGATTTCTTACCTCCATTTGATCTCGCTACTGAATTAGACTGAACTGTCTCTTTCCCTCCTGAGCAGAAATATTTTTTTTTCCACCACAGTAAGTCCCTGGTGCTATGACAATGCCACACTTTACTATTCTGCAAAAGCATGAACAATATGATTTGAGTTTCTAAATTAGAAAAAAGCAAGAAGGCTAATGCAACTGAAAGTAACTGTCTTGATCATCTCAGTTTGTTACTTTTCAGTCCTCACTAGGGCCATAGTGCCCAGAGTAAATAAGAAGACATATGAAACCTTGGGTTTACATCAAGGGTTGGATTTTCTGGTACTGAAGTTTAAAACTGCAGTAACCTGCCACCTTTGACCCTCTGCCGTGGCTCTCATACACAATGTATTTCCTTCTAAAATCTGTTCAGTTGGATACCCTATCAGCATCCCTAGATACTGGTTCTACCTTCCAGGTGTCTTCATCACACACTGCTCTATTTACTGTTCTGCATTCATGAGGTAAAGATTCATGCAGCATCTGAACTACTCCATTTTAAAGAGCTGCATTGTTTAGAACCTTTCTGGTCTGCATCAAATAATGCCATTTCAGGATATTGTGGTTATGATTTTAGAAAAACAATTAATCTTGACACATTGTGAAATATGCAGTTTTACCTTAATACTTTGATCTGGCCCAAATGATTTCTTTTAAACTCCTACATTGCCTATTGCATGTTTTTCATACCATCTGTCTTTATCAGCACCTAGGTACACAGATGTGCTGTTAATGTGCAAAAGTTAGAGACCAGCTTAACCTTTCCTATTCTAAAAATCATAACAAAACTGTTAGTGTCTTGAGACATACCAACATCTAATATTTCTTCTATTTCATTTCAAGTGGGCTTTTGTAAGCTTTTCTTATTCTAAAATCAGTGGTTTGGTGTTTAAAAAAAAAAATACAATTCCCACCCAAAATGTAAAATTATCCCTTGCATAGTCATACATACATTGTAGAAACTACATAAACTGCAAAATGATTACCAGCAAGGAAATTTAAAACTACTTGAAATATTGATGATGGTAATACTATTATCTTGGGTATTTCAAGGTTATTTTCTATACATTTATTTTTGGTTTAGTGCCAGTAAGCTCTTCTGTCAAGAATCGGAGTTTTAATAAAAATTGAACACCATGAATAGAGTCTTGCCAAAAAGGTCTTAGATCAGATGCAGGCTAATGTAGTTATTTCCAGAATTATTTCTCATCTCTCTCTACAGAAGTATATACATACATAAAATAACTAGAAAAAATTAATTCAGTAATTTTATAACAAATAGTAAGTCCAGAATTATGTCGTGGTAGGGAGGTACATATGTGTGCTGGTTTAAGGCTAATTGGAATATTTTAATAGAGAAAATTATATTATAGGCTGTGAAAAGGAAACAATGGTGATGTCTACTTCACTCATAGGCTTGCTGAGATGTTTAGGAATAAGTACTCAAAACAAAAGATAAGCCAGTCACGGGGGCACAGCATCTGGGGTTGTCTAGCAACTTCTGGCTTCTCCTCTCTGCCGAGTAACCTCACTAACCACTTTTTTTCTTCTAATTCCNCTGTAATATGTGCCCCAGAGAGTGCTGCAAGCCCAACTGAGACTGCGATAAGCCACTTGGCTTACAGTTAATATTAAGTCTCTATAGGCAGTTAGAATTTTTCCTGTTTTCACATGCCTATTTTCCAAGTTCTGATTGTTTAAAATGCTTAATTCCATGTTTATAAGCACTCTGTGTGCAACTACTTATTGTTGACTGAAAATCTAGATGAATCTTACAGGATTTTCCCCATTTTTAACATTAATAAACAACATTTTATATTCATACACAAAATTAATATTAATAATTAATATCGGATATTATTTGTAACAACAGGTTACAACCCAGTCGTGGTTATCTCTTGCTTTGCTTGCCTCACATCTTATATGTGGGAACTGAGATCTCCTGCGCTCTATAGAAAACATCCCTAAAGATCTGCCAGCTCTGCTCCACTCCCTTGTCCCTGAGGGCTGTTTCCCACAGGGTCCTATTTACTACCTCCTTGAAGAACTGGAAGTTTGCTTTCCTAAAATGTAGAGTCCTAACTATGCTTCTTATGGGCTTTGTACCCCTCATGACAGTGAACTGCACTAGTGCACGATTACTGCAGCCTGGGCTGCCTTTGACTTTGACATTCTTGATGACTTCAATATGTGACCAACAGGTCCAAAAATGCATCCCCTCATATAAGGCTGTTATTTTTTTGTCTTAAGAAGTTGTCCTCTAGGCATTCTAGGAGCCTCCTAGATTGCCTACAGCTAGCTGTGCTATTTTTCCAACAGGTGTTGAAGTGGTTAAAATACCCCAAAAGGGTGAGAACCTGTGATTGTGATGTCTCCTCAATTTGGTGTAGGAAGGCTTCATCAATAGGCTTCCCTTGATCAGGTAGCCTGTAATAGACTTCTACCACAAGGCTCCC